>VZTR01003662.1:280074-369745 GCA_013400775.1 Chaetops frenatus
GCAGGAGGGCGATGGTGCCTGTGGGGTGCTCTTATCTCACCGTGATAACAAACTGTGGGGGTAACCCAAGCCCTTTCTCTGCCTGTCCCCGTGGCCACCGGCGTCGCTTCTCCGGCGGGTTGGCTGCCAACAATTCATCTGCTGCCTCAGCTCATTATCTCTGTGGCGCAGCCAGGACGTGTTCTGGGTGGGAGAATTTGGGTCAGTGGGTTTCACAAGCTGTTCCTTGAGATGCCCTGGCACACATTTAGTGTTTGGCATTCCATGTGGGACCAGCCACCCATCCCCGTGCCCATCTCTCTGCATCCTCCCAGCTCCAGGCGAGTGTCACGGGCACAGTAAGGGGGGGCTCAGGCAGCCCCAGGGAGTGGGTGGGGAGAAGGCTGCAAGGGACAGACAGAGACGGGATGTTTTCAGTCTCCTCCTGTTTTCTTTTGCACAAGTCTGAATATTTTATCTGGCTGCGTGCATCGTCCATGAACTTAAAAATAGCCGGGTTCCTTCCTGGTGGAATGGAGCAGTTTGCTTTTTCTAGATTTTTCACGCAGATTTCTTGTTCCCCTCACACCCAGTAATTGCTCCTGGAGCCAGGAGGGCGCGGGGAGGGTGCCTGGCCCTGCACACACACACTCCCCTCCCGTCTGTGCTGCGGGGACACGGCAGGTTTGGGCATGAGGGTGTTCCCCACCTCCCCCAGTTCGGTTCGTGCTGATGCTCCAGTCCCACGGGGCACTCAGGACAGGGCACTGATGGGGACAGCAGGTCCCAGTCCTGCTCTTTAATAACCAGCCACCCCCATAGTGTGTGAACCCACTGGCTGGGCAGGGGTTGGTGAGGGGTACACTGATCCAGGGCATGGAGTGATTAATGCTCAGTGCTTAAAAATAAATGGAATTTTGGAGATGGCTCCTGCAGTTTGGTTGATTCTTGTGATACATCCCATTCTCTTTAATTTTGTCCAGGGGTACAGTGAAAACAAAGACTTACAGACACAAAATCTCCTTTTCCTTCCACTGTGCAAGTGTTAGGGACTGTCACGGGACAGAAGCGGGGGCACACCTGAGCTGGGGTGGGGAAGCAAAGCTGTCTCCAGCAGCCACATCTGGGGTGCTTCTCCTCTCCTGGCTCTGAGCTGGTTCGGGTCAGGGTGAGTGAGCAGCCATCACCTTGTGCTGCATTTCTGGAGTGGGTGGCATTGGTATAGTGAATGCATCTCCTGGCATTCCCAGGGCATCTCCCTGACAAAGGTGGTGTGGCAGTTTGGAGCCTGGGAGCAGATTTCCCTCAGCACACAGACGGGTGAAGGAGCGGGTGGTACCACACAGTCAGGTGCCAGCAGCACCTCCTTCCCTTGTGCACTGTGAGAGCTGTGCCCAGAGCTGTGCCCAGAGCCCTGCCCAGAGCCCTGCCCAGAGCTGTGCCCAGAGCTGTGCCCAGAGCCCTGCCCAGAGCTGTGCCCAGAGCTGTGCCCAGAGCTGTGCCCAGAGCCCTGCCCAGAGCTGTGCCCAGATCCCCTGGCTGGTGACACAGTGTGAGCAAACTGGCAGTGCTGGTGTGGCCCGTCCCCATGGCCTCTGTCACACACTCTGCTCCCCAGCCCTGCAGCTTTAGGAGATGGGATGGGTGAGGACACCTTGCTGGGCCCACAGGGGACACTGGAAGTGGCACGTGCCAGGCTCTGTCACCCTCTCCCCAGCCACACGCGCAGCCCTGCCAGAACTTCTCTGTCATTTCTTGTCCCGGCGTTTATTTTAAAGGAATGTGACATTCCAGCTGTGCAGATGCCCTCTCCTGGGAATGCTGCACTGTGGAGGTGCCTGTGCAGGCAGACAGTCCCCATTCCCTGGAACTCCTGCCACATGCCAGGGATGGAGCGGCGGAGCCAGGACGAGCTGTGCAACAGCACCACATCTTCCTTAGCTGGTGCCTGGGCACGGCGTGCAGTGACACCAGGGGTCCGTGTCCCCTTGCCCTCTTGACCTCTGCACCTCTCTTGACTGAAATGTAGACTTTTTCCCTTCCCACATCTCCAAAGAAGCAGCAGGTCCAGGCTGGGAGCAGAGGGAACAGGACCCCTTACCTTGGCAGGAATGGTGGGAGGCGAGGGGGGGATTGGGCCACCATCTGCGGCACCTCAGAGCCCTGGAATTCCATCCAACCCATTCCCTTGCTCCCCTCCCTGTGGGGATTCTCCTCTGGCGTTCCTGGAGTGCTGAACACGCGTGACCCTCAGCCCCTCGTGTTCCCGGGCTGGTGTCAGCAGCTCCCGGCGCGTTCACAGCTCCTCGGACGTGCTGCGTGTGGTGGTGAACTTTTCCCTCCCCGGCTCCCCCATCCTCCCCCAGTCTCTCCACCATACGGACACAGCTGAGCAGCTACCAGATATTCAGAGCCGTGAAGGTTGATAAACAAAAGTGAGATAGGACATGGCACCAGAAAGACCTCGGCTAATGGAATTTTTAAGCTACTTAATTTGGGGGCTTGTCAACCTTGACAGCAACCCTTTAATAAATGATGTGTTGTAATTCCCACCCCGTTCCCTGGGTGCGGGGGCCGCTGCGGGGCTCGGGGGGTGGGATCTGGCGGCCGGAGATCCCAGCACCGGCAGCAACACGGGATGGTGCTGAGTGGGGGCTGCGGGGTGGCAGCGGGTCCGGCTGAGCCGCAGCTCTTCCAGGGCTCCCCCAGCTGGAAGGGATTGGGGACTGGGATGGGGGGACACAGCTATAACACAGGGCTGGGCAGGGGTCGCCGGGCTGTGCAGCCTCTGGTGATGCTTTGGAAGCGGGGAGCAGCCCCGAGGGGACCCCAAAGCTGCCTTCCCACAGGGCAGAGCCGCGGGGTGCGCAGCGCCCACGGACCCCAGGAACCCCAGGGACCCCCGGAGCAGCGGGCTGGCCGGGGGAGGGGGAGGGCGGTAAATCCTCCTCCCCACCCCTCAATCGCTGTGCTTTCCTCCGGAAAAATCCTGCTGGCAGCTCCCGTGCCAAGGCGTGCGAGTGCCACCCAGTGTCTGCAGCGAGGGGACCCCGCGGGGGCACAGCCCGGCTGGGGGGCTGGGAGGGGGGCACCTGGAGGATGCGGTCCCTCAGTGCCCCCACAGTGTCCCCGCAGAACCCGGCAAACCAGCCAGCAAACCCCCAGCCTGGGGGTGCCCCAAAAGGTGCTCCAGCCACCACTGTGGCATCGGGGCTGCTCCAGCGGTGGGGGCTGCAGGAGGCTGTGGGCAGACCCCCACAACCCTGCCGGGTGACAGCACAGCCCTGCCCCCCGTGTGATGCAGCAAAGGCATCCGAGCCCACTGCCAGCAGGAATGGGGGGACGCGGCCGAGGGGGCACTGGGGGAGCCCCTGATCTCCAGGATCTCTGTGAGGAAGCAAGGATGGGGTGTCCTGGAGACTTCTGCAGGTTTTACTCCCAGCAGGAGGAAGGCAGGGAACGTGCCTGGGTGCATTCAGCAGAGGATTTACGAGGTTCTGGTCCACTGCTCATCATTTTGTTGTGGCAACTGAGATTTGGCTCCAGGGTCGCTCTGCTCCTCACCCTGGCTGCTCCCAGCCCTGGAAGCCCTTTTGCTCCCCGTGCCCAGATGCTGCAGCACATCTGTCACACACTGGGCCCACATCTGTCACACACAAACCTGTCTGTCCTCAGCACCGTGGCTGCGCAGGACCAGGCTGGGCTGGCAGAGCCGGGTGGTGGCACAGTGACACCCATCCCCTCCCAGCCCTGCCATCCTGGGGGGTCTTGCTCTTGTTCCAGCTCCAAAAGGCTCCCCAGAGAATGACCCAGAACAGCTCGGTTTAGGAAGATGAAGTAACATGGAGTAGAACTGAAAACAGGAGGTGCAGCAAAGCCACTGGGCATTCCCCATGGGTTTCCTGGGAATGGGGCAGGATGCAGCAAGGTGGGTAGAAACCAGCACTGGTCCCCTGTGGAGGGCAGCCACAGGCACTGTCCCAGCTGCAGCACAGAGATTATCCCAGAGTGCTGCAGGTTGGGAAATGGCAGCAGCAGCCAGGGCTCCACATTCACCGGAGCTGCAGAGCCTGAGGGAGACACAAAGGTGTGAGGAAGAAGTGTCCAGGCTGGGAAAGAGCCAGATGGCAGCAGCAAGGAGCAGATGGGAGATGGAAAACAACCTGCACAGCCCAGAGAGCTGAGACCTTGGTCCCTTGGCTGCATGGAGGGACATCCCACAGCCCCAGGAGCCACGGAGCTGCCACAGGGATGGCGAGGAGCCTGCCTGGGGCTGGCGAGGCAGCAGCACCCAAAGAGGGCTCCGTGGGTCTCCTGCCCACAGCTCCAGGCTCCTGCAGCACCTCCAGCTCCAGCAGCTGCCCTGCTCTGCTCTGCCCATCTGCTGTCAGCTGGCTGTCCTTGGAAAGCTTCTTCTTTTTCTTTTTTTTTTTTTTTTTTTTTTTTTAAGTAAAGTGTTTAACTATGAGGGTTTGTGAGGAATTGGCCTTGTCTCCCAAAAACTCAGCCATCACCTTGCAGAGTTCCATTCACAGTGAGGATGGGCTGGAAAAAGGTGTCCAGTATCCTGGGAATGGTACCAAGGAATGGCACCAGCCCTGTACCCCAGCCCTGGGCTGCAGGATGGGAAGATTCCACTTGTGGTGGCTTGTGCTGACCCTTTAGTCCTGAGGTAAGATGTCTCCAACTAGGAATATTCAGGGAAATTAGCTGAAAATCCTGCCTAGGTGTGAGACGGCTGAAATCACATCTTAAAACAAATTTCTCATTTCCCAAGTCACTCCTATTGCCTCTAGAAATGTGTGCAGGAGGCCCCGGTCCTGTGGGAAGAGGGAAGTGGATCAAGAGCCAGAGGACGGGGTGGGATCAGCAGCACAGGACCCAGGCCAGGCTGGGGGGCTCAGGCCAGGCCAGATGGCTCTGAACGCTGCAGGGAGAGATCCTGCCCAGAGCCACATGGGCCAGCTGAGCCCAGCACTCAGCAGCACTCACCGGGCCTTTATAGCCAGGGAAATTAATTTTTTAAGAGTCCCTCTATGATCTCTGGTCTCTGGTGTTTGGCTGAGCTGTCAGGTGGTCTCCAGCCACCCGACTCCACGTCCAGATGGCAGGGAGAGGTGGGGAAACCAGAGCCTGCTCCAGCCTCAGTCCCAGGTGTTTGCTTTGGGACCCTCGTTCCCAGGTGTTTTCTGTGGGACCCTCATTCACAGTGTTTTCTGTGGGACCCTCATCCCGAGGTGTTTTCTGTGGGACCCTCATTCACAGTGTTTTCTCTGGGACCCTCATCCCCAGGTGTTTTCTCTGGGACCCTCATTCACAGTGTTTTCTCTGGGACCCTCATCCCCAGGTGTTTTCTCTGGGACCCTCATTCACAGTGTTTTCTCTGGGACCCTCATTCACAGTGTTTTCTCTGGGACCCTCATCCCCAGGTGTTTTCTCTGGGACCCTCACTCCTGGTGTTTGCTCTGCAATCAGCAGCAGCTTTTCTGCCCGTCCCACTGTTTGATACCAGGGTTCTGGAGGTGCCAGATGGTGACACGGCTCATCCTGCAGCAGGAGGAACACTCAGAGCCTTCCCCCTGTGTTCTTGGGGACGTTTTGGGCTCCTCTCTCCTTCAGGGTAGCGGGAGGCTCAGCCTGTTCATCCCGTGATCCTGGACAGACAGCCAGCTCGCTGGGAATCAGCATCCTCTGCTTTCCCAGCCACGGCGGGTCAGGGTGCCAGGGAAGCAACATTTCACCGCTCCAAGCAATTACTCAGGATTTTATCATTCAAAACTAAAACCAGAGCCTATAAATAACCAGGATCTCTGTCCTAATAGCTGCATTTCAGCGTATTTTTAATTATCATTTTATGAATGGGTGCATTAGAGGATATTTAAATACCACGTCAGCCGTGCTGGTAATGAGGCAGGATTGTTACAGGCCAGGGCTGGCCATATATTACCCCAGTATATACATATGCTTCGACATCACTTTTAAAAATTAGCTATTTCAAGCGTAAAATTATAATTGGTTTGTCTAATAAAAGGATAAATAAATATCTATTTAACTTCATTACTGTCAAAGGCAGGAGGCTTTTCTCCATTGTCTCCTTAGGGTTTTATGGCAGAAAAGCTAATTAGCTGTAATTGGGTGGATCCAAGGCAAGGAAGGCAGGGGCAGCCGTGGTGCTGGCTGGGAATGGGGCACCGGTGGCTTTCCCGGACTGGTGTTCTGGTCTCTGCAGGACTGGGAGTCCCACTGGCACCATGGGCAGGCTCTTCCCCAGTGCCCAGCTCAGGGGTGTCTCTGGGGTGGTGCCTGTGCAGTGGGGCAGTGCCAGGCACTGCTTTCCAGGGTCACCTTGGGGTGCTCACAGGGCTTTCTGTGCTCTGATGGTCCCTCTGCCAAAGATCCCTCCATCGTGCCTCCCCTGATGGACACTGGGATCCCATCTGCTGGCCAGGCCTGCCAGGCTCAGCCAGGGCTTGTTTCCTCCCTGTTTTGGGAGGGACCCTGCTCAACATCCCATGTGCACGTCCCACATTTTCACCTTTAAGCACCAAAGCTCAAATGTCTCCTGAGAGTGGCCACCTGCATGATACAGGCACCAGTCAAGACCCCATCAGCCAGAAGAAGGGATGGAAATGTCCTTTTTTGGACAGGTCCTGACGCAGAGGAGAAGTTGCCACGAGCCCCAGTGACATCCCACAGAGCCCAGGCTGGGGCACAGCCCCTGCCTGATCCCCCACTGCTGATTCCCCAAAACATTCTGAGCGCCCTGGTCCCGTGGAAGGTGCTGGAATGAGATGGTCCCGAAGGTCACTTCCAACCCAAACCACTCTGTGATTCTGTTCCCTGTTTTTCCCTCCCCCTCTGCCCCAGGATGCTCCCTGCCAGCCACTGGGAGAAGGATGGCTGCTGTCGGGGGGCAGTGGATGTCACACACAGCCGTGCCTTGTGCGTGTGTACAAATCTCCTCTGCGTTCAGGAGTTGACACAAGGAGAGAGAGGAGCAGGCCTGACACCCGTAGCAAATCCCCAAGCTGCCAGCAACCGCTTTCCTTTTTTAATTTTTTTTTTAAAGGAGGAAGGTTAATAATTGCACGTTGGCCCCTCGTGATGTGCTGGGGGGGGTGGGGGGGTGTCTGCGCGGGGGCATCAGCACAGAGAACACGGTCTGGGGTTGCTTATCAGTTCTGCTTGTTGAGTGCGATCCAGGGCTGGGAGAAACACCAACAGACAGCGTGGAAAATTAATTTTTAATGCCTTTTATTAGTGCTTAAGCCATTCTGAGAGGATGAAATAATCCCTGTTAAGGCGGAGTGCAAAGGTCTCGCAGGGCTGTCAGGAGCTGAGTCACTCCACCAGCCAAACTGATCCAAATGCAGCTTCCCAGTCTGAAATCTTCGGGAGCCCAATCCCCCTCACATCCCCAACTCCTGCAGCATCTTCCTACACAGCCACTCAAAATAGGGTTTTCCTCCCATGGAAGGGAGAGAGCAAAGAGCTTTGTCTCTCCCCTTCCAGTCTCTGTCACAGTGTGTCACCACTGGCACCAGTGCAGAGACAAGCTTTGGCAGCAGGTCACGCAGACCCTGCCCAGACTGGGGACAATGCCCCCGAGTGGTTCTTGCAGGTGGGATGGAGTGGATCCTCCTCACAATGGGCACCAGCTCCTCCATCCTTTGTGGCACTGAGAGCTGAGCAGAAGGGCCAGAGTCAGCCCAGGGCTGCAGGTCCTCTGCTCTGCAGAGCCACTGAGGCAGCTGGACGGGACTGGAAACTGCTGCCACACATCCCCAGGAGCTCCAGCAGCCCCAGGCTGGGACAGGCAGTGGCAGGAAGGGGACCCCATCCCTGTCCAACTCTGTCAGCACAGTCGCTGCTGTAGGGGAGGCTACAGGTCAGGATGGTGCTGGAGAACCAAAGCTTTCCATTGCTCCTCCTTTCCCCAGGCCCCAGCAAGAGCCTCTTAATGAGGATAGAAAACAAATTCACCCAGGCTGGAGAATGGGAAAGGCTGGAAAGGGATCAGGATCCAGCACTGAGAAGCCTGGGGCTGTTAGGTTTGTTTGCCTGGGGCTGGTGCTCACAGGGCCATCTCGGTGATGCCTCCTGGACCCACAGTCATCACCTCTCCTCGTTAGTGTGGCAGGTACCCATCAGGGCCAGCTCCAAGGGGCCGTGCCAGCTGTGCCAGGCACACAGAGCATCCCCTGCCAGGGCCACACCAGCTCCATGTCCCCAGCACTGGCAGCACCCAGCTGGGGTGACAGTCCCTGCACACAGCCTGCTCAAGGCTCAGTTTCCACAGGAACATTTCAGCCAGTCCCCAGGGGGAACAGGGAACTGTGTTTCTTTCTACATTAAAAATGACTGTATCAGTTCAATGAGGAATTAACACACCTCACACGTGAGGGTTGAGGGCTGCTCCAGAATCAGAGCTGCAGCCCTGCAGGAGGGACAGCGAGAGTTGAGAAAATTAGAACTTGAATCATAACACACAGTCCTGAGAGGGGCGAGCCAGACCCGTGCAGATGACCCCTCTTTGTTCCTGGAATGTATTCCCTGCTGCCATCTACTTGCCTTTCAGTGCATGTATTAAGCACTAATAATACATTCTCTGCCCACTTCTGATGAATTTTACCTCTGCGTGCTCACGAATGTGTGGGTATTGCACACACAGAGATGCATCCTGACACAACCTACAGGTGTGGGTACAGCACACCTGCCCCACACACCTGAGAAATCACCCACGTCCCTGAAGGTACCCCAGGCTGAGAGCAGCAGGACAGCAGGGTGAGAGCCCAGCCTGCACTGCCCACCTGCCCCAGCACCTCCCAGGCTTGGACACTCATTCCAGGGTGCCAGAGGAGGCAGAGGTCTCTCCCCAGGAGGAAGGAAGCTCCAAAGAACCTCTTCACATGATGAATTTTAACATCTCCCTCCACGTCCAGCCCGAGCACAAATCCCCTCAAAGGCCCAGCCCAGCGCAGCAGAACTAATTTGAAATGTCACCGAGGTCAAGCCCGGCTTCCCCAGCCATTAACCTGCCTCTCAACTCCACACTCCTATTTATTTACATAGGCACATATTTATTTAAGCCCCCGATCCCAGCTCCAGGCAGGGATGGTGTTGGGAAGGGAGGAAATTCCCTGCCTGCAGGGCCCTGAGCTGCTGCTGCTGCTGCTGCTGGGGGGACTCTCCCGAGTTCTCCACGTTCAGAGCACCGTGTGCAGGATGAGCAGGGGGCTCTGCAGAGAATGGCTCCTTCCAGCCCAGCTTTTCTGGTTGTGCTTTTATTCGATCCATTCCTGTCCAGACATTGAAAGCACAGCCTTGCCTCTCCAGGCAGATCTTCCACAGGCACAAACCAGGGTAAATGCTCCAGGACATGGATTCACAGGAGCTCTGCATTCCCTGTCTTTTCATCTTTGCTTCTGCTCCCAAGCAGATGAGAGAGTAGGGACTTTGGGAATGCTTCTGCAGGTGCATTTGCTGCAGAAATTTGATCCTATTCGTCTTTTATTTCTGGTTTTTTCAACCCCCATGATGGACCAGGAGACCTGGAGAGCATCTGGATCCAAACTCCACCAGACCCCACCTGATATCTGGCCCCTCACCACTGTCCTCGGCATTGCTGCAGCTTTGTGTTACCTGTGGATAAAGCCAGAATTCCTTTCTCCCTGCTGTGCATTGTGCTGCCTGTCAAAGCCCTCATGCCAGTCCCCCACACGTCCTGCTTCCCCCCTGGGCCAGTCCCACCATCAGAGGTGAGCCAGCCCAACCTGCTAGGCACAGACCACACCAGCACTGCCAGGACAGGCACCAGCACAAGTGGGTCCATGGGAGAAGGACCTCCCGAGAGCACCAGGATCTTCCTAAATGCTTTTCCACCGGGATGTGCCAATCAGGAGATTAAAACCTCCTGCTGGGACATGCCTGGGACCAGCTGAGACTGCTTATGTGTGAGTGGGTGCAGAGTGGCTCTCTGGGAAAAGGGAGACTCAGACAGATGCTGGGGTTGCTGGGGAGGAAGAAGGCTGGAATGGGGATGGTCTGGCCTGGCTGAGCTAGGACTGGAACATCCCTGACCCAGAGCTGTGTCACACCAGCACTGCTTCCCTCCCCCTGCCTCGTGCCCAGCAGGTGCTTTGCAGGGAAAGCAGAGGAGGTTGGCTGTTCTCCTCTGCTTCCTGTGGGCTCATATCTCCTGAATCCCCAGGGTCTGGGTAGCTGGACCAGCACATCACCAAGGGGGCTGTTTCCCCTCCCCCCCTGCCTGCTGGGCAGCAGCTTGTGTGCCTTGTGAACACAGTCTGACCTTTCTTTTTTTAAATTCCTGTTCTCATTGCTCCCTTGCACGTTCAATTTGAGGCTGTGGTGCTGGCTAGCCTGTGGTTTAAAAAAAAATATTTTGAAAGCCCTGGCAGGGAATTAAAGGAGTTTGGAGTAACTTGAAATTAGCAGGACGATGTGAGACAGATGTTGTGAAGGCGGGAAGAGGCGCTCCCTTGCTGTGTCTCCTCTCTGCTGTTGTTTAAAAGACCTTAATTTGATGCTTTTTTCTTAAAAGGAGGCACCTCTAGGTCAGGATAATGAAATCACATTGTTCTCTTATGATATTCCAGCACCTTCTTCTCTTGCTTTCTTCCTCTTCTCGTGTGCCTGGCTCCCAACCCATGGGGCCAGCAGGCATGGATCTGACTCCTGCAGCCTGAGCTGACTCCAGGGTGCTTTGGGTAGGGGATGAAAGGGGGGAAAAGCAATGGAAAGTGGGGTAATTCCCCCATTTCCAAGCTGATCTCTGGTGTGGTCTGAGGGAGGGCAGGTGAAGAAGCCTCCTCGGGGTGTGGGTGCTCCATCTCCTGCAGCAGCAGCAGCGTTGGTAGGTTCATTCCCAGAGGGATGCACTGGCTGTAAAGAGCATCTGCCTCTCCACAGCTGCAGCAATTCCCCTTTCAGAGGTGCCCTGCCACCATCACCTGGCTCCAGAGGGCCAGAGCAGGGGGAGAGGCTTTCAACGAGATAGATCTGCAGCTGCTCCTCCTCGGCAAGGCTGGGATGGGGCAGGGTGAGGAGCCTGGAGCTGCTGTCACAGCAGGGAGAGGGATCCCAAACCCACAGGAATAAAAGGCAAGACAGAGGTTTCGAGGAGAAAAAGCCTTTTGCCAGCAAAGTTTTCAGTGGGTGAGGGTACAGAGCACCTGCCACCTTCCTAGAGGTGGTGGCTGCACTCCCAGAGCTGGGATTTGGGCTCAAAATAGCCCCATGTTGGGCTGGAGCAGGGATGTTCTGCTGCAAACCAGTGTCCCAGTCTTCTCCTGCCTTCTCCTGCTCCTGCTTCCCTGTTATTTGGGAGCTGCAGCCCTGAGCCCTGCCACAGCCTGATGGTGCTGTGGGATGGGCTCAGAAGGGAGCCCCAGCTCCCAGCCAGCCAGGGAGGCCTGGCCAGGGAAATTCATGGGTTTGGACACTGTAAATGGCTGTGAGATGCCCCCACAGCACTCCTCCTCTTGCAGGGCTGCCCACACGTGGCAGGCTGGCTGTGGGGTACAGGATTTGTGCAGGAGGCATTTTGCCCATTGCTTCATAACATCAGATGCTCCTGCAGTCCAGGGAGGTCACACCTTGGAGATCCTCCCCCAGCTGTGTGCAAATCCAGCCTGACATCATTCTGAGGACAGCTGGGTGCAGGCTGCCTCTGCTTCAGCTCTTCCAGCTGCGTGGGGGGAATATTTCCTGAGGGGGGAGAGCATCCTCCTCTTCCCTGTTAAGGGGAGCCAGGCAGGTGGGAGGTACAGGGCAGATCCTCAGTGCTGTAACACCTCTCTGAATGCTCCTGTGCCACTGCTCTGTTGAGGCTGGGTGTTATGGAGCACCCAGGGGCTGGATTGACTCCAGGATCACGGGCTGGAGGTGTGAAGAAGCTAATCTGGAAAGGGAAGTGCCTGCCAGCGCCTGCAGTGCTCCCAGAAGTTGATGAGTCTCAGTGTCTGATGTCTTGCAGTCAATTCCACTCCCCATCACTGTGCCAGAGGTGGATGTCCGTGCTGCTGGGATGTGTTAGCCCCAGGTGACATCCCCACTTCCATCCCTGATGCCAAGGGAGATTGCTGGATGGCAGCACAGCTCAAGGCAGAGCTGGGGAGGGAGGTGGTGCTCCAGGATGCCTGGCCCAGGGAAGGTTTCCATCCGAGGTGAAATCATCTATGAAAACTCTTCCCTCTCCCTCCACCAAATCAAATCCCCCTGTGGTTGGGAGAAAACCTTACAGCTCTCAGGGAAGGTGGATGTGGGCAGGAGCACTGTGGGGAACACAGTGAGCTGAGGCTGGTTACTAAAGCAGGAGATCAACCAATTCCTCCTCTGGGGTGCAGGCTGGGGTCCAGAGCCCGGATGTGGGAGAGGGACCCCCAAACCCAGCTCCTGCCCAGGCACCACCAAAGTGGAACAGGGTGAACATCCAGTGCCAGGTAGGATCCTCCTGCTTGGAGAAGGAGCTGCTGGGCCAGGTAGGCAGGAAGGACTTTTCTGAGCATACTGAAGCCTCTGGAAACCTTCCCCTGTGGAAGAAGCACCAAGAGATGGTTAACAAGAACCAGGTTGGTCTGGAGTTGTCAACCTCAAAAGTCTTTTCCAAGCCAAACGATTCTCTGATTGAATGAAAAGGAAAGACACATCCCTACGTTTGGTCCTCATTTTCCATCACGAAAGCTGTGGGACGGATTTTGGCTGCTCAGCACCCGTTTATTGCTTTGCCAGCCTGGAGGTGGGGCCCGCAGACAGGTGATGAAAGCGACGTGTCCTGTTCAGCTCCTGTCACCGGCTGTCACACACAGACCCGGCGGGCAAACCCCTGCACGTTTCCCTAAGGCCACGGAAGGAAACGTTTTCTCCCCTCGCTTCTGGGATGTGGGGACACGGAGCAGCACAGTAAGGACTGGCACAGTAAGGGACAAGCCCGGCCAACACAGCCAAGGCCACACCAGCGGGAAGGGACAGCACGATGCTCCTCGCTGTGCACGGATGCAGACGTGAGACATCGCCCTCGGGCTGCCGCCGGGGCGGCTGCGGTGCGGGGCAGCCGGGCTGTCCCAGGCACACACTGCGGGCCAGGTGACATTTGTGTCTTTGGTCTGAGAAGGGAAGAGCCATGAAGCGGCTCCTGGAGCTCTCTGTGCCCGTGAGGGGCTGCTCAGGGGCCAGGGAGCACCGCAGCGCCCGGCGCTGGAGAATGGACAAAAGGCAGCTCCTGCCAAGGTGGGGACTCTGGACGGTGCCTTCAATCACCTCGTGTTACTCACAGCTCAGATGCCATCAGAGGCAAATACCAGCCCGTGAATGCAGCTTTATTTGTCATTTGGAAAAGTGAAATCCTTGTCTCTAGCCAGAGATCCCAGAGATAGCAGGAGTGTTGACTTTGCTCCCAACTGGAACAAGCTCTTCTCCAGATAACTTCAGAAATAACCATGAGAGATGATCCTGACCACTCCCAGGAGATCAGTGCAGGTTCTCACGTTTCCCTACGCCCTTGTCCCTCCTCTGTCCCAGCCAGGCAGAGGAGGTGACAGGAGCACTTGTGTTGGCTGTAGTGGCTGAGCTGGCAGAAGGCCCCAAGGCTGCTGTGGGTGATGCTTTTGCCATCCTTGCTCTCTGCTGCCCCAATCCCCCGGGTCTGTTCAGCTCCAGCCATTCCTCCTGCCCAGCCAGGAGCAGGTCAGGCTGTTGTCACTCTTGCATCTCCACGGTTCTGAGGAGAGAGGGAAAGGGCCAGGGAGCTGCTGAGTTTGTGGGCAGGCTGCAGCAGCCAGAGGCGTTCTGCTCCTCCCTGCTCTGCCCCGAGGGCTCCTGCTCCTCGTGTGAGCGCTTGTACTGCCTGAGAGGTGCCTCAGGGCTGCTGTGCTCCCACGTCTGTCTCGTTTTGGTCTGGTTGAGTAATAGCAGTGAGGTTCAGGTCTGGTGGCAGCGAGCCTCACTGTGCACTCCCTGTGCAGAGGGGCCCATCCCAGGGGTCCTGCAGCCACTCCCCACCCAGTTTGTGAGGTATTAGAGGCTGCAAAACCCTCCTGTCTTTATGAGCACCTGCAGAGCTGCTCTGCAGAGCCTTAATGCCTCCCAGTGACCTTAATGCCCCATGACCACCCCTGGAGGGCCCAGAGCCACCTGCTCCTGCTCGTGAGTGGTTCTGTGGAAAGGCAGCTCAGAGCGTTTTCCTGTAGCCCCAGGGCACTCAGCACTGCCCACAAAGGCATCTTGGGTTCTGTGGGATCCAGAGAAGCCCAACAGCCCCTGTCAGCTTTGAGGATTCATGAGCCCTTCCCGTGCCTCAGGGAGCCCAAGCTGAGACAGGAGGAAGGGCCAGTGGATGTAAATTATTGGGAGCCCTTCTGGCTCCGTTCTGTGGCACCGAAACTCTTTGGCTCAATGCTTCCCCCAGCCCTGGTTCTGCTCTGGGCCCATGCTGGGACAGAAGGAAAATCTGGGAAGTGTCTGTGCAGAAAAGTCTCCATCTCTATGTGCAAGCTGATATATAGATTCAGATATGTGTGTTTATAAAAATGTCCTGCAGAAGCCAATATTTGATCCAGCACAACCTCTGAGTGTTAATCATAATAAATGGGAAAGGGAAATAAAATAAATGGGAAATGGCTGTTAATAAAGAGGTGGTGTGGTGCTGGTGGGATGAAAGGTGGTGAGCAGAGCTCCACTCTAGCCCGCTCCTCCACCCTTTCTCGAGCCCCCAGCCCCCCAGGGGCTGCTCCTGCAGCTCTTGCCAGGCCCTCATTCCCCAGTCCACCCCCGGACCCTGCCCCAGGGTGGGTGGGATGTGCCCCCAGCCTTCCCTATGGACATGGCAGTGAGGGGGAATGGGGGCCAGCACAGCCAGAAAGGGCTGGAACACCCTGGGGACTGCCTCAGCTTCCCAAGGACCCTGCTCTTGTGAGCTACAGCCATCACCCCGTGGTTCCTAAAGACTCTCCAGGGACTCGTCGAGGATCATTCAGCTGGAATTCCCTTGGCTGTCAGGCACCACAGCCCCAGTGCCAGGGGACTGCTCCTCATCCCTCTGGTTAAACTCTGCCAGGGTCTGTGGTGTCTGCTGCTCAACCCCCAGTGAGATGGGGAGGGAAACTGAGCCTTGTTTGAGTCCTGGCCATGCCCTGGAGAGAGGGGGCCTGAGGCCAGACACTCCATTCCATTGGTAGGGAGTCATCTTAGGACTTCCCCCTGTTCCCCGCTAATGCAGCGCAACCAGCGCCTTTCCCTTTTTCCTGTTTCAGGTCCATAAAACAGGCACTGACAGAATTATTTGACAGGCTGGAGGCAGCAGTCTGAGGCTGGCTGGGTGGCCCCTTGATGCTGGGCTGTCCTGCCATGTGTCCCTCACAGCCCCACAATGCCAGACTGTCCTGCCCCACGACCCTCACAGCTCTGTATCTCCCCTATTACAGAGCCTTGCTCTGCGATAGAAGGACGTGTGATTTTATCACCCTTTACAGCATTTTGCCCTGGCAGCTTGTCACCAGCCAGGCTGTTAAAATTCCCTTGAGAAACGAGGGATTTGTGGCACATTGCTGTTTATAGGATGGTGCTTTAACCCCAGGCCCAGCCCAGCCCCACGCGGCCGCTCACTCGTTGTGTCTGGGCTGTCCTGGGGCTGTGCCACCTCCTTCTCCTTGGGAAAGGGACAAGGGTGGGGATGGGGCCAGGGAAGGGGAACTTTTGATCACCTCTGCCACACCTTACTGGTGCCAAATGCCAGCAGGAGCCGTGTGTCAGTCCTACCCCTTCCCCAGGCTTTTTGGGGCAGCAAGAACAGGGCTTGGAGGGTGGGAGCTGCAGGGATTGCTGTGCTTTTTCCTGGCTCTTCCCTTCCGTCCCCTCCCACCATCAAGGAGGGGCAGCCACAAGGCAGCTCGGTGGAATGGCACCAGAAGGGGAGGGGACCCCTCGGAGATGTTGAATCAAGTCAGGAATGAGGAGGCACTTGTGGAAATCCAGCGTGTCGCTTCGTATATTTGACCACACCAATTCCTAACAAAAGAAAACCCGAGCTCATTACACAGAAACATCAAACCAGCCAAGATAATTATCTCTAATTAGTGCTAATTTAAAAGTGAGGTCTGTTCTAGAGCTGAATTGTTGCATATTTCATTAGTTCATTAGATGCTGTGCAGACAATGCAGATAAGAGGATCGGTTCACTGGGATGATATAAATTTCATCCTCCCTTCACTGCAAAGAGCTTGGGGGTCCGTGTTCACAGCACACACCATGTGCTACCCAGACAGCCCCCCCAGATCACTCTGTGCTTCATCCTCTGGGGAAGGTTCATGGAATGCTGCATTAACTGCAGAAATTAAAAAGAGAGACAGAGAGAAACAAGCAGTTTGTCAGTCAATGTTGTCATCTCACTGTCTCCACAATATCAATCAAATTATTCTGGGTCTCCTTCAGTGCCTGGGTGGGGAGGAAAAATGTTGGGCCCTTCTGATTCACCCTTGAGAAAAGGAGAAGCCCCCAAAAGTGGGGAGTGGGTCCTGGTGAGGATGTGCCTTAGGCTGTCCCATCCTCCCACAGGGAGAAGAGGGGCAGAGTGATATGCCAGGGTGAATTGTGCCTCACATCACCTTCAGTGAACTGTCACCCCTTTTCCCATCTCTCCTCCGTCCCCTTCTTTCTCTTCTTCACACCCTTTTCCATCTCTTCTTCACCCCTCTTCCACCTCTTCTCTGTCTCCTTTTCCATTTCTTCTCCATCCCCTTTCCTCTCTCCTCCATCCCACAGAACAGGGGAGGTTCCCAGTGCAGCAGAGTTGTGCATCCTCTGGAGTCATAGCCATGAATTCCAGCTGTCCCCTGAAGAGCCTCTGGAGGAGCCAGTGCCAGGATGCTGCCATGGGCATCTGCCCCTTCCAGCTCCTGCACCCACATCCCCAGCTCAACTCCCACCCCTGACCCTTCTCCCTCCTGCCACAGCCCTGCCTGGCCCCGGGAAGCCACTGCTGATGAGACAAAGAGCAAAACTGGGCACTTAAGTGGTGGTCTGTGAGCAGGAATGAAAGATTTGACTTTCAGATCCACTCCAAGATTGCAGGAAAGTAACCTTTCCATGGGCAGGATCCTTGGGAGACAGAAAAACAGCCCCTCTCTGCACACTGCAAGGTTTCAGTCAGATTAACCCGAATTTATGGCTCTTTCAGCTGTAGCTGCCAGTGGGGCCTGGGCCTGGCTCAGAGCAAGATTTTGTCAAGTGAAAGGCAGGAGAAGTTTTAATCCTCGAGAAGTTCCTGAGCAGAATCCTGGTAATTGAAGGAAGTTACTGCAGGTGTTTGAAGATATAATTAATCTCTGAGAAAGAGGGGAAAGCTTTGAGTCCTTTGAAGGAGCAAACCTGGGAGCTTTAGAGCATTACAGAAGGGAAAATTGAACAGGGATGAGCTATGCAAAGGAATGAACAGTTATGGGTGTCAGCTTTGGGAAATGAGAAGCTGGGATGGGGGGGGAACAGTGGGAACCCCCTCC
The DNA here is from genome assembly GCA_013400775.1 of Chaetops frenatus. Lineage (NCBI taxonomy): Eukaryota > Metazoa > Chordata > Aves > Passeriformes > Picathartidae > Chaetops > Chaetops frenatus. The sequence goes on from VZTR01003662.1 coordinate 297,566, forward strand.
CAGGACCTGGGGTGAGGGAGCCCCCAGGAGGGGAAGGGATGGTAAAGAGGGCAACTGGATCATCCCAAAGTGTCCAGGATCAGCACATTCCAGGCATTGGACCCGAATCCCAGGCCTGATTAGTGAGGTTCCTGATGCCAAAATGCTGTTTGTTTTCCAAAGTGCTGCTGGAGAGGCTGGAGATGGCCTGGGGAGTGCACTCAGGGCAGTGAGGGGAGAGAGCAGAGTGTCAGTGGGAACAGCACCAAAGAGCCCGGGTACAGAACCTGGAAGAATCAATTAGTTCATGGCTGATTTTCCAGACAGGCAATGGTGGTTTAATGAATGCAAAGCTGATTTATTGATTACTCAGGAAGCTCGCCTTGCTAAGGAGACAGCTCATTCCTGCCTGGACCCTGCTCTTCCTCACTGCCAGCTAGGCCAAAAGGCAGGAGTCTGGGGAGCAGGAGCTCAGGCAACTGGAACAGGAACAGGCTTGCTAATGCCTGAGCATCCTCCGAGTCCCATTTCTACAGCACCATCCTGAAACCTGCCTTGTTTCTTCTGCTTTAACCATGAGGATGGAGTTGGAGATGCTGCACTCTGAGAAGCCACCACTGGTAAGAAGGTACTGAGGTTTGGGATGATCTCTGAGATTTTGGGGAGGTTCTTTCAACAGGCTGGGAACCACTTTCCCCAACCATTCTCCAGCAGCATCCCCTGGCCTCACCTGGTCTGGATTCAGGAGAGCTCGAGGTAGGTCTGGGAAGTGACCACACAACCTCCCAGCCAGGTCAGGTTGTCTGTGGTGCACTTATTAGTGAGACCTCTCTCTGACCATCCTCTGACTGGTGGGTTCCTGCTGCCTGCACAGGACACAGTCCTGGCCAGTGGCCCAAGCAGCAAAGCTCAGGTGGCAGAGCCCTGGACATGATGTTTATAGCCCTAATAAAAAAAAAACCCAAAAAACAACCTCAAAGTAGTTCAAACTGTGTGTCTGGTTGGTGCTGTGCCCTTCCTGCAGCCCCCCCAGCTCTGGGTCTCCCTGGCCCCCTTGGTCTTCCTCTCCCCCAGGGAATGCTACAGACCCTCCCATTATCCCTCAGCTGCCACCAGAAGGAATGTTTGGATTTCATGCTCAATATTCTGGATGCAAGCTGAACATCAAAACCTCAGCAGGGTGCCTGGGAGCATCTGAGGGAGAATATCAGAGGAATCTGTTTCTACAAAGGAAAAGAAACCAACAAAGCCTCTGTTTGGGGATGATTTTTTCATCCACGGCTGTACATACAAGTAATAACTTTAGACATGGGGGTTTTTTTTATTATTATCACCCTTCCTGATATCTATCTCTCTTTTTCATTATAATAAATATTGATTTGTGCAGTTAGAAAATTGCTTCCCCAATCAGCTGCTGATCTTCCCGCAGGCACAACGATGGGGATGAGGACAGTGGGACCATCATCCCCAGGAACAAACGTCCTGCTTGTGCCCCCCTCCCTGCCAGCAGCACCAGGGGGATGGATTAGGGGCAAAGGGGACCATAAGTGACATTTGGGCTCCTCTGGACACTGAGGATCTCTGAGATCCTCTGTGATCTGCTGTGGTGGGGGATGGCTAAAACAGCCCCCCCCCAAATCCCACTTCTTCCTTTTCTCTCCTGCCACAAGGCAGGACAAACACCTTCATAAACCACTAATGACAGCTTTTCTTGTCAGTGAACATTTTCTTACTCCCAGGCATCTTCAGGGCTCTGGCCTCATTCCTCTGCCGTGTCTGTATCATTCCCAGCACAGCTCTGGAGCCACATTAATTCTCTTCCACGTGGAATTTGTTTTGTGCCTGCAGAAATGTGCTCGGGTTGGTGTAAGAACTGAAATAAAAATAGCTGCTTTCCCCAGAAGAGCTCTCTGGTTATCCAAGATGGATCAAACCCTGGAGCAAAGGGAAAGGTAACACCAGGGGCTGGATTGCAGAGTCAGCCCTCCCTGAGCATCCCAGTTCAGCTATAACTCAGGATGGATTTGGAAATGGGGACAGCTGGGGGAGCTGGGGAAAGAGCATTGCTTGGGAAGAAAGCACCAAGCAGCTGGGAGGAGGAGGAAGAAGAGCAGGAGGGCATGAAGGCATTTGGAGCAGGGTATCACTGAGCACTGGGCTTGATCTGCACCCAGGAGGAACCTGTGCCCTGCTCCAGTGGGAGAGCCATGGTATTGCAAAATCCCAGAACCATTTACAAAAGGCTGGAAAAGCCCATGGAGTCCAACTGTTCCCCAGCACTGCCAAAGCCACCACTAACCCCTGTCCCCAAGTGCCACATCCACGTGTCTGTTAAATCCCTTCAGGGAGGGGAACCACAGCCCTGGGTAGCTGTGCCAGGTTTGGACCACTCTTTCCATGAAGGATGTGTCCCTAATATCCAACTAAACCTTCCCTGGCTTGACTTGAGGCCATTCCCAGCACCACACAGGCACAGAGCTGAAGGGACACTGCAGATTAGGCCATGGTCAACAGGAGAGGGGACAGGAGAGTCCAGCCCTCCGTCTGCCAGGCCAAGCCCTGGATGGGATGTGAGTGGGAAAATGCAATTTTCCAGCCTGAAAAACCCTGCACCACCTTTGCCTGAGGCTGGGGAGGAGGGAGGGTGAGGAGGGGCTTTGGCATCCCGGAGATTTCCAGTCTGTGCTTGGCAGAGAACAGGCTTTGCCCTCAGAAGTCAGAGCTCCCAGCCTGAACCATGAGTGCAGCCAAAATCATTTTCATGAGATATCAACAGGATCTACAGGAATAAAGGATAACAGTGTTTGCTTCTAATCCAGGGAGCCCATTTAAGAGCAGGAGCCTCAGCTTGGAGCACCTGCCAGCCCTGGAGCAAACTACAGGCAATTTCTGCTGGGGAACAAACCCACAACCTTCTTGTTTCACACCCTCTCTGTGCCCTCAGGCCCTCCCAAGCTACGCCTGAGCCTGGGGGGCCATGGGGAGGGATGGAAAACAATCGTGTTGCATTTTAAGAAGTGATTTTTATCAGAAAGCTGCTATTTATCAGTTTTATTAAAGTGCCATCTCCCAGACTCCGGGGTCATGAGTTAATCTCAGCTTTCATTAACTAAAAACACACGTTTCTCACAGTGGGAGCTGAGAAGTTGGCTGAAGTGAGGAGAACCTGGCAATGATTTCTGCTTCCCAGGACCCTGTTTGGGGGGAAAGAAGCTCTGGAGGCTTTGCAGTTGGTGGAGCAACATTGGGCAACCAGCTGGAGCTCCCAAAAAAGCTTTTGGGTGCTGTGCCGGGTGTCTTTCCTGCAGCACCCTGAGGGACATCATCCTTTCCCCTGGCCCAGGGGCAGTGCCAGCCCTCAGTGGCTGCAGGTGAGCTCCCAGAGCCTGGGCAGAGCCATCCAGCTCTGAAGAGATCCACTGGAGGAGTTTTTGCCCCGTCAGGAGCCCTCTGCCCATGCGGCGCCCCGGCGGGGAGGCAGCCCCATCCCAGGCCCCCATCCCCGGCTCCCTGCTGGACGGGAGCAGGATTTGCAGGCTGCTGACACGGACATCCTGCGTGGGCGAGGGAGGGTCTGCCGCGGAGCAGAGCCCTCCAGCAGCCGCTTTCACTCACAGATTTATTGGTGCTGCGAGGAAAACGAAACCATGTGGAGCCGAGCCGGGCAAGGAGCTCGCGGAGCAGACGGAAATTTCCTGAAAGGTGAATATGGCAGAGCATTAAAAGACAAATAAATACAAAAGCCTTGCTTTATTCCTCTGTCTCAGCTGTGTTCCAGCTTGCCCCAAAGCCCAGGGAATGAAAGAGCCCAAGTGGATACAGTGGATAAAAGGCCAAACCAGAGCTCCTTGTACCCCAAACCCCCCGATGTCCCCCAACGCTCATGGCCAGGGGCACATCCCATAAAGGACATTGATAGGACAGCCTGCCCAGGTGGGATATTCCTACCCAGCCCCAGGGAGGCTGGGGATGCTTTAGGAGTGGAGGGGGGAGGGTTTATCTCCTCCATATTTCTCTCCTGTTGCCGGCCTGGCAGTAGCAGGAATCTTCCCGGTGGGTCCAGAGTACGGCTATTCCTGAGCACGGTCATGGGGTTTATCTCTAAGGTGTTCTCTCCTGGAAGTCACTGGAAAGCCAAATCTCCCCTCCCTGCAGCAAATCAGGGATCCTTGGCCAAAGATCTCCTGTGCCACCGAGCCCACTGGCACTGCCAGGAGGGTGGGCATGTCCTGGCCCAGGCCCCAGCCTGGCCCAGGGTGAGCTGCCCCATGGGTTCCAAGCAGGGACAGTGTTTTTCCTGCACATACCTCTCCCTGCACCCATCCCCACTCTCCAGCCTCTCCCCTGCCTGCCACGTTGAGCCCAGATGTCTCCTTTAAAGGGGAACGGCAAAGTTTTGTTTAAAATAACACTATTTAAAAAAAAAAAAAAATAAAGCCCTTCCAAGATGGCCAGCAATTAATCAGCTCTCCGTGCAGGCTCCAAACTTGCACACACATTTGAGAGCAAAGCCCGTGGAGCCGAGCTCCCCCACTCACCTGCCAGCCCCTGCCCTGGGATTTTGGGTGTCCCCTGCCAGGACCTGGGTCCTGGCCCAGGCACAGCTCCAGGACATGCAGAGGGAGGATTACGAGGCTGGAGCTACCCTGCTCCTGCATTCCTTAGGCACGGGGCTTTAGATGCTTAACTGGGAAAGCAGGGAGAGCTGGATGCCCTGCTTGCACATTCCCCCTGTGCTCCACCGCAGCAGGAATTTTAGGTCTGAAAAAACGAGAATTGGGTCTTTTTCCCTTATGCCTCCCTGTGTGCCTCTCTAAACCAGCCCTGCACAGGCTGTGGTGTGGGAGACAGCAGAGACCAGGTCCTGCAGGGCTGTCCCAGCTCCTCATCCTCATCCCCAAGGGGGAAGGCCCATGGCCCCATCTCAGCACAGGACGGCTTCCCAAGCCCCAAATCTCTAAACAACTCCCCTCCCCCATGACCTGCTCCCTGTCCCCCCACCCGAGGTTTTCATTTATCAGGAGAATTATTAAAACAGCCATTTCTCAGCTGTCTAACGTTTCAAACCCTGCTCCCATTCATCTGATAAATATTTACAGAGCTTGACATTGTCTTCAGCTCATTCCCTTCTGCAGCAAACAATCCCAAACACTCGCTTCCCTTCTCCTGGGGCTCACGGAGCAGGACTGCCCGCCCCAGCATGGCCAGGCCCACATGCCCCCTCCTGCTGCCCCCCTCAGGGGTATGAGAGGGGGAATTGCCCACCCCTCCTTTGGAATAACCCCCTGTCCCTCTGCATGGGCCGTGGCACCGTCCCAGAGCCGTGGGGGTGCCTGGCTGGCACTGGCCACCCTGACCCCACCCAGCACCATCAGTGTCACCAACTTCACACCACCCACCCAGAGCCATCACCCCGACAGTGACAGCTGTCCCAGGTTGCTCCAAGCCCCATCCAACCTTGCCTGGGATACTTCCAGGGATGGAGCAGCCAGAGCTTCTCTGGGCACCCTGTGCCAGGGCCTCTCCACCCTGGCTCAGCTGTTTCCCCTCTCAGAGCTGATTTTCTGTGGGGCACAGAGGTTTTGTACCTTCACAGCTTCTTCTGCCACCCAATATCTCATTATTCTGCAGGCAAAGGAGGAGGCACGAGAAGCTGGAGTGTTCATTTGTTAGACATCATGAGGAAGCCAAAATCCACGAGGTTTATCTGGTGAACTGCGACCCAGCTGAGACCAGCCATGACCACAAGGAGCCCCATGGGGATCTCTTCACAGCCCCAGTCTTGACCAGACGTCACCCAGGAGCCCACCCCAACCTGTCCTTTGGCTGCCAGCAGCTCCACAGGCATCACCTCCAACCAACAGCTGCTCCTGTCACCCTGCCATGGTCATTAACTCCAGAGAACACCCCCTCACCCTGCCACCCCTCACTGCTGCTCAGAGCCTGCTCAGCCTGTGAGTGACAGCGAACACGGCGGCCGTGGCAGCAAAGCCACCAAGTGACACAGCTTTAGCTGCAGCTGGGGCTCTGCAGCACTGAAGTGATGTCTCACTGCTCTGCTGCACTGATCGTGTTAAACACCAACTGAAACCCTGATCACAAAAGAGCCGAGCCTGAGATTCCAGCCCCAGGAGCCATGGATGGAAAGGAAAGGAAGGAAGGATGGCAGGAAAGGGAGATCTGCAGCCTGCCCTTCACTCTGCAGTGCCCTGGAGAGCAATGAAAGGGGCCTTTTTATCTCTCACCTCCTCTCCCCAGGCCAATACCAGCCCTGCATTAACCTCCAGGGCTTCCCCAGCCTAAATTTAAACAGCTCAAGGTTTCCAGCACTCCCTTTAGGATTCTGCTCTGCAGCCTATGGAGCTGCTCTGCTCTACACAGTTTCCCTGGGAGTCAGCCTAAATACTTCATTTCTCCCCCCTTTGTCCTAATTAAAGCTAGCAAAGTAATGGGAACATTATTTACAAATTATTTGGAGCTGAGGTTTGCACACAGAGCTCTGAGCAGCCAGAACACATTTGCAGGAAGCTCATGTGCCACCTTCAGTGTGTGACATCCAGTTATCACCCACCTGGACCTGTTCGAGTTCACTCCCCAAGGACCTTCCCAAGCCATTGGGTGCTCACAGCCTTCCAGCCCTCAGAAAAACCCTCAGAAATGCCTTTTCCACCCTCTGGAGGCTGAAATATCAACTTGAGCAAGGGGTGACACTGCAGGGTACCCCCATCCCACAGGGTGATGGCCCAGAGTACCCCCCAGGCAGCCTCAGGACACACAGGCTCCTTGCCATGGACCAAGCATGGGGCTTTTGGGGAGCTGCTCTGTCCTAGGATGTGTCTGGAGCTATGTCTCCTCTGTCCCTGGCCCCTTGATGCTTCCCTCAGCCAAACTCTGCCAGAGAAAGGGTCCCTGCCTGCCTGGGAGCCAGCACCAGCAGGACACTGACAGCAGAGCTGGAGTGCTCCAGGGGATACTGTCCCTGTCACAGAAAAAAGCCTTCAGAAGAGGCCGAGCAGGATATGAACACATTGCAATCCCCCACGTGTTGCCCTTGAGTGGAGAGGGTCTGTGGAGACTCCAGTTTTAAGCCCCCCTTTCAAAGGCTTTTATTACAGACTTAGTCATAAAACTCTGCCTGGGGCGGATTTGGCACTCGAGGCCTCGGCCCGGAAGCCAAACCCTTTTCATTTTTTAATAACATTTCATGAAAATCCATTTGGCCCTTTGTAACTCGGACAGGTGGGAAAACAATAGAGGTTCCTACTCCCAGCCCCTCTCCCAGCAGGCTGGGGGCTGCTCCCTGCCCTGGGACTCTCGGGACTCCACAGCCACAGCCAGGGGTGGGACAGGGCTGGCTGTGGTGACAGGGACCCTTTGGCAAAGCCCCAGGTTACTGAGGGGTGTGTGAGAGGTGCACATCCATCCCAGTCCCCAGGGCCATCTGGAGGCTGGGATGTTTTATCCACCCCAGAGCTGCGTAGGGGGGGATGTTGTTGTGCCCCTCATTGCCTTGCCCAGGATCAGAGCCCCTGGCACTGCCAGCACCAGGCAAGCCCTGTTCCTGTCCCCAGCTGAGTACTCACATGTCCCCCCCAGCCTTCCCCTCTGAGCCAGCATCTGGATACTCCAACTCCCCATCTCTCCAGAGCCACTGTCACCCTAAAGCCACCACCATGTTAGAGCCACTGTCACAAACACCCCAGATGCTGTTCTGGGTTAGGGATGTAAAACCTGAGCCCTGGGGGCAGGGGCGGGAGGGCGACATCAGCCTGGGAGCCGTGTGCGAGGGGCTCCTGGCGTCGGCCTCTGTTTTTACAGCTTGTACCTTAATGCTCCCAAAGTTTAGACAATCGGGAGGGAGCAGCAGCTCTGCAGGAAAGAACACGCCGGGTTTAGCACAGCCAGGGTGAGATGAGCCCTCAGGGTGAGGCAAAAGTCCAGGCCCAGGAGCTCCCAGTGCAGCACAACAGAGTCCAGGGCTGCCCCAGGGACAGCGTGGGGACACAGCCTGGGGACTTGGGGACAAGCTGTGCCTGCTGCCTGCACCTGGAACAGGGATGCAGCAGCCCTGGGAGCTGGGGGGAAGGGTCTGAGGGCGCAGGAGTGCCCATGCACCCTGTGCTCTGGGCTCAGTGCCTGCAGAGGAGCAGTGTCCCTGGCTGGGCAGAGGGGAGCAGCCCCCCAACATCAGCCCCATGATGCTCCCCCCCTGTGTCACTCAAGTCCCCTCCTGAAGGGCTGCAGGGGCAGTTCAACACCAGATCTGTGTTTGAAAGGTTGGAGTTATGAGTCTGTCAGCATTTCCATTATGGGCCCTGATTAATTTGGGGGTACAGGGTAGGGTTAGGAGTTGTCATTCCAGATGTGAATTTTTGCACTAATTCCCCTTAAAAAAAAAGTGTGTGGGGGGCGGGTGTGTTAAGTCCTTTAACTTTGTGTTTTCCCTTTCAAAGGAAGGAAAACATGTGCCGTCTGGGTCTGTTTTGTTGTTACTGCAGAGCTCCAAATGCTGTTTGCCAGGTTCATGGCCATGAGGGCTTTCACTCGAGCTGGGATGGCCCCTGTCCTTTATGGGATTGCTACATTTTTATCAGGGAATCTTAACATGGGGATCTCCCTGGAAACAGCCCAGGTGTATGGGAAAGGACTGCAGAGCCTCTTGGGGTCACACTGAGGCAGTGCAGTGGGTACCTGCTCCCAGAGAACAACCTGCAACTGGAAGAGGTAGGTTTAGATGGGAAATTGGGAAAAAATCCTTCCCTGTGTGGGTGGTGAGGCCCTGGCACTGGTTGCCTGGAAAAGCTGTGGCTGCCCCATCCCTGGAAGGATTAAAAGCCAGGTTGGGCAGGGCTTGGAGCAAGTGTCCCTGTGGCAGGGGCAGGTGGAAGAAGATGAGCTTTAAGGTCCCTTCAAACCCAGTTTTTTCTGAGATTCGATGATTCCCACCGTTGGATGGAAGCAGCGTGCTGGCAGCTGAGAGCACGCATGCCCTGGCAACACAGCCAAGGAAAAGCTTTCCATTCACGCAGGAAAAGGGTCTAGACCCTGTGGAGGGGGCTCTCTCCAGGCTGCTCAATTCCCCCTGGTTGTCCTGCACATCAGATCCCGCTCCCAGCCACGTGTGGCAGCAGGACTGGAGACAGGCTCCCAGCTGCTGTCCCTCCCACCCCTGCTGCTTGGAAACATCACCGAGAGCTGGTGGGCTCAGGATGCAAGAAATGGGCCCAGAGCTCTGCAGAGACAAGCCCAGAACACCAGGACTCGTTGCAGCTGCGTGGAGAGGCGGGGGCTGTGCCATGGCCACGGCCCTTTTATTGCCATCTTTTCACTCGAGAATCTGCCTGGCAGCTTTTCAGCTCCTTGCAGAGATGTGGTTGCTGTTGTTGCTGCTGCTGCTGCCAGAATACTCACAAATAAACTGCCCATTAATGCTGTCTTGTGTCAAAGTTGGTATCGGCGTTGTGCAGCAAGGGCTGAAGGAGCTGCATCTGCTCACACGGCCTTGGGGGGCTCTGGGGCTGGCAGGGAGCACAGGGCTGCCAGTGGAGCCCAGAGCCAGCCCAGCCAGCCCCTGCTTCCACTGTTCCCCTCCCTCCCTCCCTCCATGACAGGGTGAAGAGAGGAGCCAGAGACAAGTCCGAGCTGGAGAACCAGGGCATCCCAAGGAATGCAGAGCTGGGAGTGAGAGCAGCTGACAGCAGACCCTAAAGCTTTTCTGTCTGTAGGGGCCATTTAACAAATGGCTCGAAAGCCAATGGCACTCTAAGGTGTGTGGTCATGCAGGGTTCTGTATCCCTAAAAACCTGCAGCATCATTGTCCCCAGCCATAAACTCCACAGTCACATCCACCCCACAGGCAGTGTCTGTGGGGATCTGTGGGGACCCTCCCTGCCACCAGCCACCCACATCCCACATGTGCTCCTGCCCCGTTCACGTGTGACACAGCCAATTGACTTTCTTCCCAGGGAAATTCATGTTTCCTTAAGAGGGACAATAGATTAATTGCTGACATAAAGAAAAACTGCAGGAAGAGCAGAGTTAAAAACCCAAGAGTGATCAAGGCAAAGGAAACCCTGTGCAAACACGGGGTATCTCTGGCAGATCTGGTGCTGCCCCTGAGGCTCAGGGGGTTGTGCCTCAGACTGTTTGCTGAAGGTTCCAGGAGCAGCAGCAAGAGCCCCTGTTCCAGGAGGGAATGCTGATGGATAGGGGCTGCCAAGTGGAGGCAGGGGGAATTCACCTTGCCCTGGGGACATGAGCATGCCAGTGCCCACACCCACGTGCTGCTGTGCCTCAGGGGCTCTTCCCCACCTCACTCTGGTCCCTGACCCCTGTTACCAGCCCCTATCCATGATCCCTGACCCCTTTTACCAGCCCCAATCCTAGGCACTCCCCTGCCCCTCTCCCCCACAGGTGCTCACCAGCCCAAACCCCAACATTCCAGCTCTGCAGCCTCCTAAGTGCCAAAGCAACACCCAGGCTGATCCTCACAGCTCTGGAAAATCATTCCTTTGCTGTCTATGACTTGATATGATTTAGGAGCCTGGGAATGAAAGGTCCAGGTACCCATCATCCTCAACTCCAGGCCACGGGATATGGCTACAGCTGATGCCACAGTCAGTGAGTGCCTGGAAGAGAAGTCCAGGGGAGAAGTGGGAATGGCTCTTGGGATCACCACAGGGAGCACAGGGAGTGCTGGGCCAGAGGGTGTCTGTTCTGCACTCTGGGAATTAATACTTGGGCACTTCATGGGGTAACAGGCATGGGATCAGGTCACTTCCTTGCTTTGGGGGCAGCCATAGAGCAAAGGGGGTGAGTAACAGGACACTGATGGCTGATGGGGTTTCCTGTCCTCCATCCTCCTCCAGCACCAGGGCGTGAGCACAGACCCACATGGAAGGTTCTGATCAGGTCTTGGGAAAGCTGCCTGGAAGGTGGTGCTGGGTACAGTGACAGCCTGCTGCCTTTCCCTGTCTTTTCTGCTGCTTTTCCATGTTTTTGCTGTCGCAGCTCAGAGTGTGGGGAACAGATGGAGGTGGAAAGGGGTGAAGGGGAGGGGGCTTCTCAGTGCAGATGAAATTAGTCATGAAAACACAGTCAGCATGTGCCTTCGCACGTCAGCCCGCAGTAAGTGTGTGGGGGGGTTTATGCTTCCCAAATGAGGTTGGGAAGTGGACAAATAATTGTTTCAGGGTTTGGTTTAGTTAATTGATTTTTTTTTTCCCCCACCGAATTCTCACAATGTGGGGTGCTGGAGCAGTGGTCAGACTGAAAGAACCCTCAGCGAGAGCAGCACTGCAGCCCAGGGTGGGAGAAACCCACGCCAGGGTCTTCTGCGAGCCCATCCCTTCTCCACGGCTGCGGCTCACTCCAGGATGGGCATTACAGGGCAGTCCCTCTGCCACCCCCAGCTGCCCCGCGCTGCCGGCACCGCAGCGATGTCCCAGGGCTTGTGGCGTGTCCTGGTGCGAGCAGGACCAGCTGTCAGCCCCGGCTCCCTGGGATGTAGTTGTGACTGCCCGGAGAAGCCCATTAATTAGCGGGCAGCCCGGGCTGTCGGAGCTGCCGGCCGGGCAGCGCTGGGAGGAGGAGGCACCAGCCAGGGAGAGAAAACGGGTCATTTTTCAAAGTGATGAATGGGAGGAAAAGAAAGTGGAAAGGCGGACAAGGGGAAGAGAAGGGAACTGATTTCCAGATAAAGTTTTCAGGACGCTTAAATAAACATCTCAGCCGGTGGAGCAGGGGTGGGAGCGCGGGGGACGTGTGTGAGCTGGGCAGCGCAGGGAGCACTTCAGCAGGACACTTCAAATAAACAGCATTTTAAACCATGTGTGCTCTCCCTCCCGGGGGTTTTCCTCTGACATTCCCTCTCTGCAGTTCCCACTGCGTCTTCAGCTTGGCCCAAAGCTTAACAGCATTTCTAGTGCTACTTTGCCCCCTCAGTAAGGCGGGTCCCGGGCAGGGGGACCCTTGCCGTGGCTGAGAGGTCTCTCCTTGCTCCCAGCCCTCCTCCTGGTGTGAAGAAGAGTGGCTGTGGATCCCTGGGACCTCATTCCTGGAGGAGGAGGAACAGACGAGGCAAAGCCATCATGCCCATCACACCATCAAGAACAAAAGAGCAAAGCTGGGAGAGCAGGAATTGCTGAGCCATTAAAATCAAAAATGAAAGCCCATCAATGAATTAATACAGCATTAAATGTTAATAATTAGGGGATCATAAACATTTATGGGAACAGATTAAAGCCAAGTTCTGCTCCATTAAGTTGCTCATGTGGGCTCTGCTTCCCACCCACCTCAAGGGATGAAAAGCCACAACAGGAGAGGAGCCCTGAAGGCGCTCGGTGCTCTGGGGGTCCCCAACCCTTCCAGCTGCCCCAGGGGCATCCCTGGGAGCAGGGATGGTGGATCCCATGGACAATGTGCTCCTTGGTGGGATTAGCTCCGAGAAGGAGAGCTGTGTGTGCCGAGAGCCCGGCGGCTCCAGGTGGGATGTGGTGAGCACCCCGAGATGGGGATGTTCACCATGGAAATTACATGGTTTGAACATCTGAGGGGTGATAGCACCACGATTAATCATCCACACTCAGCCCAGTGTTGTTCATTGGGCTTATTTAGGAAGCATTTGGAGTCAGGAGAGTTGGAATTAGGTGGTTAAACACCAAACACAAAATATCCCTTTGGCTACATCTGCCTCCGAGCCCTTCTGCTGTGTGTCCCTGTCAGAGTCAAAGAGATGGGAAGTTTCTACCCCACAGAGAAGAAAGATGTTTTATTTTTATCATTTAAGTCTTTGTTTCTTGGGGAAATTTTTCAGTTTTTTTCAGTGATAGGAAAAGGATCACTTTTTTTTTTGCTAATCATTTTTCTAATGCCAAACCTTTTCTGAAAATACAGTTTTTCAAACACTTTCATTTACCAAAAAACCCACTGAAATTTTTGTCAACAGCAAAAAAACCCACCATTTTTCAGTAAAACACCCTTGAAATAAAGGAATGTCAGTAGCTCCAAGGGCTCTGCAGGGCTGCCTCTGCCACATCTGATTTACCTATCATTGCTTGCTGCTTCTCCTACCAAAATAACCACTTCCAAGCTTGTGGTGGGATCACAGGAGGAACAGGAGGGATCTGTCAGCCATCCCTGCACTGCTGGGAACACCTCCTGATGATTCCAGCCAGAGCTGGCAGTGAGAGTGTCCCTGGCTCTGCGATGTTTGGGGGGAGCAGGGCAGCTCTGTCGGAATTCCCGGCCATGGGGAAGCGACTGGGGAAGAAGGAAGGATCCCCACACTGACACAGCTGGAAAACATCCCAGCTTTGGACTGAGGCCACGCTGGTGGGAAGCTGGGTGGGGATGCAGGAGCAGCCAAACTCTGGCCTGGTGGGCAGGGGCAGCTGAGGCCGTTTCACGGGAGCCTGGTCCTGCCCGTGAGGCTGTCCCTGTCCTGGCAGGGATTGGAGTGGGCAGCCAGACCAGCCCTTTGCTTCAGCCCTTGGGAAAGCCTCGTGAGCAGCTGGAGCACTGCGGGGCTGTGTGTCCGTGGGCAGGGAGCACATCTGGGCCCCCCGGAGCCCATCCCTGGGGGATGATGCTGTTGTTGTTGTTGGCCGTGCTGGGGGCTGGGGCTGGGGGGTCCACGGCAGCGGGGGCCCTTTGCAATCGAAAGCTTCCTGCTGGGGACCCTTCAAGGGCAGCCCTTGTAGCAGATCTAATTATACAAACAATTTTGTTCTGCTTCTCCAAATAAACACAGTGAGGTCTGCGGGACACAGCACGACGGGAAATTAGAACGGAGAACACTTGCTAATGGGCTCCTTAGCTGCAGGGGTAAACAGATTATTTGAAAAGGCCCCGGCCCCTCCGACAGATCCACTCACTCTGCTCCCCTCTCCTCCCACCCCCTGCTCCCCCCCTCCATCGCACCAAATATTAACCAAGCTTGCAATTTAATCAGATCTCTGAACTGTGAAAGGAGACTTCTGGAGATTCGATTTCAAGGCTTTTCCCTGTTAAGATTTGCATTGAGAAAATTAGATTAAAATCCTGCATGTAAAAGGAAAAAGGGTCTGGAGGCGGGGAACAGGCATGGAGGGAAGCAGGGAGGAGGAGAGGGGGCACAGAGGGGACCTCAAGTCTGGCTGAGGAGTCAGGAGGTGACTGGCAATGAAGTGAGACACGGGACACCCTTCCCTCCCCAGCACCCAAAGTTTTGGGCACAGCCCTCCCACTGCTCCCCCATACTCCCAGCTGGGAGATGCTCCAGATCACCTCATACAGAAAAGTAGCTTATTTTGGGCTGGGAATGGGTGATGCCAGGAATGAGGCTGGGAATGGGGGCCACCATTGGCATCCAAGGATGAGAATCCCTCAGTGCCAATGAAATGGGAGAACACGATCCCATCCCCAGCACAGCTGCTCCCAGTGTTGGAGCTGAGCTCCTGGCACAGCCATGCCCTCAGGATCCACGGCATTACCGGATCCTGGTGCCGGGGTGTTGTGGCTGAGCCAGGGGCTCTGGCATGGTCCCAGGTGCTGCTGGGGGCACAGGGTGACCGTGGCCCTCCCGCCGTGTGCAGACTTTATTGGGGTCTATCAGCACCCACCACCCCAGCACCTGATCGGAGCCAGAGCCCTGCGAGGGCGCCTCAGCAGGAGCAGCCCTTGGCCAGGACTTTGTTTCCATTCCTGCTCCATGGAATTTCTAATTGTATCACACTGAAAAGCTGTTTGCTCTGCTGGCCCATCCCAGCCCTGCCAGCACAGGGATGCAGGAGGGCTGCTCCCACCCTGGGCTGTGGGACAGAGCACTGTGCCAGGGCAGAGCCAAGGACTGCCCTGGGATCAAGGGGTCCCACAGCACTGGAGCTGCCATTGGAGCTTCCACAGTGGGAAATCATCCTGTTGTGTACAAGTTTCCTTGGCCAGCTACTCCAATTCTGCTCTTTCTGCCTTCATTTCAGTCACACTGAGATCTTGAAATTAAATTTTCCTTTTCCCAGATTAAGAACCTCCCTTTGACATTTCAACAATGGAATGTGTTGATTTTGCTCTCCAAAACCCCTCACTTTTTAAAAACACCCTTCAATCCTACTTTTTTAAAACCATTTAAAAATCAGAACAAACCAAATGTTTCCCTGCGAGTAAAATTTAACATTTCATTAAACCTGGATCAATTCCTTTTTCTTTTTTTTTTGATTCCCTAAGCCCCAGCTCTTCCCAGCAGCAGCTCTGACCAAGTCCCTCTGCTCTGCCTGAAGCATCTCAGCGTGGAAAGCTCCGGGAGCAAAAGGTGTTTGGGACACCCAGGCCAGGAAAATTCAGTGAGAAAGGAAAAAAACGGGAGAGAAATGGGCTGAAGGAAGGAAATAGGAGCTGGTAAGGGAAGCCCAATATTCCAAGCACACCAGGGTGGGCACCGGGCCTTCTGCTTCTCGGGTGGTTGAATCCCAGAGCGGAGTGGTTTCCTCTCCACCTCACCGGGAAGCAGCTTTTATGTTCCACTGAAAAGGTATCCTGCTCAGACAGGCGGAGGCATAATGGGAGAGATCCATTAACCGGGAGGAAACGAGGGCATGTTAAACATGAAATATTCATGGGGGCACTCGCCAGCTTGTTAATGCATTTGTGTTTGCAAAATACCTCTGGCTGGGGAAGCGGGGAAGGAGAGGGGGATGCGGCAGGTCTGGGGCACCCTGGGCACGGCGCGGGCAGGAGGACGGTGCACAGAGCAGTCTGGAGCAGGGACAAAGGCAATCTGTGCCTGGTGGGAGAGTAGCTTGGTCATGAAATACTGCTTGATACTGCAGAGGGAAATAAGGGCAGCTCCCTCTCGCTTCAGCCCCTCCCTGTCACAGGGGTCCCCGGCACTGGGGGCTCGAGGGGTCAGGCACTGCTTTCCCTTCCCTGAGCAGCCTTGAGGCCCTGCTCCCCACAAAGGCTTGCCAGCATTTGTACAGGGACCTCACTGTTCCCACAAAACTCACTTCCACACATTTACTGGGACATTATGAGATAGTATCAATAATTAAAAATAAACTGCAGCTGTTGAAAGAGGCAATCCCAGTGCGTGTGGTGATGGATGACCCCAGCTGTGGGACGGGACTCGCTGAGCCACAGATTTCATTAACTCACCCCGGGTCCCTCAGTCATTTATTGTAGATTAGGGAAGCTCAATTGTATTATTCTTGTTATTATTGTTATTGTTCTGTAACACAGTCTGCTGGGTGAGTGTTTCTCTCCAGAGAACAGGTGCAGAAGAGTGTCCTCTGGAACAGGGACAGGTCCCAGCAGCACCAGCCCTGTCTGGGGTGTCTCTGAGCACTGTGGAAGAATCTGGGTTGGGAATTTGCCTCTTTCCAGCTTGGGCAGATTTTCCAGGTCTCCATCCTTTCCTTGTCCCTTGTATTGCCATCCTTCCATCCCATCTTGCCAGGATGTTCTTGCCAGCATCAACACTTGGCAAAGCTCCCCAGAGGGCTCTGTCCATGTCGTGCCACGCTGCCCACCCCTCCTGCCACCCAGTTTGGGTGACAGTGCTTGGCAGCCAGGACAATCCCATGTCCCCTGTGGCTCCACTATGTGAAGAGGAGCTGGTGAGACGGGAGAAGGTAGGAGGGACCCAAAGGGGCTCTTCACAGAGCAAACTAATGGGATGGAGCAACAGCAGATGAGAAGGGCAGCAGAGAGAAATTGATAAAGAAACAGTTTTAGTGATTGTTATTTTCCCCTCCTAATTAGTTAAATCAGGTTTGGGACAGACATGCAGGAGTGGAGCAGAGAGGACTGAAGTGGCTTTGTCACAAATGTCACTGAAAGCAGCTGGTGGCTCCCAGCCCAGCAGCAAAGGGGAAGCGATATCCCACAGACCTGGGCTGAGAGGAGTGGAAAAATCAGCATGAGATAGAACTGTAAAAATGCTGATCGTGCTGTTGTAAAAATCTCTCACTCGGAGGAGGAGGTTGGGGAGGGTGAAGGTCCCACTGGGGAGCTGGAAGGCTGGGAGTCCCCTGGAACAGTGGCAGGGATCCACAGACCAGGTGACAAACCCTTCATAGGGTGAGCTGCTCACACCTCGGGACCTGGGAAATGCGACCAAAGTGTAAAGGGGAAAATGTTGATACAGCTCGGGTTTATGCTGTGCCAATACATCGTTGCACTGGTATTTGGGAAATGCAATCCCAGTCGTGGCCAAGGAGGGATTAGCAGCAGGTTCAAAGGCAGCTCAGGCTGAATATTTGATAGGAAATTTTCTGTTTCTGCAGTGCCTGCCTGACTTTGCTCCCCAGACTCTGAGAGTGGGAGTCCACCAGAGCCCAAGGCCATGTACCAGCAGCTTTTCCCAAGCTCATACTAAGGTTCATTCTTCCAAAATCCAACTGGAATAAAAGCCAGAGGAATAGAAATAGCCTGTAGGGTCATAAGAGGCAGAGAGCAGCCCTTTCCCCAGCAGGGAGCACCACATGTCCAGCCATGCTGCAGCCCCAGCTGGCCACAGGGCTCATGGAGACCCCAAATCCATCTCCAAGGGTTTCCAGCCAAGCTGAGGGCTGCTTGGGAAGCCCATCCTCAAATCTCAAATGCTGCTCATGAGCCTGGCCTCTTCTTCAGACACAGCCACATGCTTGGCCCGACACAAAGTTCTGGGCTATTAATTCGTCTCCCCATTGCAAATTTCCCAGGGATATGCTTTGTGAAGGGGAAGTGAGCTGATTATTCCAAATTGAT
This sequence comes from Chaetops frenatus, assembly GCA_013400775.1. Lineage (NCBI taxonomy): Eukaryota > Metazoa > Chordata > Aves > Passeriformes > Picathartidae > Chaetops > Chaetops frenatus. Next base: position 315,266 of record VZTR01003662.1, read on the forward strand.
GTTCAGGATCATCAGCTGAGCTCCTTCCCACAGACAGCAAGTCCAGCCAGCTCCTGCTCACTCTGTGGTCTCAGCTCCCCCTCCTATCACTCCAGTGTCCCTATCCAGCCCGATGCATGTCCCAGTCCCTCCCCTGGGAGAGTCACCACCCTGAGGCCTGGGGTGCCTGGACACCCCTGCTTTGACCTCAGATGGGATTCATTGGGAAGAGCAGCTCTAGATGTACCTGCAGAGCTCACCCCAGTTCCACCTAGGCCCAGTTATTTACCACAGGGCTTATATTTTCTTCTTCTTTTTTTTTTTTTTTTCCCTTCTTTTTCTTTTCTTCCACTGGCATTAAGAGCCTAAAAATAGCCTAAAAATAGCCGCACTTCCCAGTGCAGCCAGCAACACAAAACCAGGTTACCAGAGCCGCACAACAGCAGCCAGCTCGTTTGCTCTGAAATCAAATTTGTTAAGGCATTAGTCTCCTGTTCCCTCTCTCCTGCCGCTCTTCCTCATCACAGGCAGCCCAGGCTTCCCTGCAGCTGCTGCCACAGCTGGCTCTGGGCACAGGGGGGATGTCACAGGTCAGAGCGAGGGGCAGCCACAGCCAGGGGCTCAGCATGCCCACCCATGGGCACCTTGGGGGTCTCATTGCTGGTGTGCCCCATCAGCCCCATCAGAGCTCATCCCTCAGCTCTGGGACCAGGCTGGGGGCGAGGGGATTGATGGAAATGGGTGGTTCTCCCTCAGGCTGCAGCAGGGAAGGGGTGAGCAGTACTGCCTGGCCAGAACAGCTTGAGCCAGAGGCTCCTGCCAGCCCCACCTCAGGACACCAGGAGGAAATGGCTCCAAGGGGAGTGACCCTCAGGCTGGGCAGGGGCAGAAGGCAGCTGGGCAGAGGCAGAAGGCAGCTGGACACTCTGTGGGCTGGCAGAGGCTGTGGACAAGGCTCGCTGTGCGCTCTGACCGCAGGTCGTTACAGACCAGTGGGATCCTTCATGAATTATGAGCCGATATCGATCGTCTTTGCCAGTAAACACAGAGTGACCTTTATTAAAAATACACGAAAAACTCACTTAGGGAAACTCACTGACTTCTTGCTGCTGACAGATTTACACAAAAAGCAGATTTGTCCCACCACGGGAAATGTGGTGAATGAGGCAGGAGAGGGGAGCTGGGCTTTGGCACTGCAAGCGCCGCATCCCTGCCAGCTCCTGCTCCTGCCCACCGGGACCAGCTGCCTGCTCATCTGGCAGAGCTGCCCACCTGGGCACTCACCACCCCACATCGGGCCCCCCAGGGCAAGGGTGCAGCCCTGTGCCCTGGGGGAAGCTGCAGGGCACAAGATACTGGTCCTTGATGGATGCAGTTATTTGGGACAGGAGAGGGATAGTGTAAATCCGGGAATTTGCTGGGAGCTGCCTGCCATTGGTCAGGTCTCCTGGGGTTAGAACAATTAATTTTGTGCTGTACAATAGCATGGCTGTTCCTTCTGGCCAAGGTTAAACATCCCAGTGCTGCAGAACAGCCTTTGTGTTGGCCCAACACAAACCCCTCGTGCTCCCTCAGGAACGCTGCTGCTCCTGCTGTCTTGTCCATGGATCAGAGGAAGAAACATCTTCATCAGAACAGGATGGAGATGAAGAGCTCCTCACCCCTCAGCCAACACTTGAGCTGTGACTGACCCCTTGGACCCACCTGAGGGCAAATTACTCAGGATCCACAAAGATCACTGACTCCAGCCCCTGGCCCTGTACATGACAGCCCCAAAATTCTTCCATGTGCCCGAGAGCATTGTTCAAATGCTCTGTGAACTCTTGGGGCCATGACCACTTCCCTAGGGAGCCTGTTCCCATGTCCAGCCACTCCCTGTGCTGCTGAGGGTCAGAAGTGCATGGTCTCCAACCAGTAGATCTGGCCAGACAAAGAGCCCACAACAGTCAGAAGTGCATTTGAAATCTAATTAATTTATAAATAGGAACACATGGTATCACCAACTCAACGATCTCGGAGGCCTTTTCCAACCTAAATGGTTTTGTGGTCCTCTGATCCTACCTAGAGCATTCTCAGGATGATGCCTCAGGAGCTCCCAGAATCCCTGCTCAGGAGTGGGAACAGCTCTCACAAACAGACCTGCAGGTTTCCCTCATCTCTTTTTGTAATTCTTTTGTCTAGACATCAGCAGAAAATCTGGCTTTTAAGGCTTGTGGGTATTTTTCAGATAAACAAATAGAAGCCAATAAGTAAATGCACACATGAATTTAATGATAAATCAATCAATCAATGGCTCAGTTTGCACTCATTTTTTACCCAGTGCTGAGGAGGGCTGAGTGTAATAAATATGCACAGAAATGGAAATGATGGATCTGTTCCCAAACCAGCTCAGGTGTTTGGTTTGTGAAGCTGTAAATACCTGGGGCCATGTTTGCTCCTCACCTCCGTGACCTGCGCTGTGCTGGGATCCAAGCCACAGGGACAGGATTTGAATTTTGAGCAAATTTCCCAACTTTGCAAGTTGATTGTGCTCAGCTTCCTGCAGACGCCTCTCGGCAGAAGGGCTTTCTGGCAGACAAAAGCCCCCTTCTCTCTAGAACCCTCAAAATATTCCATTTTGGAGCAGCCGAAGCAGATGATGGAAGAGAACAGACTCTTCAATCAGTGCCGGGGCAGGAGGGCTGGGAGCAAGCGGATGCGACATGGAATGGGATGTGCAGTGGGATGAGATAAACTCCCCAGCTTGTTTGGGCCCATTATGGCACATTATTCATCAAAACACTCAGCTGAAATCAGCCAGCTCCGGAGTTTGTTAATTCACTCTGTTTCAAAAAAAACCTCAGGCTTCGGGGAAAAAAAAGAGCCCAAAATATCTCTTTACCAGACTGCAGCCAAGTGGTCCTAGAGAGAAGCCCATCATCCCTGGTTGCACCTCACTTACATCCCTGTGGTAATTTGGGAATGGTTTCTCTGAGCTGAGAGGGGAGGTGAGGAGCTGGATAACATTCTGCCTTGCTAAAACATTCAGGATATTTTCCTGCATGGAAAAGGGCCACCAGGATTAAGTCCTTATCCAGGTAGCAGTGTTATTGCAGCACACCTGGGTGAATTCCTTGCATGGACAAAGGTGATCCCTTTGTCCCATGGGAGAGGGGCCCTCACCCTGCCCTGATGCTGCTGGTGAGAGATAAATGAACCCAAGAGAGAAAACCTGGAGGCTCATGAGCAAATCTGGGGTCTGTGAGCAAATTTGGGGGTCCATGAGCAGCTCTGGGGTCTGTAAGCCCACCTGGGGTTTCTCTAAGCACATCTTGGGGGTCTCTAAGCACATCTGGCGGGTCTCTAAGCATATCTGGGGGGTCTCGAAGCACACCTGGGTGGCTGCAGCCCGTCTCCCTGCCTGGTGAGCAGGGATGCTTTCCCAGGGAGGAAGGGCAGGGAGCAGGCTGGGGTCCTGCTCCAGACACCCTCCCTCATCCCCCAGGCCTGTCACTGTCCCATCAGGGGCAGAGGGACAGTGCCAGGTGGGATTCTGGACAGGTGCCTCTGGTTTCCAAGTGCTGGTGGTTTTGGGTAGGTTGGGCCTTGCTGGGGTTCCTTAGCAACACGAATGCTGATGCTTTCCCTTCCCAGGAACTGCAGATGCAAACGAAGCCCTTCCATCAGCCCCTCCACGGCATCCACACTGGGACCCTCAGGAATGGAGTGGGATCCTTGCCATGCCTCAGCAGTGACTCAGAGGGTCCCACTGCAATCCCCCCAGTCCGTATCTGCTCCTGCTTTGTTAAAGGGCAGTCTGCCACGGCTGGAGGGTTTTATCCTGTTGCCCACCTCTCTCCATCCCTGGGGGCAGATGAGCTCCATTGAGGATCCCATCAAAGCCCCCTGGACACCCAGAACCCTCCCTGAGCTCCTCAAGGCTCAATCCCAAGTCCAGGTTGTGGACCAATAACAAATCCTCTGGTTTTGTTCAGACTTTCCAGCCCTAGCCTAAGTGTGTGGCAGCACTTGCCAGCTGGTGACACAATTGAGCCCCTGTGTGAACCTCTCTTGTCTCTGCTTGGCTCACCAGGGCTAATTTCCACTGATCAGGAATCTCCAGGCTTTGCAGCATTTCCAGGACAAATCCAGTTTTGTCCTTGCGCTCTCTCAGTCCAGGGATGCTCCAGTGCCACGATTTCCCTGTGCCACCACCACCAAGATAAGGGATCCCAGGTTTGGATGCTTTTGCTCATAATCTCACTGTGGAACAGATTCAGTTGTGACCTTTGGGATGGATGAACTTGGACTTCCACGGGGGATGTGAGCTGGGACCGCACGGGAACCATGAGGGCTCCAAGGAGCTCCTCCATATCCTGGCAGTGCCTGATCCACCTTTCTGAAAACATGTGTCCATGCTGTGAGTGTGGGCAAGGCTGTGGTGGGAATGTGGCCAGCCGGCCTCTCCTGTGTTCCCCCCGCCGCTCCCCTCGCAGGGCAGGCAGCTCCCGGGGGCCGCTGGACGTGCCGAACCCGCCAGAGCAGCGGCTGCGGGATGGAGCCGGCGATCTGGTTTCAATAAAATCAGCAGATTGTTTCATGGCTGGATGGGAAAGTTGTGAGGCTCCAGGATTTGCTCCTCTGGCAGCTGGATCCTGTTTGTCCATCGCTGCAGCTCCCACCCCACGACTCCAGAACAGGCTTCCCAGAGAGCAGGTCAATGTCCCAAACCTGCCAGGGTGTCAGAGGCATTTGGACAGTGCCCTTTAACGTGCTTCAGCTCCTGGGGATTCCTGAAAGAGTCAGGTGGTTGGAATGGATTCATTTTTTCAGTCCCTTCCAGCTGAAAATCTAATATTCTATTTTATTCTTATTCTATTCTTATTATTATTCTTAGTCTTAGTATTAGTCTTAGAATTAGTCTTAGTCTATTAATATTTTTTCCTCTTAACCTTATCCTTATTCTTATTCTGCTCTATTCTACCTCATTCTGTTACATCCCATGCCATTGCATCCCACTCTGGGTGCTGTGCTGCTCGGAGCATGGCACCTGCCCTCAGTCCAGGTGGAGGCAGTGCTTTGAAACATTGCAGTTTTCTAGGTTTTCTCTGTATCTTTAAATTCCAAAAAGTGCTGTGACTTCTAAGGGAAAAGCCAAGCCTTTAAAGCTGTAAACAGCTGGTTTCCCTCTTCCTATATAAGAGCAATCTTTAAAAAACCACTAAAGATTTAACAACCTTATTGTTTTTTTGAAGTATTTTGTGAAGCTAGGCCATTCCTGGGCTCAGTCTGTTATCCAGGCGAACTGGATAACAGCAGGATATATCCAGGACAGCATCCCCAAGAGCCAGCCTGGCCTCTCTCCCTTGCCTGGCTCTATTGCAGTTCCCAAACTGGCCCAACAGGAATTTCTGCTCCATATTGAAATGAACTTGAGACAGTAAAGCAGTAAATGTGTAAAGAGAGGGTTGAGCGCTCTGTCAGCTTGGTGAAGTGGAACTCCTTCACTTACAGTTCCTTTATCTTCTGAGTTCTGGCAGTGGCAGAGGCACTGACTCACTCCCAGAGCCTCCATCCCACAGCGCCGTGAATCCCCAACCCGCGGCTGCACTCTCAGCGTTCTGCTCCTGCCAGGACAGAAAAAGCGCAGAGCAGGACAGAGCAGCTGCGTTTCGCGCCCCATCAGCTAAATTTCGATGAAATCATTTTGATGAATTGTTTAGGAAGGGAAAAAGCCCCATTAACTGTACATTTGCTGTTAATTAATAGGCTGCTTTTTCCTCCTCTGGCACAGCGCTTCCCGAGCTGCCTCACGCTCCGCTCTGAGCACATCCTGAGGGGCACAGGGAGCTGGGGAGGGGTATCTGGGCAGGGTGGGACCTGCAGCAGCCTGACCCCGGGGAGAATGGCTGTTCCCAGCTCCATGCCCTGCTCCAGAGGTGAAGCATGAGGATGGGAAAAGCAAAAAGCCCCACTCTTCTCCCAAATCTCTGCAGGGCTGCCCCATCCCGGTCCTTGGGCAGCCCCCCCTTACACTGTGCAATGCCAGCAGGGCAGGTGAGGACTTCCACGGCTTCTCAGCTTTATTATTTTTAATAAATTCTCTTTTTGTGTATTTATTTTCTGTGTGTATCTTGTAAACACTCCTGGAATGTTATTCGAGGGGAACATTGGCTGATACCCCCCCAGGAACCAGACACCAGAGCTGCTGGGGGTGGGAACGGAGCAGTGCCCGGTGCCTCGGGGTGCAGGGCTTGCACCAGCCACACGCACAGCCTGGAGCTGGGATGAGGGAATAGTCTTGGCAAATCATTTTCATTCACAATGATTCTGTCAAAATGCCCACAGGATGCCAAAACACAGGGGAGAGGAGGGAGTAGTCACATCTGTCCATCTCCCACAGATCCTCCAGCACGGGGAGGCGAAGGGGACATCCACAGTGTCCCCAGTCCTGGCCCTTGCTAGCAGAGGCAGAGCTTCAGCCAAGAGTTCAGGCTGGGAGAGCTGGAGGTGTTCACCTGGAGAAGAGGGGGATCCAGGGAGGCCTCAGAGCCCCTTCCAGTGCCTAAAGGGGCTTCATTAGAGCTGGAGAGGGACTTGGGACAAGGGATAGAGTGACAGGGCACAGGGAATGGCTTCCTACTAACAGAGAGAAGGGTCAGGTGGGAATTCTTCCCTGTGTGATAAGGCCCTGGCACAGGGTTCCCAGAGAAGCTGTGGAAGCTCCCTGGAGTGTTAAAGGCTGTGCCACTTGCTTCACCAGGCTGGAGAGAAGAGCCCTGGTAAATTTTGATCCAAATTAAAAATGGTTTGTTTCAAAATGCAAATAGATTGTAATCAGAGGGGGGAAGGTGGAAATAGCCACAACTTAATTTCTACAGTCTAAAATGAATCAGGCATCTGTGGGGGGGGTGGCTTTAAATATGTATTTCTTTTAATAGGGTGAGTAACTCTTTTGTGGGCTGAATTAGCTCTAAATGAAAGCAAATAAGGCATAATTAGAAAGTAGTTCTTTTTTTTTCCCTGGTTTCTTCCCCTCTGAAAGGGCAGCAAGGTGCGCATCTGGGAGAGAGGGATGCACCCAGCAGGGGGGTCCAGCTGGAGGGTGAGGAGGGGTCAGCAAGAGCTGCCAGCACAGCTGTCACAGGAGCCAGCCACACACTGTGGACCATCCAGGGGCTTTAAGGCTTCTGGAGGTGTAGGATAAGGCTCCCCTCCCAGCTGCCAGCCCCACCAGTGGCAGTGGCACTGTGGGTCCCTGTCACCACAGCCAGACATTCCTACTGCTGGAACCTGCCTCTGCCAAGCAGCAGGAGAAGGGCTGCTTTGCAAAGGCAGCTCCATGTGTAAATCTGGGAAGCTCCCACTTGGGAAGTACATGAGTTTTTCATTTAACGTGGTACCACACTGCATTCTTTCTTTATAAAGAGCCCTCATTTAACTTTAGGCGTGTTTGTACATCTAATTAAAAATGGGTCATGTTTAATTGATTTCATATATCACTGCTGCTGCCGCCAGTGCAGTCCAGTGATGGTAGCAGTGCTGCATCCCTAGCACAGGCACATGGCTGGGTCCCAGGTGTCCCTTCTGCTCTGGCCTCGTCAATGTCACCACATGTCACCAGTCCCCAGTGTCACCATCCCCAGGAGCTCCCCTGCCCCAGAAGAACACCAGGCTGAGCTGGGCAGGGAGGGCCTCTCCAGCTGCTCTGTGGCTTCCTTCCAGCTCCATGGTGCCCACACACAACCACTGTGGGCTGGTGGTTTCCAAATCCTCACAACCACTGTGGGCTGGGGAGGAGGATGCTGCTTGCAGGGCAAGGCAAGAGCTGGAGAGCTCTCTCTGTGTCCCTGGCACCCCTGCATGGGTGCTGGGGCTGGGGCTGAACTGGGGCTGTGAATGGCACTGCCTGTGCTTCCCATCGCCCTGTGCTCAATGCCCCCAGTTTCCCTGCTCCAGCACTGCTGTGGCAAGGGATGCACTGGCTCCTCAGGGCAGGAGCCTGTCTGGAACATGGAGACAACAGGACAGCAGAGAGAGGGACAGGGAGCATCACTGGGGAGCCCGAGGCTCACAGGACACGTGCCCAGTGTGTGTGCCCAGTGACTGTGCCCAGCATCTGTTCTGCAGCAGTGATGGACACTGCTCGTCCTGCTCCTGTCACAGCTCTCCCGGGGAACTGGATCTGACTGTCAGCAAAGAGGGGATGATGAGTCAGCTCCCACCAAAGGCTACACTATTACCTAGCAGCTTAATAATGAAAACTGTCATCATTCCTGCACTAAGGAAAGATAAATAAGTTATTAAAAGAAGAGCCTGCCACCCTGCCTGGGCAGGGCACCATGCCAGAGGGATATTAACTGCTGGCCACAGCCTGTCTGCTTGGGGAACGGAGAGGGATACCCCCTGAGTGCTCAGAGGAAGAGCTCTTTCTCCTCCAGCTGGCTTGGAGAGACCTCATGTGCCTGGCACAGCGAGAGCCACCACTCCTGCTCCAGCCACCACTCCTGCTCCAGCCACTAGTCCTGCTCCTACTCCTGCTCCTCCTCAAAGGTGCAAAGACAAATGCAGTCCCAGAAAGGGAGATGGGGCTAGGGAGGAGGACTGAGGGTGAGGAGGGAGGGGCCAGAGCAAGCTCTGAAGATCTGATCACCCCAAATCCAGAGCAAGAAGGGCATTAATGAGAGCTTTGCTGACCAGTGTCCATGGGACCCTCCACTGCAGGAACACCAAGGGACCAACCACCAGAGCATCCCTGTAGCAGTACCTGCAGCTGATGCTGTGCAGGGAAGGGGCCAGTGCAGCTTCCATGCTGGAACCTGCTCAGCTCCACAACCAAAACCACTTTCCCCTCCCTGCCAAGCTCCCCTGGTTGGGGCTCAACTTTAGCACCTGTCAATATGTGACACAGCAAAAGGCACCTCTGATGTGGTAAGACAAAGGTGTGAAATGGTAAAGGAAGGAGGAAAGAAGTGAGCTTCCTTGTCCAGCTTTATTTTACTGGGAAAACATCCATGAGCTGTTCCACCTCTAGCTGGGAATGGTGAGGCCCTGGCTGCTCTGCAGAGCTGAAGAGAATAAATGACCTTCATAACACTTTCCCTCTGAAATCCTCCAACTTTCCTCTAATAAACAATGTGGTTGTCAGGGCAGTCCACTTTATCTAAAAATTTCTCCTTCCTTTCTCCCTGAACAGTCAGACAGTCTTCTGTGGAGCCTACAGCAGTACATTCTCCTCCCTGCTGCCTTCTGGGGGTGAGTCCTCCCCCAGCCTTTGCCCTGTTCTACATCCCCACCTGTGCCCCCATCCCTATTGCTGTGAGCTCCTGGGGACCGAAAAACAAATAGACCAGGGATTGTGGCAGCCCCCTCTCTCTCTGGCCTACCTCAGTGCCGTTTTTAGCCACAGCACAGCCCCCGGAACCACGTTTTTTAATTGCTGTGTTTACATGCACCTTCTGGAGCTGCTGAAGTGTCCTGACAAGCCTCTGGAATCAAAGGCTTGGAGCCGCCTCAGGGGCAGGGAGCAAAGAGAAAGAATCACCTGGGCTGCCGTGGGGATGGCCCGGGAAGGGCTGCAGGAACACGCCTGGCACGGGCGGGCTCCGGGCCATGGCCCTGCCACCCACGGCGGCGCAGGCCCCGGCCCGCCGCGCTCCGGCAGCACGGCCTGCAGACGCCACCGGGGACCGCAGGCGAACGTTCGCTCTCGGCCAGGAGAGAGCCTGTAAAGTTAGTGAACATCTTAAAAATTAAGCACCTAATGAGGCCCATCCTGCAGCCAAGGGCTGGGTGCCAGCTGGGTGCTGGCTCCGCACCGTGCCCTGCCCGTCCTGGCAGATGGATCCCACAGAACCCGCGCGGGTGTGGGGCTGTGGGGACAGAGCAGGCCCCAGGACACGGCCACCACTCCAATGGCCAGGGGACAATGGGGGGCTGTGGGGACNGGGGGGCTGTGGGGACAGGGCAGGCCCCAGGCCAGGGCCACCACTCCAATGGCCAGGGGACAATGGGGGGCTGTGGGGACAGAGCAGGCCCCAGGACACGGCCACCACTCCAGTGGCCAGGGGACAATGGGGGGCTGTGGGGACAGAGCAGGCCCCAGGACACGGCCACCACTCCAATGGCCAGGGGACAATGGGGGGCTGTGGGGAATATCTGGCCTGACTCTGGACTGTCTCACCAAAGCCCTGCGCTCTTCGACTCCCAGAAACATTTTGCTTCCTGAAAACCCATTTTCAGGTCTTGCTGTCACTGGCTTATGTTCCCTCATCCACCAAGGGGTGGCTCTCTGGCAAAGGTCACTCTCCTGTGCCCTCAGGCTAAAGCCAAGGGCTCGTCTGTGGTGCCATCACCTCTGTGCCATGGTGCCATCCCCTCCATGCTGTGCATCCTCACTGCCAGAGCTGGGCAGCAGCAGTCCCACCTTGTGGGCATCTCAGAGGGACCCGAGGGCTGGGCTGAGTGCAATTTGTCAGAGCTTTCCTTCCCTCTATGCTTTCCTGATTGTGAAAAACGCACAGCCTCCTCCCAGCCCACAACACAGGGTTTCCTCTCACGTCCCACTGGGCAAAGCTGACCGGGGCCATGCCCCCTCTCCAGCTACTCCTCCCTCCCTCTGCTCTGCTCTGCCCGTGTTGAACCTGACCCATTCCTCCTCCAGGTGCTGCTCCTCTACCTCTGCCCCAGGCCAGGCTCTGCTTCCAGGGATTTGTCCACCTTGGTGCTCCTCTGGAGACTCTTTCCCCCAGCCTCCCTCCTCCTGGCCAGCCTCCTGCTGTCCCTGCCCTCCACTGCTCTCCTGCCGCCCATAAAAATATATAGAATATAGAACATTATTTTATGATGTACTATAAAAAAAAACCAACCTGGAACTAGGAGACACGTGCCAAACCTCAGCAGCACATGCAGGAATGCCTTTGTCCCAGCTGTTGCTGGATTGCCTGAGTCTGAAGGCTTTTCAGGACAAGAAACTTGTTTTCTTGATTTATTGATTTTTTTTCCTGGCACTGGGCAGCAGTGGCAGCAGTGGCTGTGCACAGTCAGCGATGCCATCTGCCCTTTGGGTCCCATCTCCTGAGGTGCTGCCCAGGGTTCCCCAAACCAGAGCTGTGAGTGTGGGTATCAGTGGAGCTGCAAAGTGTGAGGAGGGGCAGGGGCAGGGGCCTCTCATTGTCCTGAGGATGCTGCTGCAGTTATTGCTCCTCAGCTCCTGTGCCTGTCAGAGCCCTCTCCCTCCTTCCTCAGGGCTAAGCCTGTGCCCATCTGGGGCCCCTTAGCTTTTCCTGGGGTTTCACTGAGCTGCTGGTTCCTGCACAGGTGATTTGGGGCAGCCATGAGCAGGGAACTGTCTGTCTTTCCTATCAGGGCTAACATCAGACCCTAAATAATCAAGGGATTCCATCCCACACCAGTACCCACACCCTGAGGTGCCAGCCCCTGGTCCTCCCTATTTCCCTTCCCCTCCTGGGCTGGTGAACTTTCCTACAGCCCTTCAGCCCTTGCTCCATAAAGCTCCCAATTCATTCCGCAGATATTTCCTGCACTGGGGCTTTCCGCAGCATCTGCTGGTTTGAAGTGCTCCGTTTATTCGTCCTGGGGGCACCATTACTTTCTGCTTTAGCAGTTCTGCCTGCTCTGAAGTCTCTGCCAGGCTCCATCCACGGGAGAGAAAATTGATGAAAGAATAATAATGATGATTGTTATAAATATATATTTCATTGCAGTGGCCCTTGGTGCACGTGTTCGTCACTGATGAGGAGACCAGAGGGCGAGGGGGTGCTCAGCTCCCAACTGCAGATGTGTGTCCTCACCCTGCTGCCCTCCTCCTCCTCTCCTTCCTCTTCCTCCTCCTCCCAAGGCACCCCTGTCTTTTCTCCCCAGAGGGTCTCAGATGGGTCTTGTGGCCAGAAGAGCTGGACATCTCTAGAAACAGGATTCTGGCAGTAACTGTGGGACATGTCCTGGATAGGCTGGAGCCACTTCCAAGCTCATCCATCCTTTGGGATGGCATGAATGGGGAGCTCGGGGGAGAGCAGCTGAGTTGGGAATAGAGCCTTGCAAAGTGGGGCATGGGGAAGAGATGCACAGCCAAGTCTCCTGGCCTTTGCCTCCATTTCTCCGTGGATTTCTGCTCTCATCCAGCAGAGTGGAAACATAAATCACCAAGAATTTCACCCATAAATGATTCCCACTGGCACCAGCAGCACATTTCCCCTCTCCACAGAGGATTATCCAACCAGGGATTCTGTGAGTGAGTGCAGAGGATCTTTCCCCTTCTCTTAAAGGAAATCTTTTCCCTTTGTTTCACCAGCTGTGGATAATCCCTTTCCCTCCACATTCTCAGCCACGGCAGACTGAGGATGCTCTGGGCCAGTGTCCCGGCCCTCACGGCCACTCAACCTCCTCCACTTCCATTTCCTGCTGCAGAGAGTTTCAGGTATTTCCTGCAGACACTTTAAAATCCTCAAGAGCTTCTCCGTTTCACCCGCAGTGGGATGGCCTGGAAGCAGGACAGCAGGAGCCGCGTGGAGAGGGGTACCTGGGAAGGCTTTGTACGGATCAGCATTCCTTGGCTCATTTTTCCAGCAGCCTTCCCACTCGGACCAGCCCTCCCCTCCCTGCAGATCAGGCCAGAGAGTTGTACATGGGCCCTCCTGGGTCTGAGTATCAGTAAATGCAATTCCATCTGCAGCAAGGATAATGTTACCACTGCTGGCTCATCCCTGCTCGGGCCTGGAGCCATCTGTGGGGTGGGGGCTGTGCTGGGGACACACAGAGAGCACCAGCCCATGGGGGTACTGTTACCTGCAGATGGAAATTCATCTCCGAGGTACTTGATCTCCCCTAAACTCCTTTGCTGTAACTCTTCCAAAGGACATCTGTTAAATCCCTCCAGGGGTGGAGGCTCCACCACTGCCCTGGGGAGCCTCTCTCAGTGCCTCATCACCCTTCTGGGGAAGAAATTATCCCTAATATTCAAATGAACCTCCCCTGGCACAGCTTGAGGCCATTTTGTCTCATCCTGTCCTTTGTCCCCTGGGGGCAGAGCCTAACCCCTCCCTGGCTGACCCCTCCTGTCAGGGAGTTGGGCAGAGCCAGAAGGTCCCCCCTGAGCCTCCTTTTCTCTGAACCCACCTCCCTCAGCCACTCCTGGTGCTCCAGACTCTTCTCCAGTTCTGCTCCCTTTCATGGTCACACTCCAGCCCCTCTGTGCCTTCCTTGCCTCTCCAACTCTACATCTTGCAGCCTAGGAAAGTGGGAGAAAGAGATGGAAATACAACAATCAGCAGAGCTTGCACAAACGTAGATGAAAAATCTGGGATTTTTTATTCCTTATCTGCTGCTAGACCAGTCATAACCTCTGCTGGAGCCTCCTCCCAGCTCGGTCAGAGGCAGCAGAGCTCCCCTCGGGGTCATTCCTTCCTCCCCTCACATGCTGCTCCAGCAGTGCATCCTGCAGAAGAGAGCAGCTCCCTGCAGAGCACCCTGCTGTGGCCATCCCAGCCTGCTTGCCGGCAGCTCCTTCCCAAACACTCTGATATCCAAATATAAACAGAGAATTCCGTGGAAAACCCGCAGCTCAGCTCAAGCAGCAGGTCAGGGATGTTGGCTGAAAGGCTGTGTCAGAGCCCTGAGAGAGACCATGCAGCCCAGAGGATCTCAGCTTCCCTTGTTTGCTCCCGAGGAAGCTGGTTCTTATGGCAATTTGTGCTTCAATAAACGTGAAATAAAATCCATTCTGCCCTTTCCCTGCTGGCGTCATCCCCATTTCCCTCTGTTTATCACATCATATCCATTGCCCCGGCAACCGCGGCAGCCCAGGCGGGGATGTTGGTGGCAGGTGGGGCCCGTGCCAGCCCCACAGCCCAGCACCAGGATCCCTCTGTCACACGGGTGTCTCCAGTGGGACACACCACAGGGACAGAGGGGGGCTGGGAACAAGCCCAAGATGGGAGAAAACAGCTCCAGAAGAGGATGCTCTTGGCAGGAACATGTAGAACCCATGGGAGTGACCCTGGAAGTGTTTGCCTGTGGGATCTGCAGGTGTGGGCATCCACCCCCATGGCCTGGCTCTGGCTCCAGGACGGGCACAAACAGAACCCCCAGCTCAGACAGAGAGTCTGGGAGCAGTTTGGTGACTTGCTCCCAGTGCAGGTCCCTCTCTGCACTCACTCGTGCCCTCACACCTCATGGGGCCCATCCTCTGCCTGTGCCGCCCCTGTCCTGTCAGGCTCCAAGTTCACCCCTTCGCCCCCACAGTCGGGAGCGCATTCCCGGTGGATTCGTTCCCTTTAGCCCTGTATCGGTTCGGATTCAGAGCTCGTTGTCCCACCGCTCCCAAGAGAGCCTGCGGACCCCAATGAGGACAGCGCAGCCCGCGGAGTTGCCCTTGCTCCAGGCTTCGCTTCCATCCAGGAGACATTCCCATAGGAGCGACAGCCCGGCCCCACGCTCCTCCCGCGGTCTCCGCCTGCCCCCGCGCGGCGGTTCCGGGCACGGACCCGCACCCGCACCCACAGAGGGAACCACATCCACCGGGGAACCGTGCCCGGACACACGGACAGACCCGCAGCAGTTTGAGACAGACGAGGGGCACGGACAGGGAAGCACCATGGGAAGGATGGAAAGGATGGGAAGGAAATGGTGAACCACTGGGGGAGATTTATTTGAGAGGACTGAGACTATTCAGAGGGTGGGGAGGCCTTGGCACAGGGTGGCCAGAGAAGCTGTGGCTGCCCCATCCCTGGAAGTATCCAAGGCCAGGTTGGACAGAGTTTGGAGCAATCTGGGACAGTGGAAGGTGTCCCTTAACTCAAGCTTCTCGTGCCAATAGGGACGAGTCCTATCTGTGCTGAAAGTGGAACCTCCTGGAGTCTCCAGAGGCAGCCTAATCTGGATTGACCCTACAGGCAGCTGTCATGTCTCCCTGCCCCACACTCCCTGTGCGCACCAGAACCTCACTGCCACGTGCCCAGGAGGGACACAAGGACTATCGAGCAGCCAAGGGAGGGGGTTAAGTGCTGGGGTCACCGAGGTACCCTTGTGCAAGTCTCCACTGGCAGAGTCAGTGAATGAAGAATAACCAGCCGCGGGCAGTTGCTTCACCTCTTATCAGAGAGCTGCTCTCCCCTCCCCTGCAGTGACTCATGCTCTGCTGAGCCCTTCCACCTCATCTGGGACGTGTTACAGCCCTGGACATACTCCGTCTCCATACAGATGGGGATTCTCCTGGAATGTCTGCCTCTTTCTCCTCCTCCTCCTCCTCCTCCTCTCCAGTGTTTCTGCTTCTCTGGTGTCCCCTGCCCAGGTAACACAGCTGTCCCCTAAGCAGGGCTCCCTTTAGCTTGTTCCCAGCTCTGGAGCCAGCCCTGGATAGGGGATGCTCCCCAAAGGCTCCCCCTTTCCCAGAAGCTGTTCACGCCTGTTTCTGCCTGCTTGCTTTGGCTGCCGATCCTCCCCCAGGCCGGTGTAACTCTGCCCTGCAAAGGGGAAGGAGGCAGACACCCAGATTCCAGGGAGTGAGCCCAGATCCATTGGTTCCTGGTGACGAGCTGCCAGCTGACATTTCTGAGGAGCTGAGCATGTGCCCCTCAGTTGGGTGAGGTTTAATTTAACCGTCTCAGAAGAACACACGTCTTTCAGAGCCGGGGACGGTGGTGACTTGAGGAAGGAGCAGAGCTAAATCAGATGTCAAACACTGATTCCTCCACACATCTCCAGGGACTGACAGCTGGAGTCACTCTCACCATCTGTCTTCCCGCTGCAGCCCCCAGAGAAGACACACTCTGTTAGCTGTTCCTCCAGCTAACAATGGAGACAGCAAGAGAACAAATGCATTCATTTCCAGGCCTATGGATTTTCCATTCAGGGATTTCAGGAACACACTGCATTGGGAAACGTGCTCTGTTCATCCCAATAATAGGACACAGCTCCTGTGCTTTGCTGTGTTTCAGGGACACCGATGAACTGTCTCCTCCCCATCCCCTGCCCAGAGCACCCTTCGGCCAGGTGTGTCTGGGCTTTCTGATCCTCGGAGGAAAACCTGTCTGGAAGATTGTATTTATTGTTCCTCATGCTCTCATCCTCACCCCAGGCAAGCTTAGAGACCAAACGGATTGGCCAGAATCTTGGGACACATGATAAAAGCATTTTGTCTCTAGATAGGACACATCTTCATGGGAACGAGTCCAGAATTAATAAACCATCTACCAGCAGCCAAGTGTGTTGTGTTAACTCAGAAGTAATGAGGTCGTGGTGAATCACCGGGAGTCTGGAACACAGGGGGAGGAACCAGCTCAGAAAAAAACACTGGATTAGACCAAACCTGGATGCAAACCCTGCTTCTTTCTTCATGACTGAAAACACTTAATAGTTCGTGTTCCTGTCATTGGAGCTCCATCACAAGCTCCCAGGAAAGCAGGAGGGGAAAACCGCAGTACCACAGGAACCAGCCCAGCCCAGGGGCATACGGGAGCTGGTGAGGGGGTGGAAGGCTCAGGCAGGCCTGGCCTCTACCCCCACCCCAGCAAAGGCCCCCTCGGGGATCCCAGAGCCCTGGACCTGCAGGGAGCAGTCCCCACCCTGCCCGCGGGCTGGGGGTGATGCTGCTGTGCCGGATGAACCGGGAGGGAGGGAGGGAAGGAGGGCTGTGAGCTCTGCCCACCCAACACATCCCAGGGAGCAGGAGGAGAAGGCTGAGGGCAACTTCCTGCTCTCTCGAGTTGTCCCCCTCGACAGCAGCTGTTCCCAAAGTGTTCTTGTTCCTCGGTGGCAGTGTACTCACAAAATGTGGGCAGAGTATCTCTTTGCAGAAGTTTTCCAGGTTACAGGTGTCTGAGGCTTTGAGAAAATCACTCCGTGGTGGGGTGACATCCAAGTCAGAGTTCTATCATTGAGAGGGAGTTGCAAGGGGACAAACCCTTCTCCCCAGCTTTGCATATTCATTTATAATGATTTACAGGTTAATCCCGTGCCCCTCCCTGTGCCCTGACAGCTTCAGCACCCACCCATACTTAAATCAACTTTTTCCCTGCAGGCTCTGACTTAGACCACCCATGGGAGTGCCAGGGCCTCCGCCTACCCCCTGCCCTCCGTGTCTCAGGGGAGCCACCTCCCTCTGAGAGTCACCTGGGGGTGTGGAAAGCAGCTGGGAGCAAACCCCAGCTCTGAACATTCCTGTGCATGGGGAGCTCAGGCTCAACCCCGACCATGGCCCAGCCAGAGCTGGTCTCTGCTCTGCTATGTCTGCCACACTCTTCCCCAGTCCTTCTTCCCATGCTTGTGTTCTGGCAGGTTTTCCACATCTTCCTCATCTCTAGCCACTCCAGATGTCTCTTCCTCAGCCCTTGCAGATGTGCAAGAGCGTCTCTGCACAGGCACAGTGATGCCTCAGTCTCCTGTCCTCCCTGCGGGTCCCTGACCCACACTCCTCCCTGCCACCCCCAGTATTTAGCTGTGCCATCAGTCCACGAATCCCTCAGGCACTGCCTGCAGAGGGAGCATCATTCCAGGGCTGGTGAAAACTTCCAGAGGCTGCTGGACAGAGGGTTCCTGCCCTCACTCCTCAGGACCCCTCTGCCTTTGTTCTGGAAATGCTCTTGGGCAATCCCAACACCATGGAGATTAACCCAGGTTCTGGGGCATGAAAAACAAGCCAGAAGAAGGGATATATCAGCTCTTCAAGCTGCAGGAGACAGCAAATCCAACAGACCAAGGGTTCAAACATGCCCCACTAGGAGGAGTGATATTTTATTCAGCACTGATTTGCAAGTCTTTGCATTCACAACAATATTGAAATGACTCTCGTTTCCAACAACAGCAAAACCAGGCTTGGGCGGGACAGGAGGGAGCTCATCCACTCCTGGCAGCTCAGCTCCCTCAGCATTTCACACTAAAGCAGGGAACAATTCTGGAAACCATGAGCTGAAAAGTGACATATCCTTTGTTTTCTCATCCATCAGCTCAAGTTTTCTTCTTCCCTAGTTCCTGGAAGGCTCACTTTGTAATTAACTTCCAAGGAACATGTGAGCTCCACTGTGCTGTGAGTTCCTCAGCAGCAGAGGCGGCTGAGCAGGACAATCCATGGGAAGTTGCTTTGGGAATGCCCGGCCTGTGCCTGGTGTTCCCTTCACCCCGAGGTCTCCTGGGGTGTATGGACACAGATGGGCTGTCCAGAGAGGGCAGGGCCTGAGCAGAACCTGACCCCCGCGGGCCCATCCCACATCAGCCCTGGCAGCTCCCCCATCCCAAGGATTTTGTTCAATCCAGGTGCACTTTTTATTGGATTTTGTTAAATTAAGCATGTGATCCCATATTATCTGACCCAGCTCTGAAGTCTCCCAGGCCCAGGCAAACTCTGCTGCCTCAGCTTTTCATTTCCATGTTTATTTACTGCCTTTCAGATCGCCTGGGCTGCACGGTGCAGCCTCTGATGAATAAATAACCGGTGCCCTTCCAGGCCAGATTGATTAGATGGATTTAATTAATGAGCCCAGGTCCCCTTGAGGACTATCCCAACTAAAATACTGGAACCAGCCAGTGTGTTAGAGAGCCAGGACCTATTGATTTACGGGAATATGAACAAGGGATCATTTAGTGACTTCATTGATGCCATAACAAGAGGCTGAGAGGGCTTGGGTCACGGCTGGTTCATCACAGGGAGATTGTTCCCCCCCACTGCTCAGCCAAGTAGTGCCTGCAAACACCCATCCATCCTCCCCATCCCAGCTGGACCTGTGTGGCCAGGGGGACAGGGAACCAGAGCAGCCGACTCCATCTCAGTGGGAGTGGGTGCACACAGGCGCTGGAAACCACAAGGAAAAAGACAAAATCTTGAGGAGGGCACAGCGGAGGTTTCTCCACACCAAGGTCAAGCCTGGAGCTTTTGCAGGGCAAGGGAAGCAGGGCAGGAACACAGAGCCCACGCTGGGCTGGGGCAGAGGGAGCTGTGCTGTGCTGTGCTGTGCTGTGCTGTGCTGTGCTGTGCTGTGCTGTGCTGTGCTGGGGGGAGCTGCCAGGACCAGCCTGAGCCCCCGTGTGCCCAGGACCATCTCTGTGACGGCGCTCAGCCCAGCTGTCCCCCTCCCCAGCTCCACGGCAGACGGCAGCTCCCGCGCAGACCTCACCCCGGAGAAGGTGCCACATGGGTTTATTAATTAGTCCATTAAATTACTGCAGAAGTAATTGAGACCCGTGTGTTCCCCCTTGCAGGTCCCTCCCCAAGCAGCCGTGGCACGGGCAGGAGCCGTGACACGGGATCGGGAAGGTGCGGATAATGAGCTGCCATGGGGAGCATCCCGTGCTGAGCCTGCCGCTCCCCCTGCCCTGTCCCCCATCCCTGTGCCGCCTGCCCTGTCCCCCCACCGCCTGGCACGGGCGGCTGCCAGGCTCATCGCGGTGACAATCGTCAGGTTTTAATTAGTCTCCAACACGATCCCTGTCACAAACACTCTGCTGGGGGTTGTTTGTTTTAATTTGATCGGGGACAGGCACAGAGAGGGGGAAGAAGGAAGGTAATTAAATTTGACTAAAAATCTTGGAATGCCATTAAAGCGGATGTCCTCATTTGCATAATCCGCTCCCCCCGCGGCGCCCTAAACTGCCATCAGTTTATTGTCACTGGTTTTCCCCCCAAGAGCATGCTGCCCACCCGCAGAACCTGCCGGCACGGCTGAGGGGGGACAGGGATGTGCAGGGGCAGGAGAGTTCAGTGGGGAAAGGGAAAAATTCCTGGCTCTAGCAATCTGGGGGGCTGTGGGTGAAGTACCAACACCTGGGTTAGGTCAGTCAAACATCAGCACTTGGGTTGCTCCTCTGCTGGGAATGAGCGCTCCAAAGCTCTCCTGAGGTGTCTCAGAGCAGCCTGGTGTGGATACCCGAGTCCCAAGCAAGGGACGGGGGAGCACCGGGGTGCCATGTCCTGCTGGGGGCAGAACATCAGGAGCAGGGTGACAAGGCAAATGCAGCCAGCTGTGCCTCCAGATCCCAGCCTCAGGCATGCCAAAGCTCCAGGAGCTGTGGGTTCAGGCCCTTACACAAGGCCAGCCAAGCAGCAGGTGGTGTGGGGTCAGAGCAGGTGTCTCTCCTCATTTTGTGGCCTTAAACAGCAACCCTTGCCCTTTGGTGCTTCTCTTTCCCTACTTGTGTTTCCCTGTTTGACATGGGAGAAATGGTGTACCTGTGTTCCCTGCTTGGCTGTCCATAAAGCAATTACCTGTAATTATTTCTGCTCATTGGCAAGTTGTTGCTAATGATGTTTGCTAAAGGTTTGATTATTATTGCAAACGCTGCTTCTACATCTGGAGTTGAGTCTGGGATGCTGGGGAAGTTTCTGGGAAAAGCAAGTTTCCAGGGAGGGGCTGTGCTTTCTGGAGATATCTCAGTCAGAACTGGAGATTGTGATGCTGTTGTGGTGGGTTTTGTTCAGTTGGGGGTTTTTTGTTATATTGATAAAAGAATAAATGTGATAAACTCACACTGGGTGACAAACAGTAAAAATCCTGGATAGTTTGGGAAGAAACATAAAATGCCACCAGCTTCTGGCTGGGCTGCAGAGGCAGCAACAACTCCGGGAGAGCACCCACGATGGAACTGCCTTTCCTAGAGGCACTGAGGAGCAGCAAGAGCAGAGCAGGGCAGGGCCAGGGCAGCAGGAGCTTGCCTGCCAGCTGTCCCAAAGCACACACAACCCCAGCAGGTGATGTGATGTGTTCCTGCCCTAGAAAGCCTCTCATAGCCCCCAGCTGAAACAGGAAGTCATAAAAATAAATTCCACTTGGGAGCAGGATCACGTCTGTCGTTACCATGGATGTGCCCTGGGAGTGCCCCAATGCTGCCCCAGCTCTGGCTGCAGCAGCCACGTGCACTGAGGATGGACCAGCTGGGAGAGGATGGGATCCCCTCCCGACCTCTGCAACCACAGCAAGGGATCTGCAGGGTATCATCATTCTGCATAAAAACCACAGGACTGACACACTGACTGTCACTAAAAGGAGAGCTGGAGCATGCTCTGGGCACCTTGCCCAAATATCCTTCCATCCTGTTTTGTAGCTGTGCCACTAAACCATCCCTGCTTCTAAGAAAGGCTTGGTCTCCTGCTTCTTTCAGCACCTGGGTCTTCCCCTTGACAAGAGGACTGTCTGATTTCACTGACCTACAGGATCTGCTCAGATTTATGCAATCTGTTTCCAGCATGACTCTGCCTGTGTTCCTTTTTTAACTTTCGAAGTCTGAGTTAAAGCAGTGTTACCTCCCATTTGCACACTCACTTCCATCTCTTTTCTGCCTGAAGGATCTTCTCCTACAGCTGAGGACAGCTAACAAATGCAGGGCCCAATGAGGTGCCTTAGGATGGGAGCTGCAGATGGATAATTTGTGTTCTGAAGTGGGCTGATCCCTCAGGATTCCTGCTGGGACCACTGACCATCCCACAGGACACATGGCAGGTCCTTCTCCAAGCTGGGTGTGTGATCCCAAGAGGAGCTGTGTCCTCAAGGTGCCAATGCAATGCTGACGGGGCTGGGAGCGGTGCAGGGGTTCACAGCCCTTTCTTTTATGTAAAAATGAATGGTTTTGTCCCAAATCTCTGACAGTGGGTTCAGGCAGTGAGGATGCCTGAATTCCCATCCTGTCCATGACCAGACAATGTCTGTTCTGCAGGGAAGCTGAAATCAGAGTGCCTGTTTGTGTGATTGCCAGGCTGGGCAGGCAGCATTGTCTTCATCCAGAGAGAGGGAAAAAGCACCAGGGAAGCCAGGTCTGAGTGAGAACTGAGGGATCATCCCAGTGGCAAACAAAGCAAAGGAAAAGCCAGCTTGGTTTGCTCAAACACAACGTTATTCCGGTGGGAAGGTGCCTGGAGCTGTGACAGAGTGGGAGCTGCCCAGAAAATGACTGCAGAGCTCTGCCATGGAGGTCACACCTTTGATATCCTGGGATATAAATCTATGCCATGAGGTTGCACAAGCCTTCCCCAAGCCCCTCGGGGCCTGTATTGTAACATTTGCTGGGCTGCACAGCCCAGAGGCTGAACTCGTGTGGGGAGGTGTCCAACAGCCCTACATCATCCCAGGCTGGGGAGGAGATGCAATCCCAGGAGCTGGACAAGGCCTGCTGCCAAAGGGTGGGAAATTCTTGCACCACTAACAAAGCTCATGCTGAGAAATGTGACCAGAGTATAAAGATGCTTTGACAGCAGGGGGTGGGTCAATGTACTGGGCATCACTTGTGTCTCCTGGGTTTTATTTCTCTCTCTTCATTAGCATTATAATCATATTTTTTATTAATTCCTAAACTGTTCTTATCTCAAGCCACAAAGTTTCCCTTTTCTTTCCCATTCTCATCCCCACACGGGGGCTGTGGTGCTGAACTGCTGGCTGGGGTTAAAAGCCCAGTCTGAGTTAAGGAAGAGAAACTAGTACACTCACCCCTGAGAAAGTTATTCCAACTGACTGGAAGCCCCCCAGCATGAAGATACTGCTTAAACCCCCAGGGACAAGAGGGTCTCTCCTGGCTGGGCTGATTTAGGGCAAGGGGAACATTGCCATGAAGACAGATAAGTTGTGGAGCTGCAGGGGCCCTGTGCTGGCACAGGTGTGACACAGAGTGAGGTGTATTTGTAAAGGTGCACATTGGGTAGGTGGGGGGGCCCAGGTGCTACCTGTGCACTGAGAGCTGTAGTCGAGCAATGCCTTTAGAGATCCTTCTGCCAGGGCTGAGATAACAGCCCAAGGATCCCAGGGATGGGAAATGGTCAGGCTGGACAAGCATCACTCCTGTGCTGGAGATGGCCCACAGAGCCAGCTGCAGTGGCTGGAGCTTCTCTTTGTTTGAGAGAATCATCATTTGTTTTCCCCAGGTGCACATTTTCAAGTACCTGTAATGAAAGACAACTGTGCATGTTCCTCCTCGTAATTGGGCTGTTTGCACTCTAAATACAGTACAGCTTCTACCTGACTGGCTAATAAGGAATGATTTTCTCTCCTTTTATCTCTAATTAAGCCAAACTGAGCCTGGCATTGCTGCTTTGCAATCATTTCCCAATGCAGAGGTTTGCTAAGTTGTAGGGATTGGCTTTATAAGGTTTGAAAAGATTAATCTGCAATAATGTGCAGGGAAAAAACACAGCTCTCTGTTAATGAAACTTTGAAGATTTCAGTAAGAAATTGGTTTTAAATGTTAGTTTCGGCAAAGCAAGGGTTGGAGGAAAACACTCTTGGACTGATCAGCTGACGGTGCTGAGTGAAGGCAGATTTGGGAGCGTGGCTGGGGTGAGGCCAAAAGCCAGCTTTGCAGAGGCTTTGGGGTGTTCTTTAGTGTCTGCAGCCAGCAGACAGCATCGTGCAGAGGTGTGGGGAACCTCTTCATTCTATCCACTGGGAACTTGGGACCCAGGGATGGGGATGATGTGAGGCAGGACAGGGTTCCCTGAGGGAGTGAGGGTCCCTGAGCGCTCACAGCCCTTTATTGGTGGGATACCTGGGTGGGTCCATGGAGTGCTGCCATCCTGCTGGGGCCCAGGAAGATAAGGTGCCAGCTTGCCCTCCATCCCAGGATGGGGAGGGCACCCTCTCCATCCTAGTGCTGGAGCCCTGGCCATGGGTAGATTTGGGATGAGCCAGGGCTACCCTGATGTCTCTGCCCCGTCACTGCTAAACGCCAGAGCAGTCCCACTGCTGCCAATCTCAGACTTTAACCAAGCTCAGAGAGGGATTTCTTCCTCTCCAGGCTTTAATCTTGCAGCTTTCATCACCATCATCTTCACCTACTCCTGCATGTTCCACCCCATTTCCATCACTGCTTCCAAAACAGTGGAGAGAGGTGTCTGCTCCAGGGAATTCACCAGCACAGCGTGGTTCGTCTTCATCAGCATCACTGATGCTGGATGCTCATCTTCCTCCTCAAGGTGCTGTCCCTGCTGCAGGTGGCAATGCCAGGAGATCCCCCAAACCCTGGCAAGGCCCTGAAGCACAGCTGCATGTGGTAAATGCTGGGTTTGAGTCTCTTCACCCAGTCTCTTCACTAAAATACATCGTTGCTCAGCACTGGGCTGCTCCCATGCTGGAGAAGCCCTGAGCATGGAGATTTCCTCATCAGCCAGCAGATCTTGTTAGTACTTTATTAATTGCACGGATGGGAAGAGCAGCCCCGATCCAAGTCAAAAAACTGCTGCAATTTCATATGATATGAAAGTCCCTTAAATACAAAATACCCGGCTCTAAGTGAGCATCACCTGGTGCTGAGCTCTGCCACCAGAGTTATATATTAATATTCCACCTGTACAAGTATTTATAGATAGAAAAAAAGAAACACGTTAAAAAAATATCAGGAGAAAATTCACTCCCCCACATGTTAGTTATATTTTTATATATATATATATAAAATACATATATATAAAAACATAGACTAGAAGATGATTTGTGCTTTTCTTTTTACCAAAAGACAGACAGTTATGGCCAAACTGACACTGGGGGTCCCCCAGCTCATGGGTCGTGTTGCCTTCCAGTTGGAACGATGTCTGGGAATTTGAGTCCCTGCCTGAATGGAGAAACCAGGTCATCTCCTGGGTGGTGACAGCTCCGGTGAACAGTTCCTTCATGAAGGGAAGGAAGGGATGGAAAGGGGAATGGATGTCTCTGCAGGGAGTAGGTGGGCATGGGCCATGTGTAGCTGCCCAAAGAGGGGCAAATCCCAAACAACTGCCCCTCCTGCCATCCCTCCTCCCTCTCCGGGTACAGCCCTCAACACTGAGGGCAGCACAAAGGGGGAGCTGCTCTGGGGAGTCTCTCCCCACCTTGATGCCTCTTTCCAGGCATTGCCCCTTCCCACTCAGGGGCAGCTGCTCCAGGGCTCCAGAAATGTCCCGCCCCATGCAAGTAATGGGTTGGCTGGTTGAAGGATGGCCTTGGCTTGGAACATGGGCCATCCACCCCTCCTCCCAGTGACATCCAGTGCAGAGAGAGGGCTTTTAGCCAAGGAAGAGCAAGGCACGGGAGTACAGGGCTGCTTCTTCCATGAATTCAGCACCAGTGCTGCAACAGGTTCCATCTGCCCCTCAAGAGGGGCTGGCACTTGAGCTGTACCTATGTACCTATAGGCAGCCCGCTCCTCCCAGAACAGCAGCCTTCTCCACTACCACACAGTGACTCCCTGGCTGTCCCCACCAGGCAACACCACACACCCGATACCCCCCTCACTGCCCACCCTGCACTTCCCGACCCTGCTCTGCGACCTGCGGACACGGCCCCATTTCCCTGCTCACTCCTCCCGCCTCGCTCCACGCTCCTTCGTCCCTGCTGTTGCTCCTGGCTTGTGTGGGGGGCCCCAGCTCCTGCCACAGGCTGCATCCAGGGGTCATCCCATGGCCACTCCTTCCTTCTGCTCCCTCACCCCTCCTGTGGGACAATCACAGCTTCCCCTCTGCAGCCACCCTGCCCCGCAGCACCCAGGCCATGGGACAGGACTGCCCAGCCCGGGGTGAAACGACGTTTATAAATATGTGCCTCTGTCTCCCCCTCCACGGGCACTGCACCACGCCGTGCTTCCTGCTGAGAGCCCCAGCCCGGATCCACTGGTAAGTCCACTCCACATCTGACAGGACAGAGCATCTTCCTGCTGCCTCAGATCTTTGTCTCGGGGCCGTTGGGACTCAGGGCTGGGAAGGAGTCTCGGATCCTCGCCAGCTCCATGGCACAGAGGTGGCCAAAGACCCTGTTGTACCACTCGGGAGACCGGCCCCTGGAGAAGGGAAGAGGCAGGAGGGGGTGAGTGGGCAGGAGAGACCCCAGCAATATCATGGAGCAGCACACTCCGCTGCTCCATCCCCTCCCCAGAGAGCCCCATTACCTGAGGTCAGCCCTGCAGATGTGGGTCACCCGGGAGCGGCCCATGCTGCTGGGCTCGATGAGGTACTGGGACGTCAGCACGATGGCCTTGACACCTCCCTCCACTGGCACCTTGTCGTGCTCCACCGAGAGGGAGCTGAGCAGGCAGGCTCCTCGGGGCAGGTCCGTGCACCAGCGCCTGGCACAGAGCGGGGGTCACTGCGTGCCCACCGCGGGATGGGACACTGGGGGAGCCCACACAGCCCAGCAAGGAGGAGATGGGGCTGGAGCAGAAGGGATGCACCAAACCGATCCCAAACCCCCCGCGCCACGGGTCCCAGCCGCCCTCACCGGAGCACCATGCAGTCCCTGCGCGGGTGCGGGGCCATGCTGTCTGTCACGTAGTGGTACACCTCCATGTCCTTGTCCAGCGCCTCCACCACCCTGCTCTGCAGCAGGTCCTCGTCCCACAGGTGACGCTCCCGCAGCACCCGGTGCAGCACCGTGCTGGGAGGGGCCTCAACATCCGTGGACACCTTCCACAGGCGCAGAGGGTGCCCGTCCCCAACCTGAGGGGACGAGGTGAGGGTCACACAGACTTGTCCCGCAGGACCCCCAGTGCTAAGCCCTGAGCAGCTTCACTGATGGCTCCCACTGCCATAGAGCAGCACAGTCCCATCTGCTGGCTGGTGAGGGATGGGTTGGGACCTGCTCTCGCTACTGCAGAGGTCACCCCATACACACTTCCCTGCATGCTCTCAAGCCCCTCCACACACAGTGGCATTTACCTTTTTGCAGGACAGCTCCGTGTTCAGAGGCCCTTGTCTGCTCAGCCACCCCTTGAATTTCTCTGATGACTCTTTGAGCAGGTTCTGGACACTCTGCTCAAAGTAGGAGTGTAAATCCTTGCTCTCCCCCTGGCACACCAAGTCAGCCAGGGGGTGGGGATAAGCATCTGCAGCCATATAGGAGCTGCTCAGCTGCAGCAAGATGTCATGGGAGACCTGCAAGCCAAAAGCACACAGATGTTCAGAGAGATGTTCACAGAGGCAGAGAGATCCTGTGCAGACTTCGTGAGTGGTCCCGGACAGTGAGAAAACCATAACTCATTCCACCAGGAATGGGAAGGATGGACATTACAGCCTGCACTACTTCCTGCCCCAGCTGGGCTTGGCTCCAGGGTGACTGGCTGGTGGCTGCTGTCCCACTGAGGGATAGGTGCCCTCAGCTTGCCCCAGGACCAGCACCTGCTGGTGAAGTCACACCTCCCATGGGCAGCACTGGGCTGGGACACCACTGCCACCCACCTGGAAGAGCTTCTTGCAGTCGGTGATCATGTGGGAGAGCCCCTGCGTCGCAGCCATGTTCTCATTGAGGTCTTTCTGGTCTGGTTTCCCCATGGTGCCCCTCTTCTGTATGGCCCTGTGGGGGAGCAAGTAGTGCTGGCACTGGTGGGCACCTCTGGACCGCCGTAGCTCTCATTTTTGTCACAGAGCAGAGCCAACAGCCCCCTGTATCTCACCATTCCCTGCTGGGCCCCTCCCACAGAAGGCAGGGAAGGGGCACTGGGGAGCTGGGGGCTCAGCCAGCCCTTACCTGGGCGATGTGCTTTCCTTCTTGGACACGTTGAGGTGGAAGATGGAGGGGGCCAGGCACACAGCCAGGTTCCCAGCCGTCATCTGGTTCTCCTCGGCTGAGGCGATGTCGCTCAGGAAGTAGAGCAGGGTCTGCAGCACCTCTCGGTTCTCGTCTGGCATGAGGATGATGGCGGCCTGCACCGCCTGCAGCCGCTGCTCCTTGGACACGACTGTGGGCACGAGGCAGCGTCAGCGGGGCGTCCCTACAGCCACCACCCATCCACCCCCTCTGCCCAAAGAACACAGGAACCTCTCCTCCCCAAAGGCCCTGAGCTGCCCCCAGGCCGGCCCTTACACTGGTAGATCTGCAGGAAGGTGTCAGTCAGCTTGCTGGTGAAGATGGGCTCGGGCAGGTCACGGAAGTACTGCTTCAGCAGGTCGGCCACGTCGTACGCTGACTGCCCCGAGTAGTTGACGTTGTCGGGGCTGGTCTCGTTCATGTGCCGGAGCGCCTGGATCCGGGACTTCACCCCAGACTTGCGGAAAATGCCAACCTGCCGGGGCAGAGAGGGGGTGAGTGGGCGCTGGCCTGGCTGGGCACCCGTGGGACAGAAACACTCCCTCCCCAAAGGGATCATCCCTGAACCCAGAGGAGACACAGAGTGAGGGATGGCCAAGGGGATGCTGCTGGGTTCCACAGACAATCCCACCTTCCCGCTTCAGCACACACCACAAGAGGAGAATAAAAGGACCCTTCAAGCTTTTTTTTTTTTTACCCTAAATGCCAGTGCTGCTGCCCAGCAGCTGCGGCCTCACCTGGTCCAGGCACTGGCTGCGCAAGTAGCGCATGGCCTGCTGGATGCTCTGGGGCAGGGGCTGGCCCGTCCGCTGCACGTTGACGATGGGCGGCACCCCAAAAACCATCTTGTCCCTGTAGTCAGGGACCTTACTCCGCTTCATGAACTTGGGGACAGTCCTGCAGAGTGGGACAGAGAGATATCAGTGCAACGATCAGTGCCCTCAGCACAGCCTCACGGAGGGAGCACAGACCCTGGGAACACAAACACACACACACATTTTTCTGCAGTGTTTGGAATACAAGCAAGGCAGCTTCCCAGCAGGAATGACAGCACCTTTTATTAAGCCAAAATATTTTGATACTTGGCTATGAAACGAAACCACTGTCCCACTCTCTTATGTTGCTGCAGCACTTTTAACGTCCCACCAACACCTGCAGTGCTCACAGTGGCAGATGATGCCAGGAGCCCCCCTGGATGCCAGGGTGATGCCAGGAGCTTGGGGCTCAGCCCCAGCTCACACTTGCCAGAGCAGACAGCCTTTGGTTTGGCTTTTCCCCCTCCACACCCCAAAGCTGCCTCAGGTGGGGGGCACAGCCTGTGGGTCCCATCCTGGTTCCCCTGGTGCCAGCTCACCACGTCCAGGCCTGCTTGTGGGGCACGGAGTACTTCTCCATGATGGCGGTGAGGCGGAGCAGGGAGCACTTCTGGAGCAGGTTGAGCTGGGCCGATGACTGGCGGTTGATCTCCAGCGAGGCCGAGTTCAGGCTGGGCCGGTGCGAGTTCTGGAAGCTGTGCCAACGCAGCTTTCTGGGGACACACGGGACATTCCCAGCTAAGGAAACCCCCACTGCTCTCCACTCCTTCATGGTTACTGCCACATCACCCTCTGACACCAGCTGAACTGGGTGAGGAAAGCCAGAGAACTCGGCAACAGCCATCCTGGGGAAAGCCCCGGGGAACACTGGCACAGGGGAGGCACGTACCTCCTGCGTTTACACTTGTTATTAGCTAATGAAAAACCTTTTAATCACGGGTCTGTGCAGGCAGACCGGGCCGTCGGTGGTGGCAGTGCTGAAGCGCTGGCAGCGGTGGCAGTGGTGTCCTGCGACCACCAGAGCGCACCAGCGCCCCGCGCTGCGCTCCCCTGCCCGCACCGTGCGGCTCCAGCAGCGCTCCCCTCCCTCCGCCCGCCTCTGCCTCCCGGGAAGGGACGATCATCCAGCGCCCTGAGGACGGGATCCAGCGCTGCTCCCCCGACCCACGGCTGTACTCTCTTCCCTCCTGCAGCAGCCCGTCCCTGGGAGCATTCACGACTAGGCTGGACGAGGTTTGAAGCAATCTGGTCTAGTGTCCCGGTGCACAGCAGGGGGGATGGAACGAGATGGTCTCTATGGTCCCTTCCCACCCAAACCACCTCGGGATTCTGTGGTACCTGCAGGGTCTTGTGAGTGATGCTCCCACGCCCGAATCCCGTCGTTCCCGCGTCTCGATCTCTTCAGCCTCGTTGAGGGAGTTCCCAGTGCTATCGAAGTCACTGGCAGAGGTGCCAACATCTGACATGGACTGCTCTTCGAAATGCAGGTTGGAGGGTTCCCCTCCCGAGTCCGACTCCTCCTCATCCTCCTCTTCCTCGCCCCCTTCCTCCCCATCCAGGCCAGTGGAGATGGCTTTACACCAGAGCTCCACCTTCTGCTGCAGCCCCCACACGTGCTGCAGGATGTCGTCGAGGTTCTCGTAGGTGACCTCCCCGTCCTTGCAGAAATCCTCGCTGCTGCCGAACTCCGGCACGTTGTCGTAGACGCTGACACGGCTGCCCAGGGAGCTGCAGGAGCCCCGGCGCCGGCGGGCAAAGCCCCTCGGGGAGGACGAGCCCTCCACGCTGCTGCTGCTGCCGCCCCCGCCCAGCCCCACGGCCGCGCTCCCTGCGTTCCAGCGGGTCAGGGAGCTGCCGCCCAGGGGGCACAAGCTCTCGATGGAGAGGGATTTGGGGAAGGTGCCGGGCTTGTGGTCACAGGGGATATAGACCAGGCAATCGCCATGGCGAGCCCGGCGCTGGCACTCGGCAGCAGCCCAGGCACCGCCGGCGGCAGTGGCTGTGTCATAGTCCTCCAGGTAGACTCCACTGCGTTTGGGGTCAGAGCTCCCCTTGGTGCCCCCAGGGCTGAGCAGGCGGTTAGTCCTGTACGATACCGAGAAGAAGTGTTTTTTGCTTTGGAAAGAGGCAGGTATCTCTCTTTTAGAGGAGTTGGTCCTCGTGGCTGCAAGGTCCCCATTACTCTGCAGAGAACCCCAACCCGGTGGGAGAGTGGCGCTGCTGTGCAGAGCCACCCTCCTGTCTGGGCTGGGTTTCTCCTTGTCCTTCCTCCGCAGGGACTCGATTCGCTTCAGGAAGCTTCGAGACCGTCGCTTCTTCAGCTTCTCCTTAGAGCCCTCTCCCTGGCCCGAGGGCTGCTCCGGCACAGAGCCCTCGCTCTGGCTGCAGCTGGAGGCGTTGGCAGTGGCACGGCACGGGGATGGGCACTCGGGCGGCATGGCTGCAGTGCCCAGCGTGCCGCCCGTGCCACCCACGCTGCCCGTGCTGTGCAGGGACGTGGCCTCGGCGTTGGTGCTGAGGTCCGTGAGGACGCTCTCGCGGCTGGACACCGGGCGCATGGTGCAGCTCAGGGCCTCCGAGCCCTGGGACAGCACATCGGCAGACCCCACCCGGGACCACCTTTTGCTGTCCCTCTGGAAGGCCCAGCGGTTGCTGATGGCACACAGGTCTTCCTCCTCAGAGTCTTCATTCTGTGGGCAGTTGAGAACAGGGGAAGATCAGTCGGTTGGAGCTGAGGAGGGTCAGTGCATCCCCCACCTTAGAGGGACACAGCCACCAGCACAGGCCCAGGTGGGGAGGAGAGCAGCGTGTTCACCCCCTTAAACCAGCTCAGGACCCCTTCAGCAGCAGAGGCCTCCAGGAGCCACTCTGTGTCCAGGGCAGTCCCAGAGCTCACCAGGACACTGCCACCACCAAGCACACCATTTCCTGCACCCCTCAGCCCCTCACCTGCCTCGAGCATCCAGAACTTACCTGTTTACGCTGAAAGTGAACATCCAGCTTCATGGAGGCACAAGTGTTCAGGGTCATCAGCCTCCTGCAAGAAACAGAGAGGCTTTACCCCGGTCCCACCCCCTGTCCCAGCCCTTTGGCTTCTTTTAATTTTCCTGCCTTAGAGCCTTGGCTGTGCCTGTCACCTGTGACTCACTGTTGTGGCTCCATGGGTCAGAGGGACACCTGACTAACAAGGAAACAACGCCAGCAGATGGTAGCCCAAGCCAGGCCGTGCCCATGCCAGCTAATAGGGTCACTGGTTCTGCAAGTGGGCAGAGGTGGCCTGCCCCAGGCTATTAAAGCAAAATCACCTCAGAAGCTCCTGCACGCCAGACAGGGAATGACTGAAGGACCTGAAAGCTCATAGAGGGAGGGACAGGCAGAGACCTCCCATCGCCTCCTGCCTCACTGCATCCAGGAAACGGCACGGGGATCCCCTCCTGCCCAGCACAGCAGCCTCTCTGCTGGGAAAACAAGTAAGCAACAGACCCTGTTCCCGCCCCTTCTCTGTTCTGGGTGGGAGGGACAGCATGGAACCAGTGCCCCGAGAGCCAAGGCAGGGCTGAGTCACCCGCAGCACCGAGTGACACACGGCCCATCCAGACTGACCATCCGGCCAGTGCCCCGCTTTGGGTGCCAGCTCTGGCTCGCAGTGCCTGAGCTCCCCACACCCTGCTCCCTGCACACCACTCCTGGGCAGCTCCCAAACCTGCAGCTGCAGCAGCGCTGTGCCCAGGTGGAAATGCACAGCCAGGCTGCAGTCACGGGAGTGACCAGTGTCACACAGAGCATAAAAACCTCTTGTTTTCCCTGGAACCACCCAACACCAGCAATGTTCCCTGATCTGAACAGCGAGTTCTCACTGCAGAGGGAGCAACAGTGCTGGAGAGGGCTCTGAGTCCAACCAAGGTGCAAGGCAGGCACCCCACTGATCCCACCACACCACGAGGCACTCTGCAGCGCCCACTGCCCATCAGGCACCCCACAGTACCCACTGCCCTATCTGCCTGGACTTGTCTGCAGCACATCCCTGTGCTGATTCCACATCCATGGGCAGGGGAGCATTACCTGCACAGGGATTTGAGGGAATCCTGGTCCAGGAAGCTGTGGTCCTTCTTCACAGTGCTGATGTCCAGAGGAAATAACGACTCTGGGAAGGGAAGTGACATCAGTGGCAGATCCCAAGCCAGCTGCTCCATCAGGGACAAAGGACAGCAGGCATGGGAAGAGGAGAAACCCAAGTGGTGGCTGGAGAAGACCTGGAGGTGGTGCATGCCCAGGGTCCTTGGGCATGGCTCTTCCCAGGTACATTAGGTGAGGGTGATAAGGTCCCCAAGGGCCTCCACTCAATTCCCTGCTCATCCCTGTGCATTCAGAGACAGCTCTGCTGGGACCGTGCATGTGGAACCTGGACCCTCAGCCCCAAGGTTCTCAATCCATCTGTTCGTGAAGCCATGTAGTGTGATCACCATGGGAAGGGAAACAGGGAAGCACTTGGAGGATGTGGGAAGTTCTGTGGACAGAGGCTGGAGAAGGGTTGGTTCATTCACGGACTCCGACACCAGCACTGCCCCTCGCTGCCCAGCTGCGAGCACTGTCTGGGGCCAGCACCTGGGGCTGGGTGTCCCACCCGGCCTGTCCTTGCACCTGGGGCCTCCCCCTCAAAATAAGCACTGGCAGCAAACAGGCTGCTCATAAAGGCATCGCTGGGGGGCTGGTGCTGCGGGGGGCAGGGGAAGTGCCCGGCCAAACAATGGCCACGGCTGCGGCCGGCAGAGCCCCGCTTCCCGCTATTGTCCGGCCTGGAAGCCACTGCTCCTCACACCGGGACCAGGACCCCACCGTGGCTTCCCAACAAACACAGCTGAGCCTGAGGCAAGAGCCACCACCACAGCCACCCTGCCACCACCCTGGGCGCCTGGCACAGGAGCTGGGAGTAGGAATGCTGGTCAGGGAATGTCCTTGCCCCGTGCCCGGGGGAGGCACAGGGACATGGTCTGCTCCAGGCAGGGCCCACTGAGCGCTCAGGAAGGACAGACTGGAGCAGGGCAGGGGTTGTGGGAGTGGAGAGGGACAGAAGGAGGGAGAACATGCTTTGCTCCCCACGTCACCTACACTGGCTGCCCCCTATGCTCCCAGCCACGGCAAACATTCCCTGAACCTCTTCAGAGCTGATGACTCTCCAAAGCCTGGCTGCTCTTGGCCAAGGCAGCCGCCCCTAGGATTCCTCAGAGCCCTGCCTTAAGGGGAAAAGTTCAGGAATGCAGAGAAGTTAACTGGCTGGTTCTCCAGGCCATGACCAAGGGCTCAAATTGTTACACACAATCATATAATCACTGAATAATCCCCTCTGTCCCCTCCTCTCCCTGGAGCTGTGGTCGCTGTCCCTGCAGCCCCCCTTGGAATCTGTATGAGATACAGGCTCTGAGCAGGTACAGAGCAGGGCCAGTGGCAGGAGGCAGCTCTCACCTTCATACTGCTGGGCATACTGGGGGAATCCTGCTGCCCGTAGCCACTCACACGCTTTCTTGGCTTCGATTTCTGGAAGAGAGCAAAGAACCAGCCTGAGCATCCCACCAGCAGCAGCAATGGCCCCGGAATGCAGCCCACTCCCCCCAGAGCCCTGACACGGAGCCCACATTCCATGTGCACAGAGCAGAGGAGATGAGTGGCTGCAGAGCTGGGGGTCCCAGGCAGACACAGCTCAGCTGCAGCTCTCTGCCAGTACCCAGCAAAGAGCAGGCAGTGACAGTGATGCCACCTAAATGGCACAGCCACAAAGCACAGTTTTAGTCCTCTGATGAAACATTTTGTTTCTGAACCCACCAAACCAAACACCGTTCTTGGCCAGGCAGGAGAGGAAGATCTTTGTAATCATGTGTTCAGAGCTCATCAAAGCTCAGGGCTGATCACTTCTGCCTGCAAACATCCCCCAGCAAAGGCTGCCAAAGGAGCTTTCCTCTGCACCTCCTTCCCATCGCCCAGCCCTCCCCACCTCTTCTTTCAAGCTGTGTTCATCCCACTGGGCACCAAACCCCTGATGAGATTCTTCACCTCTCACCCAGCTGGTTCCCACCCCTCACACAGGAATCAGCCCTCGCCCAGATGAGCCCATTCAGCAGCCAGCAGCATTTCCTGGGAAACTCCACCAGTTTAGAGAAGCCGAGGGGAATCAGCCCAGAGCTCCCGCAGCCACAGTGAGTCATTGCCAAGTGTCAGCACCCACCGGCCCAATGACATTTCTGCTGCTGAGGGTGACAACATTTGACCTCAAGGGTAGAAAATGCCTTGGCAGCCTCAGGGTCTGGTCTATCCCTCCTGGAGGCACCATCCCAGAAAAAAGCAGGCTGAGGCCAGACCCACCCAGTACTGGAATACCCTGATTCCATCCCTATCCACCCACTGCCTCGGCCGAGAGCTCTGGCTACAGTTTGCATTCCCAATTCCAAACTTACAGAAACAAACAAACAAAAAAAAAAAAGCTCCATATTAGCAGCTCAATTCAGGACAGGACCAAGCCAAAACCCCAGACCCAAATACTTGGCAAGTTTTGGAACGAGCATCTGGATCTGGGTCCAAACCTCACAGCTGTCATTAGCTGTGCCACGAGTCCTGCCAAAACCCCGGGCTGACCCCTTCTGCCCCCAACAGGGCTCAGACCCAGCAATCCCATTGGAGAACTCAAGCCAGGAGCTAACCTGGGTCAGCTGGGTCACATCTCTCCCAAAGAACCTAACACCCCATGGGGAGGGTGGTACCCCACGGCTGCATCTGTCCAGCAGGAGGGCACCGATACTGGTGGTCCCTGGGAATGCTCTTTGGCCATGCCAGCTCTGGAAGCAGATCCCTCTCACACTCCTGGGGTGGGCAGGACCCAGGGGACACATTTCCCACAGTCCCTGCCAACACCCCTGCCAGTTCCCACTCCTGCTCGACCCTGCTCCCACTTTGTTCCCAATGGAAATTCCATGGGGCCGATCCCATCCAGCGACCGCAGCTCTGTGTGGCCCCAGCCATGAGCAAAAACAGCAACCTCACACCTGTGCCGTGGATCCTGCCCCAGGGATGGGTCTGGCAGAGAGCAGCAGGAGCAGAGCCGTGGCTGAGCTTACCCCTGCCCACAGCAGGGCTCAGCTGGTACCAGAGCATGGCTGGGCACCGACTGGGGCCACGCCGGAGCCTGGTGACACCCAGCGTGGCCACAGCCACCCCGCCAGGCCAGGAGCAGGCAGGACTGCAGCAGGATGCTCCCTGCAGGACTGGGCTCCCCTCTGAGCCACCCCTCATCGCGGTGGAAACGCGGAGTCAGAACACGACATTTCCTTCCCTCCGCCGCCTCCCCCACACAGGGACTGGCAGAGGGCCAGGGACCCAAACCTGCACCTCTCCTCTCCTCTCTGGGAGCCAGGTCCCAGGCTCTGCCTGCTGTGGCAGGTCCTGCATCCCCCCCAGAGCCCCTCAAACAGGGAGAAGCACCCCAGAAGAGAGAGGGCTTTGACCAGCCTTCCTCATGCAGAAGTGCTGTCACAGAAAAGGTTTCCAAGTGTCCTGTCCCAGAGGGACCCAGCAGCCAGCTTCCTCCTCTTCCCACCCTTCCCATGGACGTGCTTTCCCAGGGAAGTGCAGGAAAGGCCGGGCAGGCAAACACTTGGGCCGCGGGGCACGGCCGGACGCTGGGCACAGGGTCACCCCATGCCAGCCGTGTTCCCAGCCCTCCCTGTCACCTCTCAGGAGCCTCACTGTCGGGCAGGGTGATGAGACCTGAGCCCAGCACGCATCCCTGGCTGCAGCCTCCGCTGGGAATCCAGCCTGA
This sequence comes from Chaetops frenatus, assembly GCA_013400775.1. Lineage (NCBI taxonomy): Eukaryota > Metazoa > Chordata > Aves > Passeriformes > Picathartidae > Chaetops > Chaetops frenatus. Next base: position 351,325 of record VZTR01003662.1, read on the forward strand.
CCGCAGGGAATGCTGCCTGCAGACCCTCCACCCTCCCCCCAGCTCAGCCTGAGCCCCAGGCAGCAGCGACAGGGACGGGTTCCCAACGTCTCCAGATGCCAGGATTCTCTGATGTCTAATACAGGCTCATCAAAGACTACACCCACCCTCAACAGGGCACAAAGAGGGTCCCCTTTCCTCCACTGGTCACAAAACAATTTCCAGGAGCTTATAGCAACTCAATGTCTTTGAGATCTGTGGTTTAGATGGTGCAGAAATCATCCCACCCCAGCTGCATAGCAGGAGGAGCAGGCACAGGGCATGGACAGAGTCCATACATCCCTGAGAAACAAGGGGATAAATCCCACCAGCTTACTGACAGCAGCCCCACTACGTTTCATGCTCCAGAGGACACTCTCCATGGGAGATGAGCCTTCAGGAAATGCCTGGACAACCCCACAGGGGAAACCAGCACCAACACCTTCAGTGGAAAAAGCTCCCAATGGTGCCCAACCCCCTGAGCCACCAGAGAATCCCCCTGCAGCAAAGCCTTTGCCCTTGTCCAGCAGCTGTTGAGGCCAAGGAGAAGGCATCCACAGCTGCTCTCCCATCTCCTGCACTCAGCAAGGGGCAGAGACTGTAACCCAAGGGCCACCATGGTCCATCAGAAAGGTCCCGAGTGGGTCCAGTCCCCCCAGCCTGGGAACCCTGACCACCCCCCACACCCCCAAGGAAGAGGTGGAAATCAAAAACAAAGGAAGAGAAGGGGCTCCTATTGTGCCAGAAGAAAAGGATGAAAATCAATACTGAATTGGAAAAAAAAAAAAAAGGACAATATTCCCCAATTTCTTTCCTCCAGGAAATGCACTGTGGCATTTCCCTGGTGCAACCCACTGGGGGCTCCAGCAGGAATGGCTCCTGGCTATGGGGTGTCTAGATCCTGCCAGCTCTCTCTCAAGTGCTTTTGGTGCTCCATTCACCCCACCCTGGCCTGGAACAGGCGTGGACAGGGAAAAGCCCAGGACATTCCATAAAAGCTCTAAAATGAGCAACCTGGAGCACCGGAGGCCAGCAGAATTACAGACAGGAAAGCCACTTCCCAGAACCCCAGCTCTGCACTTTCACTTTAACAATCAAAAAAACTAACAAGAAGTCCCAGGCCAGGCTCTCATCTTCCCACAGCAAGGCTCCAAATCCCCATAAAACGTCCCACACAGCCAATTAGTGTGTGAGGAGAAAACCCCACCACAAAATCGCTCGCATGTTACCTCATGGAAAGCTGGAAGCAGCTGCCTGGCACTGCGGGGGAAGCTTCAACCCCAGCACCAAAGGGAGAAAATTGCTCTTTTTTTTTTTTTTTTTCTTTTTGGTGTGATTTCTTTCCATCCTGCCTGAAAGTAAAACTGCCTACATCAGGGACTTTCCTTCCTGGCTGTAAGCAGAAGTTTCTTGCCTGCTTTTTGCAGGGACAACCGAAAGCCCCAAGACCTCTGCTGAGCCAGGGATGTGCCTTCACTGCTTGAGAACATGAGGAGATGAAGCAGGTGTCCCATGGCAAAGGTGTGTCCTACTGATGCTGAAGGTACCAGGCCCAGCATGGCCAGGGACAGAGGGACTGACCCTGCCTGGAGATATCAGAGCTGCCTCCCTGAACGGGGCATCACTCCCACAGCAGCCAAAGGCCAATCCCAGACCCTCCAAGAGGGCTTTGGAGGAAGCCCCTGCAGTGCCCTCCTGGCACTGGGACTGACTGCCCACCCAGCTGGGCTCTTGGGGTGGGAGGCACACGGACCTTCACACAGCCATGGGCATCTCCCAGCCCCAGGTAGCTCCTGCTTCCAGCTCCCAGCTCCACTCAGCAAAGTGCAGAGATTTTGGAGCTGCCAGCACAGGCACGGACAGAGCACATGGACAGGAATGAGGAATGCTCTTGGATGTTCTCCCAGACACGGCGAGTTTCCATAATTAACCTTCACACAGTAAATAGGTCTCACAAGCTTTGGGAACTGCTCCTTACTATGTCACCAACCAGGAATTGCTCAAATGCCTCCTTCACCTCCAGCCCTGAAATGTCTGCTCCAAGGGCATTGCTTCCAAGGGATTGCACCTGGCATGGGGGATGGCACCAGAGCCCTCTGCCACCCTGCTCCTGTCCCAGACAGCTGCTGTGTGGCACGCTAGAACACCTCGAATACTAGGGACACCCAAGGATAAAAATGATCCTAGAGGTTCCACGGGAATTGCTGAATGGTGTCTGCGAGCACCAGCTGGTACAACCCAGACAGGAATCCCCCTGGCCACCATGGGGCAGGGAGACTGCTGTAACTGCTGGGTGTCTGGATCATAATCCATGCAGGGTGGGCATGGAGAACCCCAGCAGCACCATCCCAGACCCCACAGAGCAGGATGAGCCCTGCTCATCCCTCGGCTGGGCTCCAGGGCTGTGTGGCAGCTCTCATTTCCTCCCCTCAAACAAGCCCAGCAGCAGCCTCAGGTCTGATTTATTCTGTTCTGAAAGCTCAACCAGCCCTTTGCAGTGTGCAGAGCTTTGTGGTGCACAACACAGCAATGTGGCTGCCAGGAAACCGAGGCGATGCTGCAGCACCTGCCCAGCCAAAAGCAGCACCTGCCCTGCCCTCGCAGGCTGGCACCTGGGAGAGGAGCTGGGCCCAGCAGAACACCTCTGCTTCCACAAACATCACTCAGAACAACCTAAATTCAGGCACGCAGCCTGTGCTGTTTGTAATAAAGATGAGAAGGAAGCACTGAAGCAGACATATTAGCCACAAAAAAAAAAGACACGTAGGATCATGGAACCATGGAATGGTTTAAGCTGGGAAAGCCATCTCAGACCATCAAGTCCAGCACTGCCAAGGCCACCACTAACCCAAGTCCCTTCTTCACACCAAAATATCTCCACAGACCCCACAGGGCAGGGCTGAACAGGGGACAGCCATGCTCAGGGGCATGGGATGCACTAGGAGGGAAGGACCAGAGGGCTCTGGGCCATGCCATCCCATGGGCATTAAAGCAGGACACAGGTAGGGTGGCAGAGACCAAGTCAGCGTCCCCTGGCACTGCTGTGATGGCTACAGGAGTGTCCTACAGCATATTACAGATTCCTGCTCGCCCAGGCAGCTCCTCAGAGTCCTGTAGCCCCCCTGGCTGACAGGACACCTCCTCCCTGCAGCTCCAGAGCACTCAAGAGCAGGAGTGCTGCAGCAGCTCAGGGGTTACGTGTGCCATTGCTCAGGCTGCAGCTGCAGAGCAGATGTCTGGGAGGAACAAGGGATGGAAAGAGAGAGGAACAGAAACAAAGGGCCAGGAAGGTGAGGACCCCGATCTGTCCTTGCCTCTCCCACCTGCATTTCTGCAGCTGCTCTGACCCCAGAACAACAACAGAGAGGGCAGGACCATCCCACTGTGTCAGGGGCACACAGCAGCAGCCCCCCATGTCTGAGGGGAAGCCCAGCTGGAACCCGGGGTTCCACCTCTGAAAAGGCAATGGCAAAGCAAGCTCAGAGCAGAGAGTCTCTGGTTCCAGCCCACCCTGTGCACCACCCCCAGAAGGCCTGTCAGTGCCAGCACAGCCACCAGCCACCTCTGTTGGATCTAGGCTTGAGGTGAAGTTCCTGCCTTCTCTTCCTTCTCTTTGGTGTTTGCTGAACCCAGAAAGAGAAATCCAGAAAAGAATCTCAGAATAGTTTGGGTTGGAAGGGACCTTAGAGATCATCTCATTCTGGCCCTCTGCCATGGGCAGGGACACCTTCTACCAGACCAGGTTTCTCCAAGCCTCATCCAACCTGGCCTTGGACACTGTGAGGCATCCACAAGGAGCAAGATGAAAACAGCTGCTCGGATGCTGAAGAAAAATTAATCCATCTTGCCCATCCTGTAGTCCACCCTTTCTAAAATGGCAGGGTTTTCCTGCTGACCATCCCATGGAGCTCGCACGCACTTGGTTTGGACAAGCGGGCGCCGTCGCCCCGAGGGCAGCCAGGGGTGCCAGAGCTTCGGCAGCGCCGGGCACAGCATCCACCACCCACCACAGGTACCAGCCAGGCTGCACCGCCCAATGAGGAGCCATCACGTCTCATGTTCCCTTACATGGACAACAGCAAATGCCCAGTTTTCACCACCCAGGAGAGCGTTAAACCCAGCAGGGACTGAGGTCAGTGTCCGACCGCTGCTGCTTGCAGCACAGCACTCTCACCCCAGGCTGCACGAGACCCAACGCCAGCCACCACCCAAGGCCAAGGAAGGCCAAGTCAAAGGAAAACAGCAGCAGTTCTGCTAAATAAACAGAACCAGCAACAGCTCTGGCTCTGCGGGGAGCTCTCAGCTCCAGTCACCCATTGGAGCATTTGCATCTCCCATGGATGTGACCTGCTGCAGCTGCTCTCCTGCTTCCCACGCTGAGGAACGACCCCCAGCTCCTACTGCTAAATCCAGGCACTAAAGAACAGTTACTTCCTTAGTACACAAGGGAATTCCCTCCTCCTTTTGTGCATTTATTTAGCATAAACACGTGTGTTACCAGAGGAACCCACGGAGCAGAATTCCCTTGTGGTCTTGCTGCAGCTTTTTCCACGTTGTACAGAATCACAAACCCACCCTGTTCGAGGCTGAAGAACACTCAGGCTGCAGCCCTACACGCCCCCAGGCTCAGGGAGCCCAAACCACAGCTGTCACACCCAGCCAGTGGCCACTGCCACAGCCCTGGCGCGGGCACAAGCCCTCACAGGAAGGAACAGGCACTCAATTCCCAGCAGAGGCACGAAGGGTTACTTTAGGGCTCTCTTCTTCCCTTCTTAAAGGCTGCAGTACAAAAGTAATTCCAAATCAAGTGTTTCCCAGCTCTGCACAAGATCCTGCCTCCTTCCCTGCCAGCCTCAGCTTTGGTTTATCGACTGGTCCCTGCTGCCTGGGAGAAGCACAGGTGCCTGCAAGTGCTCACTGCTAAACTCCTGATATCTCATCCCACATCAGAAAGATCTACAAAATCCAGGAGTTTAACCCCAAGGAGTCCTGGATGTGCAGCTGAGCCCAAGGCCTCCCTCAGCCCGTGGGAGGTGCAGGCACAGAACCCCCGAACACGCAGGGACCCCTCTGGGCACAGCCACACACGGAGACATAACCCAAACTCCGAGTTTCAAAATGCAGCCAAGGGACATTTCTCAGGGGGACGCAGGTCTGTGTGCACCGGGGCAGGACTCTCACCAGCTCACAGGTCTCTTCCATCAGGACCCGCTTCTGCTGCACCCCACACCCACCTGCACCGCTCACCACAGCTCTGGGGGCATTTCCACCCCCACCCCACAGCTACAAACCCCGCTCCCTTCTCATTCCTCCTCTCCTCCTCCTCCTGAAAACTTCTTTTCAATCGGTGAATTGGTGTCGGCAGGTGATGCCGCATCCCAGGGCACGGCTGGCACCAGCACCATCACACCCCGACCATGCCGCGCTCACTGCCTGCCAGGAGCGGGGGTCGGGCTCACACAAAGGGATTTTGGCTCGGCCTCAGGAAACTATCGGAGATCAAGAGGAGCTGGCAGGCGGCGCTCCCCGCGCTCCCACCGGCTTGGCTGGCTCAGGCAGAAATAAACCCGAATACTGCCAGGGCTGCAGGTCTCCTCTGCCTGCTGCAGCTTCGGCGGGGAGCCCGTGCTCTGTCACTGCCATCGCCCCTCTCAGCCCTGCCCCACTCAGCCGCATCCCCGCTGCCACCGCCGGGTCCCACCAGGGCACAGGGCACCCTGCTCACCCTGCTGCGGGCCCAACGCTCCCGCAGGGCGGTACCTGCAGAGCACTTTACGGGAAAAAAAAAAAAAAAAAAAAAAAAAAAAAAAAAAAAAAAAAAAAAAGGTGAAGGAAATTCTCGTTTTCGAGAAAAGATTTTAAAAATCCCCAACAGTTTAACAACAACACAAGCGACACCTCTGAACCCTGCCCTCACCCCGCTGTGTAAACGCCAGAGCAAACCGCCCTGCTGCACAGGAAACGCTGCTTCCAAGAAATCTCTAACAAGAAAAAAAGGTCATTTTACAGCCTTTCCCACCTCCCCCGAGAGCGTTTGCTGGCTGGAGCCTCCCAATCCAAACACAGAGCTGGGACACGAGCAGACTCACCATGGCAGGAGCTGTTAATCCCGGCTTTGTTCATTGGAACCCGTGGATTAAACACAGGAAAAAAAAAAGGAAAAAAAAGTATCAGCGTGACCCGCAGCCTCCTTCATGCCCTCCTCGGCCACCCAGCACTGTCCACCGGCGGCAAGAGACCTTCCCACGGGCACTCCATGGCAGAGCTGCAATATTTCCCCCCGCAGGGCTGTGCCGAGCCGAGCCGACGCGTCCCCGCCGCCCCGGCAAACAGGACATCCCGGCCCCGCAGGGCTGAGCGCCACGGCGGGGGTGGGAGCGGCGGGGAGGGCTCCATCCGGTACCGCTCCCAGCCCCGCTGCAGCGCGGCCAGCCGGGGCCGTCCTGCCCAGCACGGCACCCCGGTGCCGCCAGGTGAGCTGCAGCTTCCCCATTCCAACGGGAGGAATTAAAGGCTGGAGAGAAAAGCGTCCCGCAGGGAGGCATCGTGCCGGCTCCAGGCGCTGGGGAGTTTGACGAAGTCCGGCTTTACACCGGGACGGAGGAGAGGGATGGACAGCTCAAAACCCCCTCTCATCATCAGGCATCAAACCAGTGGCCGTGAGCCCCAGCTGAGGCTCCTCTCGGCCGGCTGTTGGGTGGCTGTTGGCAAACAGCAAGGGGCTGCCAGCACGATGTGTGTGCAAGGGATGGGAAAACCGACAGGCTGAGCAATCATAAATTTCCCCAGTCCCTCAAGATACCAAAGAGGACTAAAAGCTCAAAAAGCTGGTTCAGGGACAAGAACAGGAGCAGCTGCAATCTGAGATATCCAGACTAAATCACCCAATTCCCTACGAATTTCCGGTTTGCGCTGAGCCCAGTGTGTTCCAACTGCCCTGGAAATGCTTCTTCCCCGTGCAGCAGGATTTGGCTCACCCCTCAGCCCAAAGCAAAGGGGTCAGCACGGTCCAAGCAAGAAGCTGTGGTTGACACAAGGTTAGTCTCCACAATGAAAACCACATTCCCTGTGCCTGCACTTCCCAAACCAGTGCTTTGGCTCAGCTCGTTCCCAGAATGAGCTGTGAGATCCCCACAGCTGAGCATCATCTCACCTTGCTTCTGATTCCCAGTGAGAAACACCACGGGTCTCTCATCCCTATCCAGGCATTGGAAAACATCCTGCCCACCCTCAGCTCACACCTGGCAGGTCAGACCCTGCAGACCCAGGCCCCGGGGAGCCAGGGGGAACCCCAGCCCATCACACCTTGCTGTCCTGACAGGCTGTGGTAGCGATGGAAGCTCAGGGAACAGGCCCAGTATCATCCCAAAAACATGGGGGGCAGTGAAACCTACAGACAGGGGTGGAAACACAGCAGGGACGTCAGTTTTAGGGAGGTCACTGAGTCAACAGAAGCACATGGTCTACCTCGGTCTTTCTTCCCCTTTCCCTGAACTGAAGGGAGATGTTGATGGAGCTGGAGTTGAAACTCAAGGCTTCCTGTTCTTTATGGAGCTACCAGGAGATGCCAGGACAGCAGGACAACAGCATTTTGAAGAAGTCTTAAAGGATGTCACAGTTTTCCAAAGAGGCGAAGGAACGTTTCAAAAAAATACAGAAGTCTCCTTGCCAGGAATGTGGGGAATGTCAGGGAATATTATAAAACAGGATGCAAAAGCAGGCCTGAAGCAATATTAGAGACTCTTGTGCTGGCCTGACAGTCAAGATGCTGAATCCCAATGGAAGACCAGTCATGGGAATGGTCCCATCCATCTGCCTCCCACCAGAGAATCCAGCACAGCCAGGTCTGCCTGTGCCCCTTCCCACAGCCAAGCCCACCCTGTGCCTGGGCATTGACCAAACCAGGGTCTTTGATGTAAAAAACAGCATTTCTGAGGAGCCAAGGCAAGCAAAGCCTTGCAGGAGACAGCAGAGAGCCATGGATCAGGAAGGATCCAAGGATGCACAAAGGGATCTGGGCTGCTCCACGGCCAAAACACAGTCCCAAATCCAAGACCTTTGCCGTAAGCCAGGTGGAATGCTTCCCAGAGATGGTTCAAACAACTCTCCTTCAGTTCAGCTAATTAACCAAGCACTTCCCAGCCTTCTGAGGGATTTACAGGCACAGGAGCTCCCAGCCCTGGCACAGCTATTCCAGCTCACGGGAAGTTATGACGCCGAACACACCGGAGCCAGAGCAGTGGCTGCCGGCAGCAGGGTCAGCAGCAGAGGAACAGCTCCCGGGGTCAGGCCAGGGAGAAGCCCAGGGGTCAGCAGGCAGCAGGAAGCCCCAATTCCATACACCAACCACTTGCAGTAGGAAACAGAGGCCAGTTACTGGCAGAGCAGCGCCTTTGGCAGGAATGGGCATGTTTGTTCCAGCTTCCCTTCCATATGAAAGCCCCTCTGTAAGGAAAAGATTTGTCACAGCAAGATCTGCTTGGGAAGATTTCTCATCTGGGCCCGACTGCACAACGGCCTCGCTGATGCTCAGAGCTGGACACGGTGAGGATGGGTGACAGATCTCCTGATGGTGGGCTGATGCCAGGGCTGGCAAAGGCTCCAGCCTGTGTTCAGCGCTTCCCAGGGGTGGTACCAAGAACACTTTGCCCTAAGGACAGTCATTCTGGAATAGCCACTGCGATCACACAGGGAGGAACCTCCCCAGCCAAACTCCCACCACAGCAGCTGTGCACAGCAGGGCAGCCATCCCCAGCAGTCAGTGCTGTGTCCTTCAGAACAATACTCTAAAATACACATATTTTCTGAAGCAAACTTTCCTTTCCAGTCCCAGCAGTGTGCAGCAGTTGTCCCACTGGTGTTTCTGAGGAAGCCTTTGCCTCGGCAAAGCTCTACCCCAGTCCTGCTGGCTGACATGTTTGTGGTCAATCAATCAGCTCACACCCTTCTAGAACTTCACCCAATCTATTTTTATGATCACTAATTTTTGACCCATGTGAGTTTTCAGAAGGGACCCAAAGCCTCAGCACAGCTCAGCCACCTCAGCATCTTCGGAGACAAAGCAGCACCTTCCTCCAGCCCCTACAGCCACCCCAGCCCCATCCAAGACAGCCTATGCCTTGATTTGCCAAAAAACCCCAGCCCCAGGGCCTGGAGACACGGCTGCTGACCCAACACCACCTCACTGAACCACAGCCCTGCACACACAGCCAGCCACGCTCCACTGCCCTGCCTGGCACGTGACAGGTGACACTGAGCCGTGACCGTGGCACACGAGGACTCGCTGCTCTTCCCCGCCGGCTGCTCACCCAGTGTTTCATTCCCACCTGCCCACAGGACTGTGGGGTGTCACAAGGTCCCTGCAGGCTGAGAGCACCGAGTGGGGCTGCAGGACCTGATCTTTGCTCTCCTCAGGCCCCAGAGCATTCCCAGAGAGAGATGTGGGATAATGGCATCTCCTCCCACTTCCACTGCAAAACACCCCTGTGCTCAGGATGTCGGCAGAGCTGGAGGTGAGCTGAAGAGGAGCAGTGCTGGAAAAACAGGGAAAGCACTGACAAAGACACTGGTGCATCACTCTGTGCCACGATGGGCTGAGGAACCTGGCCAAGAAACACAAATGCTCAATAATCCATGGAACCCAGTCTTACACAACACCCTCCATGCTGCCAGGAGCCCTTCACGGCTCAGTCCCTGCTCAAAGAGCAGCACGAACCACCTGAGAGCAGGTAAATCCCAGGTGAAGCAGCTGGGCAGGTGGCTCTGCCAGCACAGCCTGAGAACAGCTCAAGGACAGCCAAGATCTCTGTGGGCACTGACAGCAAGGAGAGACTGGGATCTCCGAGGATTTGGGTTCCATCCTGAGCCAGCACTGAGCACTCAGGGGGGATGTGGCCCTGCCAAGACAGATGTTCTTAACTCACAAAGTTTCCTTCTGTTCTTGGAGACCACTGATAAAATATCAGTGAACCTTATCAAACATCAATCATTGAGACTCCTGACCTTGCTATCTCTGCCTTCTCCAACCACTGTGGCCAAAGAAACAGAGACACGAGACTCAGGCTCCTTCCTCAGGACCCTTCCTCAGGGCCCAGGCCAACCCTCAAAGCAAAAATTGACACCCAAAGCAGGGAGGGAGCAGGGGTTGAGGTGGGGGACGGCCACAGCACAGCAAAGTGAGTTTGCTTTGCTGAGGAGGGGAGGAAGGAAAAGCGTCAAACCACTAGCTCAGCCAAGGGTCCGGCGCTGCTTCCTGCCACGGTTTTGCAGAACTTCATTAATGAGCCAACAGCTGCAGCTCCCCGGCCTGTAACAGTGTTCAGAGACACAAAATATTAATTAAAAAACAATCCCTGCTGCTCAAGGCAGGTGGGAAGGCAGGAGAAGAGAGGCACCCTCACAGTGCAGCGGGGCGGGGTGGCTGTGCCCGAGCTCCAGGGACAGCGTGACCCCCACCACAGCTTCCTCAGTCAGAGGAAGAGATTTGGGCACACCCAGCTCCTCTCAAAGCGGGCTCAGCCGGTGGGGAAGGGCGATCCACCCAAAACTCGCCAGGTCCCAGCCTCCTCCTGCTGCAGCTCCGTGTGCCCAGGATCCTGCAGCCACGCAGAGCCGGCTGGAGCCGCACTGCCCGACACTCACCCAAGGTCAGGCTGACAGCGGCCACGAGCCCAGGGGCAACGTGAGGCACCAAACTGCAGCTCACCAACGAACTCTGACTGTTACCACTTCTTCAATCCCATGCCACATTCCTGCCACCACCACAGGGATCACAGAATCTTGGGACTCCAAGATTCCTTGGGTTTAGGTTGGAAAGGACCTTTTAGCTCGTCCAGTTCCATCCTCTGTCACAGGCGGGGATCCCTTCCACCAGACCAGGTTACTCCAAACTTCATCCAACCTGGCCTTGGACACTTCCAGGGATGGGGCAGCCACAGCTTCTCTGGCAACCTGTGCCAGGGCCTCCCCACCCTCACAGGAAAAAATGTCTTCCCAGTGCCTCAGCAGCACCTGAGGATCACCTCTGAACCCTCCCTTTGCATTTAAACAAAATAATTAAAATGAAAAATGTGTGCTGCTTCTTTTGTGCTGGGAACTGTCCTCACCACACCAACCAGCACCACATCATTTTATTTACCCCCTCTTCCCTGCTCCCTGCCCTGCAGACACCGTCCATCAGAGCAGCACTACCTCTGCGCCTGGCCCAGCACACAAAGACCCCAGTTTGCAGGTGATGTGTGCAGCCAACAGAGCCAGCACCCTGCCAGCTCGCTGCCTTTAACCTGAGGCAGCCCCAGGGAGCCCTCCAGGTGCTTTCAGAGGCTGCCTACAGAGCAGCAGAGCTCCCAGTCCATGGCTGGGACCACCGCTGCTCCGGCTGCTGGAGGGGAGCGACACCCCAGCGATGCCGGGGCCGGGAGCCAAGGCAAAACAATGGGAACCATTTACAGGGCAGGAAGCTGCATCTGCTGGATGAAACGCTATCTTCAAACAAGACGTGTTTGGATAACTCCAGTTTCATAACTCGCCTCTTCCGATGTTAGGAAATCACGGTAATAAAAAGAAAACAAAATGGGGGAGAAGAAATTTGGCACAGGGAACATCGGGGAACAGCTCGAGCCCTGGCACTGTCTGGGGGAGCCCAGCCTGTGGCATTGGGATCTGGCTGCAGCCCCTGCCCCAGGATCAAGATCTGATCAAATATCCCCAGGGAAAGAGTTAAATCTGCACCACCGACCCCAGGGGCACAGTGAACATTGATGATCCGGTGCATTACCACGTTGGCTTGTTTGACTTTTCAATGGAAATCAAACCCATCCTGGGGGAGGGAAGACAGGCACACCAAGCACAGATGTGGGGTTCAGCAGCTCTTATCTTCATCATCTTAAAGATAATGGAAGGGATGGCCTCAAAGCACTCTCGACACCCCGTGGATGCCAGCTCAGCCTCACCACAGCGGCAGCAGCGCTGCCAGGGCACACGTGGGACCCTGCAGGACCCCATTCCTCACCCTGCTGTGACAGCCAGCCCAGCCCACGCCTCCCACAGCTGCCACCTCCACAATTCGGGACAAGGAGCCAAAGCTGAGGTCACCCAGCTCAGCCACGGACCCTCCCCAGCACCCACCTCCTCTCCCCACCCTCCCCAGGCCAAATATAAACTTGCTTACAGGAAATGCCTTAAAGAAAAGGAACCTCCCTGCATCCCGAAGAATGCCCAGAAAATAAACTGTCTCTGGACTTGAAGGAAATGGCTTTTTTTTTTTTTTTTTAAATCACATTGCAAAGTAGCTTTAACCCCTTCAGTCCCTGCTGCAAATGTAGGTCCCGTGTGCCTCAGGCCTCAGGGAATCTCAAGCTGTCTGGATTCTGGATTGGTGACGTGAGAGAAGTCTCTTGCCAGAGGCCACCTGTGGCATTGCCAGGTCCTGAATAAAATGCCACAAAATCCAGAATCCAAACATAAAATCTCTGTCTGGCAAGGAAAGCATGGGACCCTCGAAAGGGTCTCATAGCTGGGGACCCACTCTTGATTTCACAAAAGCGCTGGCTCCATTCCCAGAGCCATTGGGCACAGCTGTTGGCATTGCTGAAGGTCCTGCATTGCAGCCAGGGGGGCCAGGGGGCTGCACCTGTGCCCCCCTCCCCACCCAGACCCTTTCTTCAAGGGCCCTGAGTGGGGTGTGTCAGTCGCCCTCCCCTTCGAGGGTCCCTCAGAGGGTGTGCTGGGGTCTCCAGCAGATGGAAATGTGGATCCCCAGCTTCCTGCAGAGGGCAGGGATGGGTCCCCTGGTGATGCAGCCCCCGGAACCCCCCCAGCCCCAGCAGCTCCTGCCCTGTGCCAGCCCAGCACTGCAGCTGCTCCAGCCCAGCAGGGACACACGTGGAGGCAGAGGAAGCACAAACACTGCCTTCACACCAACGTCCCGACACAAGGCACAAGAAAGCAAAAAGAGAAGAAATGCAGGAAATCCAGCACGTGAAGAAGCAGCTGCCTCAGTCAGTCAAGGACAGAGCAAAGCCAATGGCCCAGAGTGGAGAGGAGAGAGCTCAATCTCCTCGGTCCCTCCGCCATGGGACAGCACAATAAATAAAACAATAAATAAAGCTCAGTGCCAGGATCTGGCAGTGTTCCCGTGCATTCACAGGTCACAGCCACAGAGAGGGTGATTCCATTCTCTCTGTACAGAGTAGGACACCGAGCCAGGAGCAAGGCCAAGGGCACAGCCAAAGCATTCCCTGTGTCACCAGCCCCCAGCACCCCCCTTAAACATCCCCTTCATAACCAGGCACTTGGGGCTTTCAGCCTCAGAGGCACTACGTGGTTTGATCCAATTCAGCTGCTGCTGGAAAACGCCTCCAGTGCCTGCTGTGGTTTGGAATTTCTCGGCACAGCAGCGGCCCTGGAGGAGCTGTGTGGAGGTGTGAGGCCAGGCGTGGGAAAGGGAAGCGTGGGGTCAGCTGCCACTTGGCTGGGAAGCAAATGTCTGTCCAGAGCAGCAGCCAGGGCTCAGGGTTCAGCAGGAGATCACTCGCCTGGAGAAGAGAGGCAATTTCTGCCTTGTCCCTGATTTTTCACTTTGTGTATGTCCATTATTTTTAGCTGGGGGAGAAGCACTGCTTCCTACATCCTTGCTGCTCCCAAGACAGCAGCACCACAGCTCCCAGGACTTCATCCCAGGAAAAAACACACAGCCACAGTCTGTGTTTGGCCCCCAGTGTGTCTGTGCCCAGGGGGCTCATGCCTGTGGCTCTCACCATGCAATAGCCATTCTGGGATTTGCTCAGGAAGGTGTCCAGAGGCCATGGGGCAAACCTCCTGCCTGGAAAAATAGAGCTGGAACACCAGCCCTGGCTGCCCAGACATCCTGCTCTTCCCCAATGACACTGATGAAATGAGGTCAAGTGCACTCTGCATCACCACTGTGACAGCCTTGTGACACCTCTGCCCGCCCCTGCCCCAGGGTCAGTTCCAGTTTCAACAGGAGCAGCAGAGGGAACCAGCCAGCAGCCAGCACTCTCAAACCCTGCAGAGCAAACCCCCACCTGCAGCCTCAGAACCACCCTTGCCCCCAGCCTGGCCTACTGCCCCAGCCCAGCCTTCAGCACTGGCAGCAAAGCCTCGTCCTCTTCACTCCTTTTCCTTCTTTCATCCTTTTTCCTTTAAATGCCAGCTTTCTTGTCCTCTCCACCTACACGTGCAGGGCAGGAAATCCCCCAGTTCACCCAGGCTGGGGGACATGGGACCCCTCTGGTTCAGCACCAGGGTGCTCCAGGAGAAGCCACCAGCCCCTGCTCCCACCAAAGCAATGGGACCAAGCCTTGCCTGCAGCACCCATGGAAATCCAGATTTTCAGCACAGGACCACGCCAGAAGCCAGGTATCCCAGGACTTATCCTGACCACTCACCAGCCTGGTCTCCCCTGTAGCCCCCCTAGGCTTTGACACTGCACCCCTGCTGGGATTCCATGTGGCTCTGGTGCACTGGGCTAGGAACTGGCTGAGCCCCTGGGGGAGGTCCCCTGAGCTGTTAAAGCTGTTCCCAGCAGCGGCCGTTAACGTTTGCTCTGCCTGTAACTGGCACGGGTGACGAGTGCCCTGCGCTGATAAGCGCTGTGCAAACAGCCAGGCCAGCGCCCACGTGGCACAGGGACCTGTCAATGATTAACCCAGCGGCTGCAGGGGACAGCAGCAGGCTGGTGACACGGCCACCCATGGGTGTCACAGCACCCAGAGACAGGGGATGCATGGGGACCCACTAGGAGCCCGTGGCATCAGGGTCAGCACCTCGGGGCGAGCATCGGGCAGAGGGTGACAAGCACGGGATGGCGCAGAGTGAGGCCAGCATGGCTCCACACTGACAACCATCCCCATGCAGAACAGGCATGAATCACGTAACGCGCCCAGTGAATCAGGAAGCAAACAGGTAACAAAAATCCAGAAGCCATCAGGGCACCAGAGAAGTATCCTCTTACTGGAAATGTAGGGGCAGACCCTGTCTCTTTAAATCGCCACGCCCAGCCCCGCAGCCTGGAAAGGTTCGCCCGTTCCCGAGGTGCCTCTCCAAAGGGCAGGAACCGAAGGGCCACTGCAGCTCAATCATTAACCGTGCTGAGACCCCCGGCCTCGCTGGAATGTGCGGCCGCTGCCCGTCCCCTCCGGAGCTCCGCTCAAAGGTTCACACGCGCTCCTCTGTCCTGGCCACCAGCCCCTGCAGGCTGCGGCTGCTTCCCAGCACAGCTCTCCTCCGGAGCTAAACCCCACCAAGCACCTCTGTCACACGTCCCAGCAGGGCTGGAACAGCATGTGCAAGAAGGGAGGTTGAGAAACAAGAAACCCCAACTTCCAGGCAGACATTCCCGTGCTGTTCACCTGGGGCGTGTTTTGGGGGACTGTTACTCCCCGTGGCTCCTCGTGCCTTGGAGTACCATTGGTGCTGCAGCAGGACCGGCAAGGGCACGCCATGGGATGGGAAGACTGGCAGGAGCAACAGCATCCCAGCCTTTACAGCCCCCACGCCACTTCTAAAGCTTTTCCCATGCACAAAACCAGCTCTGCTTTCACCCCTGGGCTCTGGCAATCCTTGTCACCAAATCCAATGGGCAGAGGGATGGAGTAACATCTCTGCTATGGGGCTGGGGGGAGGGAAGGAGACCCCCGTGTTAGGTGATGCTCTGCTGGGCCATGGCAATGGGTCCTGGCACAGGGCAGGAGTCCCACCACACCACAGGACCCCCCAGCTCCCCCCACGCAGCCACAGTGACCACTCTAAAGGCACTCCCTTCCCCACAGCCCCACTGCCAGCATGCTTTCTGAATTTGGGGATTAAACTCCCCACAGATACCAAATGCAAAAGCCCTTCCTAAGCCACACCAAGGGCAAAGGCAAATCCCAAACACCTGCAACAGGCAAACTGTCTCAGGCTTTTCACGGGGTGATCCCTTGAAGGAAGGAGACTTGGTTCTTCTCTCTACTGGCAGTGATTTACCCTCGGCACTGCCCGCACTCCTCAGTGCCAGCCAACTTCCAGGCTTGGTCCTTCTGCCCAAAGTCACGCAGCAACCCCAGCATGCCCTCGGGGAAAGGGCGACCTTTTGTTCCTCCACTCACTTCAATTGACTTTGAGAACCCTCAAATCTTTTTGAAATTAGTACAAAACCAAAGGGAAGTACTGACGTGCCCTTGGGCACAACCACATTTTGTTCTCTTACGAAACTGAGCTGCTGGCAGCCTGTCCTGTGAACACACGCTGGGGTTTGGGCATTGGAGGCGATGCAGACAAGGAATGCTCAATGGAAGCATGGCTGCATTTATGCAGTCTTTTATCAGATGAGGATTTCTCGGAGGAAGTGTGAGCACATGGCATGAATGGGAGCTGCTCCTCAGAAGCAGCTTTGATACCTGCTCTGTCACACATGGGAAATACCGACAAGCTTTCAGGACGAGGGTGGGAGCTGGTTTTTCCCCAGCAAGAATGGAGAGAGACTGATGGGATGGGAGCTGATCCGTGGCCCCTGCTCCTGTTGACACACGCGTGCCAAGAGGCGGCTGCACAGCCACCTCCCCAGCCGGGCTTTGGTGAGAGTGCAAACAGAAAAAGGCACAGCCATTGATAAGAGTTCACGTATGCAAGTGGAAAAGAGCGTGGATTCCTGCCAAAAATTCACAATATGTACTCCAGCACCCAGGGACTGTACAAAGGTCTTTAAGTGGAAGAGGCTCTACTGCCCTCAGCACACGGAGCATTTCAGAACACAAACCACAAATCCAAACGCACAAAGAGCTGGTGTTTGAGCTCGGCATGATCAAACAGCCCCTGAGGAAGCAGCCTCTCACCTTGGCAGCACGCTTCTCCAGAGCACTGCTGGGTCACAATGTGACCAGTGACACACGCACAGCAAACCCATCCATCTCTACCAACGACAAAGGACTCCAAAGGAGCCAATCCGCTGGAAACCTGTGTCCATGGCACTGAAAGCCAGGACACAGAGCCCAGCCTCCCCCACTGCAGTGAGAGGGTCTGATCCGGAGCATCCTGACCTCAGCGCAGTTTTTCCCAAGAACTCACTGACTCTGAATCAGACGCCGAATCTGTGTTGACCCAGCCACCGGGTCAGCTGTCACTAACCCCAGGTAGAGGAGGTGAAGAGGAGCCCTGCGAAAACCCAGGTGGCCCAAACCCCACATCCCTCCTGAGCCCTTCTGGCAGCGTGCGGGTCAGCGGGGCCGAGCCGGGAGCTGAACATGCCAGACCCGAACCCGGCTGCTCCAACGGCAGCACTGGATTCTCGCCCCACACACTGCTGTGACTCAGCCCGGGAATGACAGAGGGGGATCCAGTTACTGCACGAGGCTGTCAGGAGCTGTGTACCAGCTCCAGGCTTCTCATCCCCCCCGGCTGCAGCAGCAGCCACCCCATCCAGGCACCGTGTCCGTCCCGACACGGACACCGGTGCCGGAGCACACACTTCCCACCTGCCGGCATTCCGGTGCTGCTGCAGGCAGCGGGGTTGAGCAGCATTCTCTGGAGCCACAGGTGAATCACAGAATCTCATTTGGGTTAGAAAAGCCGGCTGAGACCACCGAGCCCAACTGTTCCCCCAGCACTGCCAAGGCCACCACTGACCCACGTCCCCAAGTACCACATCTACACAGATATTGAATCCCTCCACCACTACCTTGGGCAGTCTGTGCCAGGGTTGGACAGTCCTTTCAAGGAAGAAATTGTTCCCAATATCCAACTAAACGTCCTCCGGCACAACTTGGGGCCACTGTATCTCTCAGCCTGAGCCAAGGAGCAAATCCAGCAGATTGCTGGATGCTCTCTCCCGAAACCCACCTCCTCCTCTCCACTCACCCCCTGCACCCAACCACAGGTTCCCGGTTTACCTTCAGGCTATGCCCCGTCCAGCCGCGCTCTCGGGGGACCTGTCGAGGGAGGGGGCGGAGACGGGGGTCTGGAGGAGGATGGAGGGAGGGTGCAGAGAGGGCCCCCCGGTGCCCGGGCCGCCGCGGGCAGCGGGCGGGCTCGGGCAGTGCCAGCCGGCGCTCCGGCTGTTGTCGGTGTGAGCGCGGCCGCGGCAGGTGCGGGGCTGTGCGGCGGGGACCGCCCGGGATCCGCCCTCCACCCCCGGGATCCGCCTCCCCATCCCCGGCACCGCCCGCCCCGGGACCCGCCCGCCGTCCCCGGGACCGCCCCGCGCCCGCAGCCCCCGGCCCCGGGCTGGAGGTGTGGGGGCTCCCCGGTAGCACATCGGCCTCTGCCGGGGAAGGGGCTGCCGCGACAGAGGGGGCACATGGAGGTGCTCCGAGGGCTGGAACCCCTCTGCCATGGAGCCAGGCTGGGAGAGCTGGGGATGTTCACCTGGAGAGGAGAAAGCTCCAGGGAGACGTAAAAGCCCCTT
>VZTR01003662.1:369769-398077 GCA_013400775.1 Chaetops frenatus
CCAGGAGAGCTGGAGAGGGACTTGGGACAAGGGATGGAGGGACAGAACAAGGGGGAATGGCTTCTCACTGAAAAAGAGAAGGGTTAGGTGAGATATTGGGGTGAAATTCTTCCCTGTGAGGGTGGTGAGGCCATGGCAGAGGGCGCCCAGAGAACCTGTGGCTACCCTATCCCTGGAAGTGTCCAAGGCCAGGCTGGACAGGGCTTGGAGCAAGCTGGGATACTGGAAGGTGTCTCTCCATGGCAGAGGCTGGAATGAGATNAGCAACCTGGCCCGTGGGACTGCAGGACAGGGACACCAACAGCTGCCACCTCCCTGCAGGGCTGAGCACCCACGGGGATCCCTCAGGCTGCTCCCCCCACAAAGAGGCACCCCAGGACAATTTCTGGACAGACACCCGGCTGTCCCCAGCTCTGCCTGTCCATCAGGACCCAGTGGATGGAGCAGCTGGGGTGGAAGCCACAGCGAGGCATTGAGAGGAGCAGTGGGGCTGCTCACAGGGACTCGTGTCCCCAAAAATCCCCTTGCACTGCTCTGTAGTTACTATTCCAACAGCACAGCGTGAGAAGGACCTTCTTCATGGCACACACACCTCACAACCTGGCTCTGGACCACAGACTCCTGTCACACCACAGGGGCACAGCCACAGGTGACTTGCAAGAGGCAAAAACTGTGTTTAAAGTGGATTTGAAGGAGGAATTTTTTGTGAGCAATGAGAGGTGAAAGGGCTGATGGTCAGGAAGCACCAGCCCAAGCATGGAAGAAGAGGCAGAGGAGGCAGAGGGTGAGATGGAAATAGGCAGCAATCTGGGGTGGGATGACCAGAAAAGCAGGACAGAGACCAGGTACGTTGCAGGGATGCCAGAAACCAGCTTTTCTCCAGAAATCACTGCTTGGAGGGATGCCCAAGCTCTCAAGATGTGAAAATCAAGTTAAAAAACAGGAATTTTTTTTCCCATTGTTTTCATAGTCTGAGAGGCACATCTCCTTCCTTCCTTCCCAAGCTCCTGACTCTCCTCCCACCAACCTCCCTCATGCCTCTGCCCCTCCGCAGTCCCCCCCTGCCCTGGCTCTCACCACGGAGGGAAGGGACTCCAGCACAGGCTGCTCAATGCAGCCCTTGTTGGCTACAAAGTCCTCCCGCAGCTTTGTGCGTGAGAGCCCCTCACCAGCTGGAGCCCAGGGGGTGGCAGGGGTGGGGGGAGTGACAGCAGGCAGCCGGTGTCCCCCTGGGGTCAGCCCCAGCGAAGGGAGCAGCTGTTGATCTGGGGGGATCACTGAAAGGTCATTTAAGCGAAGAGTGAAGGGCTGTGAGCACCCGCGGGCAGAGGAAGGGTCAGGGGGATCCGGGTGTCAGGACCCAGCCGAGCCTTGACCCCCAGAAGTCCCAACTCCCCCGGAGCCCAGCTCCCCGGCTCATGGAGAGGGGAGAAAGAGCGACAGAGGGCGAGCAAATCCTCTGGAAACACGGCGGGGACAGAGGCTGGGCGTGCTGACCGAGCCCCCAGCCAGCAGCCCAGGGACAGCCGGGATGGTTGTTTCACCCGGGTGGTCCCAGCACGGTGACGGCCACTGGAAAAGCGCCGGGCTCAGAGATTTTTAGGCATTTTTCCGCTCGTTCCTTGCGTGAAGCAGGAACAAGGAGGGTGTGGAGGCAGAGAGCAGGAAATCTCACGGAGACGCTGAGCTGGAAAGAGGCGGCAGCGAGGGGGGGGCGGCAGCTCCCACGAGGGGCCCGAGGCTCCCAAAACGCGACCCCCTCCCACTGCCCGGCGGGACACGGCGCCCTCTGTGCCCACGGCACATGAACCTCCCCGGAAGAGTAACAGCAAGGAAACGGGGGAAAGGGACAAAAAACTACTCCGAGTCCACGGGAAAAGCACCTCTGCTGCAGCTGAGAACCCCCCGCAGAAGGGAAACCCACGCAGTCCCGGCAGACACAGCCTGCCCCAGCCCGCCACGGCCATTTCACTGCTGCTCCTTTCCAAATAAACCAAAACAAACCAAATAACCAAAATAAACGGGGTGGGGGGGGAAGGAAGGGGGAAAGGGTTACGGTTTTCTTCCAGGTATATAAATACAAGCAGAGCCCAGAAAGGCACCCATGGGTGATGGGGTCTGGGGCACATGTGCCACACCCAGGTGCCAGGGGACTCCTGCTCTGCTAATGCACTATCCACAGCTCCTATTTTTCCACTGCTGTGGATGGAGAACAGGAGAAACTCGTGTTCTTCTCACACGAAGGGTGTCACACCTTGGCAGAGCTGGCCCAGCCTGTACTGGCAGCCTTGCCCACCTTGGGATGCCCCATTTATCTCTCTGTCCAGCCACCCTCGTGCAGAACACTTGTTGGCTTTTCCCAAACCCCAGCTCTAAAAGCTGCACCCGGGTGCTGCCACTGCAGCCCTTTCAACCACTGGGTACCCAGCAAATCCCACAAGAAAATCCCAAATCCCAAGCCCAGAGGGCATCCCAAACACCCCTGAAAATGGTGAATCTACAGCACAGATAGCCCAGAAACCACCCCTGCCCCATCCACCTGGAGCTTCCAGGACCACAGGGATGTCTCAGCGCTGGCCTCAGCACTGAGCCTCACATCAGTGAGAAGTGAGCAAACCAGCTCCAGCCAAGAGGAGCAGGATGGCTTCAATATCCTTCATGAGAGGAAAATCAGGGGAAAGAGGTCGACTGGCACACCCGAAATGGCAGCTGGAGACATGTTGCCAGCTGCAAGAATACAGCAGGCAGGATCTCAGCAGCACCAAATTCCCTGGCTTCCAAAGGAGGAGAGCGAGAGGGAGGAAAAGAGAAGCTCAGAGACACACACACAACAGCATCATTCATGGGAGCTGGGTTTGTGCAACAAGGGTCCTGTGTCTGGCTCGGAGCTCTGAGCAATTGAAACAGCAACCACAGATCTAGGAGAAACAGCAGGAATTTATCCGAGGAATCCGGGTGATGTGGCCACTGCTGAAGCAGAGCAGAAAGCCCCCAGCTCCTGGAAGGCGAAACGCTGGCAAGTGATGAGCAACCAGCTCCATTATCCAACTGTTCCTGCCTCACCCGCCCGAGTCAGAGCCTCCTCTCAGCACATCGAGGGTGGGGTGATCACTGCTGCTGGTCCTGCCTCCAGACAGTCCCACCAAGGGAAGGGTGAGGATCCCAGTCCTCAGCCACACCTGGGCCTGGCTGCAGCAGGCAGAGCCACGAGGGGCTCGGTGCTGCAGGGCTACTCGGGGGACACATGGCAAACCAAGTGGCCTGTGGTCCCAAAGGTAAGGGTGGCACTTTGCAAGTCTAAGAAGGTGGTTTTGCATTGTGGTCCATCCTTGGAAGCATGCACGGGGCTACCAGCACATGGGAAAAGAGACAGGATGCTGGGAAATCTGTTGAAAATCTTCCTGGCAGGGATGGCTCCTGGGAGCAACCACAGACCCTCCAGGAGATCCCAGAGAGGATCTGTGTGCTCCCTGCTCTCATCTGGATGATCCCAAAACAATCTCCTGTTCCCTGCAGGGACTCTGTCCTCTGATCCATGAGGCCAACAGCCCCTGGCTACAACTTGCCCCATGTGCCAGCATTGAGCAGGTAAGGTCACTGGCACAGGGTCTGGCAGTGGGAGATCTTTAGAGAACTCCACTTCCCCCTCACCTACAACAAACTAAGCTTATCTTCTCATCCTTGAGGAATAGCCCTGTCCACCCAGCGTGTTTTGGGCCATTCCTGAAGGGATCATTTATCAGCAGAAGGAATGAATCTCCAGGTGTGAGGCGGAATTCTT
This sequence comes from Chaetops frenatus, assembly GCA_013400775.1. Classification (NCBI taxonomy): domain Eukaryota; kingdom Metazoa; phylum Chordata; class Aves; order Passeriformes; family Picathartidae; genus Chaetops; species Chaetops frenatus. Next base: position 373,551 of record VZTR01003662.1, read on the forward strand.
CACTAAGCATCACAGCCGATGGAGAAACCAGGCAGCAGCAGGTCCTCCTTCACACAACCCAAAATAAATGGCTTTCAAGATCATTACCCGCACCCTGTTATCACAGGCATCTTTACAAGCCACATCAAACCAGTTTTAGTACTGGAGTTCCAAATGAACAGAAACTCCTTAAGCATTTTCACAGCCTTGACAAGATGACTGATACAAGCATCATTAAAACGTTATCAAATACAAAATCATGGGGTTTTTCGATGAAAAGTGGACGTTCTTTTCACCTGACGGACCTCGGGCAGATGATCTATTTTACCAGTCGGCTCAGGACAGTCACCCCTTGGCTTTGGGACCGCGATCACTCAGACACGACAGACAGCCGAGCACGGCCCAGAACACCACCAAAATCGCTCGGGTTTGGAAGGAAAGCAGAGCCGGAGCCCCTCAGTCGCGTCCTCTGCCCGCGCTCTGCCCTTTGCATCCACCGCACTGAGGCGGACGGAGCCCACCCTGCGCCAGCCCCTTTCCCTCGCCTCGCTGCGCAGCAAACGCGACGTCCCCGCTGTCGGCGCTGCCCCGCACCGGGCTCGCCCCCGCAGCCCCGGGCCCCGCACTCACCTGCCCGCCCGCGCCTCNAGCGAGGAGCCGCGACCCCGGCCCCGTCCCGGCGACCCATCGCTGCTCCGGCGGGACGGGCGAGAGCGGCGGCTCCTCCCCCGGCTGGGATGCCGGCACGGGACCGGGGCCGCTCCCGAGTAACGCCCGCTCCCCTTCCGCCCGTTCCCCGCAGCCCCGGCGGAGCCTCCCCGGCCGCGCCTCCGTCAGGGGAAGCCGCTCGCCCCGGGGACGCTCCTGCCCGGCGGCCCCGCTCTCCTCGCCGGGTCCCGCGGTACCCTCGGGACGCGCTGCCTGGGACCCCGCTCAGCCCCTTCCCCCGGGGCCAAGGTGAAGCTGATGACGAGGCACATGTTACACCTGCATCCTCCCAAAACTGGGTCGATCCCGCACCGGTGCCACCCCGCACCAGGTCACGCTCGCTGCCGCCTCCGCTCCCGGGGGCGGGCGGGGGTTCAAAGCCCTGCGGACGCGCCGGGCAGGGCTCAGGGGCTCATCATTAAGAGGAGAAGGAATTAACGTGATCAGACTGGCCTGCCATCACGTCACACTGCTTTTTCCCCACCTGACCTCTCAGGCTTTGGAAACGAATTCCCGTGAGCATCACACAGCCCCAGGAGGCTCCCACAGCCCCCTGCCTGCTCCCCTTGCACCAGCTGCTGCCCAGAAGGACACAGGGGCTACTTCAGACACAGAAAGCATTACCTTCCTGGGCATGTTAGGGCAGTTTGCGTGTTAAAGTTCTGACCAAAGAAAAACCATTGCCCAGCCAAACCTTTCCGCCGGTTTTCAGTGTATTTTCTCATGATAATTTCAGGGAAATGACCACACTCGGAACTTCCCTCTCGATTCCTTCGGTCTCATGCAAACCGCCCGAGGATGCAGATAGAAATGTACTTTCCTGCCTGCAGGTTCTTTCCAGTCAGTCTCAATTGCTCCTTGCTGCCATGGGAAAAACTTGGCGACACTCCGGGCACGAAGTGGCTAAAGGGGCCTTTTCTCAGCTCGTTCCCTGCACTTCCCACATGCTCTGCAGCTCACCAACACAGGAAAACCTTCTCTCTATCCCACGCTCTTCCCTTCTGGCCTTCAAAGAAAATCCCCCCAACCTGTGAGCGGATCCTGCTGTCCAGAGGGGGGAATCTGTATTTTGTTAGCTACAGGAAACGGGAAAACTTCCAGCCCTGGAATTAAAGCCCAGAAGGAAGGAGCTGAGCTGGGGGAGGGGGCTCTGTCACTGCAGCAGTCATCAGGGGGTCAGAGCTACACAAATTTTAGAGGCAGAGGGGCACAAGAATGAGAACTGGTGATTCACCAGCCAAGCCTGAAAGCAGGAGGGCAGGGAAGAGGAAGGAGCAGCACAGAATCCCTTCATCACATGTCCCACCAAACCCACAAATAATCACATTCGGTTCAGCTTTTCTACTTCCCACCTCTCTGACCCACACCCAACCCCATGACTGCCTTTTCCACCATGTAAGAGCAGCAGTTTCTCAACGAGTTCCAGAAGTGCCCAGGATGAGTCCCTGCTGCCACATCCAGCATCCCACTCTGTCCATGGGGCCCCTCTGATCTCCCTGGCTCTGACACCACAGCCAGAGCATGGCCCCAGTGCTGAGGGCAGCACCACTGGTCCCTGCACACCCCCAGGACAGCCCCCTGCCAGCCCCCAGCCCCTCTGGGTTTCAACACATTCAGACAATGACAAAACCAGATCCCAGTCTCTTGTTTCTGCCCCCAAACCCAGGGAACCACACACACAGGCTCAGGTCAGGTGAGGAACAGGGGCCTCGTGCTCAGGCCACAAACCCACCAAAGTCTGTGCAGGAGATTTTTGTGCGAGGAGGGAAGAACAGCTCAGCTGTGACAACACATCAACAACAGCTAAATTTAGCAGGTTATTTTCGGTAATCCAGATGCTGGGTAAGTACAACCTTATTATTTCACGCAGGGGCAAAAGTTCAGCCGAGTCCCTGGTGCTGCTTTTCCCCGTTAGTTCACCACATCCAGCCGCAGGAGCCCACCCTGAAACGCTGCAGTGTCACCACTGTCTGGCTGTGCTGACAGGAGCTGCCAGCTCCATCCCTGTCCTTTAGCAGCAAGAGGAGCCACTGCTCCGTGACATGGGCAGAGCACCTCCCAATCCCTTTTGGAGGGGCCTGGTGCTGCTGTTGGTAGGAATTTATTCTGAGGATGCAGTTTTCAGGTGCATGGCCAGGCTGCGAGCTTTTCCTTTCTTCTCCAAGCTTTTCCTTTCTGCTCAGTCCAGAACAATACACGGGAAGTGAACGCTGGAGAGGAAGCAGAGGGTTAGGAAATCCATGGAAACCCGACCCAGCTGGGATTGTTCCAGTGGTTCTGTCTGGGGCTGTGCAGGGGCTCTGTGTCCCACCAGCCAAGGGTGCTGCCCGAGGGGACTGTGCTGCAGGGTGGGCCAGGGAGGGTCTTGCTGCTGGACAGGGCAGCAGGAGGGAGAGTGGGGACACAGGAGTCTCCATGTGCTCCATGGCTGAAACATCACCTCCAAGAAAACAGATGAAATCCGAGTTGTTTTCCACCGTGACTGCTGCAGGAGCTGCCATGGCATAGCCAGGTATTTTAATGCTGGGGGAAGCCACAGTGGCCTCATCCAGCTGGTGTTCAGGGAAGGGGATGTGGCAGCACAACCACAGCTCCAAGCAGGGGGCTGGGAATAGCTCTGTCCATGCCTGGGAAGCAGCTCAGGGAGTTTGCCAGGTGTGCTGGGAGAGCAGCAGAGCTGAAGGGGGAAAGTCAGAGGCAAGGTCTGGGAATTGATGGAAGAGACACTCGGCCAAGAGCTGCTGGGATAAACCAGAATCAACTCCACCCTGCTTCATGCCCCTGTGTCAGGAGCTGATGTCATCGTGCCATCCATCCAAAAGAGACTGAAAATCATCATAAGGGAAGGGAATGGTGTCCCCCAAGCCCACAGCCTGAATGTCCCCTTTGTCCAAGCACTTCCTGGGGACAATGAACGAAGAGAACAGCAGACACCTGCCCTGGCCCCTTCCCAGTGGAGAGCACAACCCCCCTGCAGGTTTGCTCCCTGTCCAGTGTAATCCATGGGAAAGGGAGAACTCCAGCCTGCACCAGGCACTGTGCTGCTGCAGTGACACCAGGCCCCAGCATCACATCAGGCCACAGGTGACAAATCCCACAGTGAGAAACTGCAGCTGCTCAGGATATGAGGCTCCTGCTCAAGGCATGAGGCTCCTGCTCCTCCTGCCCCCAGAACCCACGGCCACTCAGCATCCCTCCAGCAGCCAGAGCAGGAACAGGGACATGTGACAGGCAGGTGTCAGTTGGGGCCATGTCAGTGTCATTGAGCCTTCACCAGAAGAGCCTTGGATTCTACAGGCAGTTTTAACCAAGGGGAAAACACCTTTAAACATTCTTTGCCCCAAAATCCCAGTCACAGTGTGATCCATAGGAGTCTTCCCTGCCCCTTCCCTTCCACAGGGCTCTTTTTAACTCTTTTTAACAAGCTCTTGACATTTATGTTCTTAATCTCTCCCATGCAAGGGCCAGAGACCACCCAAGATACGTCTGGGGCTCTCTCACAAAGCACCTTTTGTTACCCAGAGCTCTCCTGTGCTCTGGGCTCCCCTGGCCAGACTCAGAGCTCACCTCATCCTTATGTGCATGGAAACAAGAGGCCCTCAGGGCATCACCCTTCAGGCAGGGAACAGCCTGGAAATTCCCAGGCACATCCCATGGGCTCTCTGCAGGGTGGGTTTCCCTTTTCATGGTACCAGGGCTCCAGCCAGCAGTGTGGGCAGCCCTGCTGCCCCCCTTCCAACACCACCATCCACGGGGTCTGTCCTGAGCCCTGTGCCCAAAGCAGAGGAGCCATCCTGGCTCCAGGTCCCTCTGCTTCCAGGGCCACCAGAGCCAATGGCCGTGGGCCCCTGCCATGGGACAGGTTTGACTCTGGGGGTGTCACTGCACAAAGACCCCCACGGCACCGACCAGTGGGATGATGAAAGGCAGGATCTCTACCCCCCTGCCACAGCCCCGTCCCCATCCCTGCTTCCTGGCCCTGCTGGCACACACACCCTCCTCCTCCTCCCCTCCTCCTCCTCTTGCTCCCACAGGCCACCACCAGCCTCCCCAGCACACAAACCCCTCATGGCAGGACAGCCCCAACCCCCAGCCCCTGCCCCCACCTGGGCAGAGGTGTGACCAGGGCAGCAGCAGCAGTGCAGGATCCCCTTGGATCAGCCTGGAGCTGCACTGTGAGTACCTCCTGCCCCACAGTCACAGGTGAGACACTCTCCAGTCACACAAAGCCAAGGGGCTCCGAGCCAGGGGTGACCTTCCTGCCCGTGGCACTGCAGTGCCAAGGCTCTGGAGCTCCCCATGAGATTATCTGCTGAGCACAAAGCTGTTCATCACAAAGACTAGAGGAACTGAAAAGGAACCAAGAACGCTTTGCAAATATCTCTCCTTGAAAATAACAGCTTTGTGGGGGAAATCACACTGCTGGCAAAAGAATCCAGAAAGGGGCTATTGCTCTTCCCATGACCCCTGCCCACCCCACAGCCAGGGCACTCCTGCCCCAAAAATTATTGCTGCAGCTTACCTGCATCTTGTTTATCTTCTAGCAATGTGAATTTCTGTGGAAAGAAAAAAAAAAAAGAAAAAAAAAAAGGAATTTTTTTTATCATTTTGCTTCTCACTTTTGTGGAATGCTACCCCTCACATCTGGGCTCAGTCCCTGCTCCAGCCTCCCCTCTGCCCAGAGGTGACCTGAGAGCAGCAGTGCTGATCCAGAGCTGGGACCAGCAATGCTGCTCCAGCTCTCAGGACAAGCAGGGCCCTGGCAAAGGCTTCTCCCAAGGGCATCAGCCCCACTGGTTTTAAAACACCATCTCCAGTCCCAAGGGCCCTGAGCACTGGGCAAACATGATGTGCCCAGCACGCACCCACCACCCCAGATCCCGAGGGAAGCCACGAGAAATGGGATTCACAGCAGCAGAGCCTCGGCAGCACCTGGGAGACAGCAGCAATTTGCAGAGCTGGAGGAGCAGCAGAAGGTGCCCATTCCCTGAGGTGAGCACAGGGCCTGGGACGCTCCCCAGTCTCTCTCTGGGTGCAGATGAGCCCCTCCAGCACCACGGTCCCCGAATGGGCCAGAGGTGCCGGTGGGATCACTGCAGGAATGCACCACGCTGCTGAGCCGGACTTTCCCACGGAGCCCCAGGACCCCTCTTCCTGCCAGGGCAGCAGGGCTGAGGATGACCCAGGGCAGACAGGCTTAACCGTGTCCCTGCTGCTGTGCTTCCCGCAGCACTGCCTGCCCGAGGGGTGCCATCACCACGGCCAGGGTCATCGCTGCCACCTCACAGCGTGCCCATGTCCATAGGGGAGGTCACCCAGCTCCTCTGGATCCTTTGACATTGCCCAAGTTTGTTCTTCCACCAGATCCACCTCATTTAACCTGGAAAGCTTTAGTCCCACAGCCAGAGCCCAGCACGTTTCTCCCTCTTCAAGAAATTCCTCAGCAAGGAAGGTGAGAATTCCTCGCCCGTTGGTGGTGAGCAGCTGAGCAGCACTGGCACGGGGAGGAGAATGGGGCCAGGCTGAAGCAGAGGCCTCAGCCCTACAGGAGGCCACTGGTGCCCACTGAAGGTAACCAGGAGCACCAGGCCAGGAGGGCCACCAGACCCCATTTTGGGGCAAAGAGATGGGCTGAAGCCACTGGTCTGCTGGGAGCTTCCAAGGACACTGAAACCCCTGGGCACCAGGCTGGAGCCATCCCGAGCTGCAGCTCTGCCCATGGCGATGCAGGACCCCGTATCCCTCCCCGTGCCACCACCAGTAGGATGGCAAAGCCAACACGCAGCACACAGGGACAAGCAGGGTTAATGAGGACAGCTAAGCTCTCCAGAGACAGCAGGGACGAGACAGCAGGGACAAGACAGCCACTAATATTACCAATGGATTTCACAAATGTCATTTTTAGACTCAACTATTTTAAGCATTGCACTGAAAGCTCAGGGGACAGAGTGCATTCCATATCCATTTCACCACAGTAGATCCACTCACCCAGCACAGTATGGTGTACAGCACTGTCCGTAATGGGATTTTACCACTTTTCCCAACCTGAAACTCCTGAAATTCACACTAACCATAGCTCCACAATCTCCCCAGCTCACCTCCCACCACACTGCACAGGCTGGGACACAATAAACCAACAGTGATCAGGAGCAGGCAGGGAGAATCGTTTGTTATTGAGGTGACAGATGAAGAATTAAACACTAAAGAAAAATCTCAGATGCCACACCATGAGAACTGCTGCTGCAGGAAATGAAAAACCGGGGGCCCTTGGCCTCAGTGTTCCTTTGCCATCCTGCTCACAGCTGCCCTGACCCTTCAGGTGGGCTGCAGCCCCACAGCCGCGCCATGGGTGACTCGAGCCTCTGGTTCGGAAGGGATGTCCCAGCCCGGCCACACCACACACGCAGGCACGGCAGGACCCTCTTGGGATGTGCTGACCACCTCGGTGGGCTGCGGGTGCACACACACACACACACAGAGCCCAGCTCGCCGGGCACAGCCCCCTGCCCGCCCGGGGCTGCCAGTGCCGGGACACGGTGACCCAGTAAAGGGCAGCAGGCGAGCTTAGGGCGCAGGGACCAGCGCACCCACACATGGTCCAGCCAAAATTAAAACCTCTCACATGCACGTGGGGCGCGGGCACGACACCCCCCAGAGCAGACGTCGACACTGTGACCCAGCTGAGCCCCGGCGGGGACGCGTCCCCAGCGTCCCTTCCTGAGGCTTCTCCTGAAAGCGGAGGGTGCCGGGGACGGACACCGCGGAGCAGCGCTCCCTTACCTTGGCTCTTTTGAAGCAAGCCCAGAAGAAATCCAGCAATGGCATGATGTGCGGGCGGGGGCCCGGCAGACCCCCCTAGACGGCGGCGCTGCCCCCGGCCCCGGGGAGAGCCCCCCCCGACACCCCCATGGCCCCGCGGCGGCGGCGGAGCCGGGCAGAGCCCAGTGCGGGCAGCAGCGGCCGGCGCGGAGGGAGGAGCAGGAGGCAGCGGCGGAGGCGGGCCAGCATTCAAACCCTGCACCGTTATGCAGTTGGTTGGGAACGGGCTTGGACGCGATTGAAATTCCCTGAAGATTGCGAGTTTTAAACAGCTCCAGGCTTTCCTTCCTGCCTGGAACGCACCGAGCTGCTCCCATTCGCAGGCAGCAATGGGAAGGGGCGAGGGGTGACCGACACTCCGGAGCAGGAGAAGGGGGAGTTTGGCTGTCAAAGGCACGTGTAGGACGTTAGAAACCCAAATCCTGGACGCTTCAGATTGTCACTCCGGTCCTACCCAAGCTGACCGGCAGCTCCTGGCGCTCTCCTCTGCGAGGCACGAGGTGTACCCAGCCATGGTGCCACCCCTGGGTGCTCAGGTGCTGCTGGCCTCACCACGGGCACAGCAGACACCCCCATCACAGAGCAGGGGCACCCAGGGCCTGCCTGCTGGTGGGACCCCAGCGGGGACGACAACAGAGGGGAATCCCCACAGCCATCAAATATGTCTGAGCCCTCCACTCCAGCTATTTGCAGCTCCTGATCTGCCTTCTGCTAACACCATTCCTTCAGAAGCACCGCAATGAAAGGTCACTTCACAAACATTCGTGCCAGCCCCCTGGGCCACGATTCTTCTTGCAGGCCCATACAAACACCCCACAAACTGGTGATTTGTGTCAGCAGTTCAGAAGGAGCAAGGGCAAGCAGATCCACGGTGATGCCTGGGCTCAGCCCTGCTTGCACAGGGCCCTCGGTGGCTGTCACCCACCCTGGGCTGGCATCAGGCTCTCCAGTGGCCTGACTCCATCACTCCTGCCCACTGCCCATCTCAGCCAGTGTCAGCTCCACCCCAGCGGGACCTGCGGGCGGGAACACGAGCCAGAGCACAATGCTCCTGCTCGGGATGTGACTCCTCTGTACCCAGCCCCCAGCAGCTGGTGCCTGTGGCAGCTGTGTCCAGTGCCACACGTCAGACAGGGCAGGCCAGGACAGGGTGCTGGGGCCCAAAAGCGTAAGGATAAGGGGGATAAGGCAAGGACAAAAGCACGGAAAGCCATGGCAAAGCAGAGCTGGAGCAGATGCACCTGCCTGGAGAGGAGGGCATGAGGCACTGCCAGCGCTGCAGCATCCAGCAGACCTGAGCAGCACCAAGGGCCAGGATTGGCAGCACTGCCCTGGTGGCACTGGCACAGCTCTGCCATGGCCTGGCAAGGCCCTGCTGTGGCCCCAGCAGCAGCTCACAGGCAGCATCAGTCCCGGCGCCGGCTCCAGCTGCCTCCTTCCATCTCCTCCTCACTCATTCCTCTGGCACCGCTCCCAGCCTTGGCACAGCTGCAGCTCCTCACCCTGTCCCCTGCCTTACTGGTGTTACTGGGCCAGTGCAGCAGGGCTGGGGACACCAAGGCACAGCACAAACTTTGTGCATAGATCCCTTTTCTCCTTTAAAAACCCAGGGCTGGGGAGACAGTCTCACCTCTGTGGCACGTTGCCCACCAGGGTCACCTCTCCTGGCGAGGATTTTCCCCACAGGATCTAAAGCCCAACGCTGCTGCCCAACAGCTGCCACCCTCTGTAGCTCACCCACCACTGCCTCAAGGGCTGCAGTTTTTACCCCAAGGACTTGCAAATAGTCCCCTGCAGGGATGAAGGCAGCTGGGGCACTGCCCACTGCCAGACATCCCCATTCAGCTCACTGGGCACTGCTGTCACGGGGCTGAGGCTGCCAGGGGACCACCACTGCAGCCAGGACACAGAAGGGCACTGCCAGCACAGGGTCCTGTGAAAGGCTCTGGGCCATTGTCATTCTGGGGAGTCCAAGGAGATTTTTCAAGGCTTCTACAGGCTCTTGGACATCTGGGCCTGGGCTGAGGCTGAAGGCAGCTCTCACAGGAGGGACTGTCCCTTCAGAGAGGGTGGCACTGCCAGGCTTGGTGGCACTGGGCTCCTCTTCCCATCAGGGGCTCACTCTTCAGCATTGTGTGTTGTCCTGGAGCAGGACAGGGATCTGCCTGCTCCAGCTGGCACAGGCAGCACACTGGAGAGGAGACAGACATCCAACCATCCATCCATCCATCTGTCTGTCCATCTGTCCATCCATCCATCTGACCATCCATACGCCAGGCCCTCAGGACAGGCCAGGCTTGGTGGCTCTGTCCTGCCCCAAACCAGACCCTTGCAGACAGGAGGGCAGCCCTGCTGCTTCAGCCAAAACCCTGTCAAGACCCAGTGAACTGCCCCTGCTTGCTCCAGTGGCATCGAGTCCTTCTCCTACTTCCTCCAAAAGCCAAAAAAGCCAAGCTAGCACAAATAGAAGCAGGCTGTCTCCTTCCCAGGCCTGGGAGACAAACCACAGCGGTTTCTGCATACTTGTGTAGCGTCTTCCTACCCAGTCATCCCAAAAGCATTCCAGTAATGCTACATCTTGGATCCTTCCTCAGCCTGCCAGGACACTGTCCTCGGCAGGAATAGCTCCTGGGGACTGCATCCATGGGGAAGTGACAGGAGCTGTGCACACCAAATGGGTATTTCTGCTGAGTGGCACAGGGGCACAGACCCCACTGCTGCATTTGGCTCTTCCCAAAATTCCTAATGTACCCACTCCGCAGACAAGCTACAGGACAAGCAAAAGCAATATCCATTCATTCTATAAATAAATATATATGTGTGTGTGTGTGTGTCACTATCCTCCTCAGACCCACGTAAAAACCCATTTTAAACTTGAGGCAATTTTAAGAGGCTGATTCTAAGGAAAGCTTCACCCTGTACACATTCACTGAGAGCTTCCCACTGCTGCCCACAGTGCCCGGAGCTGGGATGGACACCGGGATGTCACCAACCAGCCCCAGCACTGCCACACACATCCCACGTTCTCCGAGAGTCATGGGACAGGGCCGGTATTTTGGAGGACGGAGGATGCCATAACCCCACGGCCGGAGTTATTTCTGTGCACTGATGAGCTATTGCTGTCCCGGCTGTTGCACAGGATCAGTGACAGCTCGGGCTGGTGGCGGCCAGGCCGTGTCCCCGCAGCCCCCGCTGGCAGCGCTCCCGGGCTGTGCTCGGGGCTGTGCTCGGGGGGCTCCCCTGCACCGGCGGGGCCCCGGGCCGCCGGCACACGGGGATTTTCCGCTCTCCGCCGAGCACAGGCATTTCCCGAGGCTGGGAAGGGCGCAGCTCCCGCCGAGCTGGCGTTTCCCCATTAGCATAGCAGGGAACAGGGACCCTTTTCTTCTCCCGACGCCGGGCTCGGGGCGGGTGCTGGCGGTGCTGGGGCTGTGACACCACGAGGACGGTGAGAGGGGGCAGGGAGAACACGGGGAACCTGCAGCCCCCGGGAGCAGCAGCGAGGAGTCAGAGAGGGCAAGGACAGGGCTGAACCCCCGCCGTGTGCCCCGATGCGAGGCTGTGCCCAGGAAGGGCCAGCACACAGAACCCCATGGAACCCCACAGCTGCCCAGGGCTGAGGCTGAGGCTCTGCTGTGGGGCCACTCCTGCTCAGACCCGGCTCCAGCCCAAGAGGCCGAATGTCTGTGCTGCCACCGAAGAGGCACCACCACGGCCAGACCACAAGAAGCCAGCTGAGAGATGTGAATGCCCAAGGGCAGCAGAAGACATTCTCCAGCTCCCTGCAGTCCCACCGCTGCCCCATGCCACCAGTGAGCCCCCTGCTTGCTTGCCACCACTGCTTCTCCATTAAAAAGTTCCTCATTCAAAATAATCCCAATGTGCTCTGGTCTCCAATGGCTCACAAGTGGGATGTGTTGGGCATGGACACCACCTGCGAGGGTGCAGGACACTCGGGGCTGTCAGGATGCCACACAAGCCACAGGCTGTGCTGGAGAACCAGCACTGAGTGAAGCTTCTCTCTGGAATGCACAATTAGGCAGTTACTTAATCCCCACCTGCAGCTCCTGTGGCAGAAGGAAGTGCTGGGGTGAACAAGGCAGTACCCAGAGCATCTCCTGGGGCCAAATGCATCAATGCCTCCATCCCAGAGGGATGGAGCAGCCAGCCAGTCCCATGGCATTCCCTCAGCACGCCCCTTCCCGAGGGCTGAGGGGGCACAGTGGGATGTCCACTCTTCCAGCACTAGTGGCCCATGGGTCCTGCTGACTCTTCACCCTCCAACACCAGTGACACTTTTGCTTAGCCCAGAGGTGCACTGGACTCCCAGGGACAGCCCAAGGGCCTGTGGCCTCAGCCAGGGCTGCAGGAAGCCCCCTGCACTCCCTGTCCCCAGAGGGGTCCTGGCACAGACGGGTCTGTGCATTTCCCCACACAGGATGCTCCAGTTTGCAAACACCAGAGAGAGAATTCACAAACACCGACTGATTTAGCACACACACAAAAACCAAACAAACTTTGCAGTTGACTAATCCTCACAGACTGGCAAAACCTCCCAGTCTCACTGAAAAAAACCAGTCCATGACAGTTTTGGGGAATTTCTGTTGCCCCAGCTGGGGAGGGGTGTGCTCCTGCCTCCGTTCCCAGAGCCAGAAAGCTCGGGGAATTCAACAGGGGCCTGGGGCTGTGCTCAGCACGGGGCTATTTAAATGCACTTAAAAAGAGCATAACTGATACAGTGACATTTCTGAGATACTATAGACAAATATGCAAATTACAAATAGACCCAAATGATACAGAAGGAAACAAAAGTTTTTTGAGAGCAGTATTCCCATTCAGTTTTAAATCTATTTATATTCAAGCACTCAGGAGTTACTGTCTGGGGGTGTCTACAGAGACTCTTCTGCAGGACAGAACTCCAGCAAAAACCTGCTGCTGCTGCTCTCCAGTTGTCTTCAAGATGCCTTTGTGAAAACAAGAAATATAAATCAGGCTGCATTTTTAAGTACAAAAGGGGACATAAGCAGAATGCTCACCAGGCAGTTTTCCCTTCCCCTGGGAATAGCACTGAGCTGCTGGAGCCTGGCTGGGACATTAATCCTGGGACATTAATCCCCTACCCCCAAGGCAGGCACCAGAGCAGCCCAAGGAATTGCAGCAGCTCTTATTATTAGCTGGAGCAGGGAGGCTGCAGTGGCAAAATGCCCGAGCGAGGCGTGGGGTGGGCAGGCAGCACACATGTGTACTCACACTCACACTCACACTCACACTCACAGCCCTGGTACCTGCCACTGACAGCACACTCAGCAGCTAAAAAACAACCACAGGCAGCAGGGGCACCTCCTCCTCTGGCTGCCACGATGAAATGCCATTTAATGAAGTGCATCTGAGCTACTTGGGTATTTTTGCACATAGTTCTGCTGACAGCTGCTGTCTGGGGAGGATCCCAGCCCTAATTCTGGCCAAGGGTTGGGATTAACTCCCAGGACAGAGGAATCTTGTCAGGTGCAGTGCTGGCTCCCTGTGAGGGCAGGTGTCTGCATGAATCCCTGGCATGAATTCACACCAGCCTCCTCCCACTCGTGGAGCGTTGGGCCATTCATGTACCAAGTCTCCCACTCCCAAATCCAGAGGCAAACCCTGTCCAGTTGCAGCTTCTCGGGCAGAACTGGGGACATGGCATCAGTACTGGGACACAGGAGGGGGAACTCGACAGCTCCTGGGTGCCAACAGCCAAATCTCCTGATGGCTCCAAGCATGCAGCCCTGAGCAGGTGGGAACTTGGAGGTGACAGGACCCAAGTGTTTCTGCAAGCCCACCAGTGCCCAGTTTGTCACAATCGAGCACTCTGGGGTCTCTGGAGGATTGCCACCATGACCTGGCTCCACCACAGTGCAGAGACCAGGGCCCAGGAGACCCTCCCCTGTTGCCCTCAAGAGCCAGGGGGTGTTGTCAAACCCCACCAGATCCAGGCTGGTCTCGTGGGCACCCTGAGAGCAGAGCACTGCAATGCTGAGGGGGCTCAGGGCACGGGCAGGCAGCAGCAGCGGGGCTGCCAGGGACACGGTGCTTTTCCCTGTCAGGAGCATCAGAGCAGGATTTACAGCAAACAGCACCGGGCACATCTTCCCTTGGCACCTGTTCAGTCAAAACCACTGCCCAAAGATTTCATTTCCTTCAGGCATGGACAAGGAGAGACATTCCATGCTCAGGGACACAGAGTGCCCATCCCGTGCCCCTGGGCACCGCACCCCAGGGTATTTCTAGGCTGGATGGGAGCCACGTGCCACTGCCAGCCTTCTTTGGGGAAGCCAGGAAAGGCTCTGAGGCAGCTTCAGAAAACCCTTTATCCCAACCCTCACACACACAAAGCCTCATTATGTGACAGTGAATTCTTTTCGCCCCCTGTGGCCGCGGGGGCTGCCAGGCTTGTCCTGGAGAGGGATCCTGCTCCCAGCCCTGTGCCACAGGGCTGAGCTGCAGCCACGTGCTTCCCCACACCAAGGGGAATCAAGAGGTAGAAGAGGTTTTTCGGGGACAGATCCTGGCTGCAGGCAGGGTGCAGAGCAGGCTGTCCCCACATCCTGAGCTGGGCTGTCTCAGGCTTCTGTTCCTGCTGCTGGGAAGAATTCCAAAGCCCTGAGAAAGAAGAGGCAGCAGCCCCAGCCCAGACCTCAGCCCCGTGGGTTTTGCTAAGGGAGGGCTGAGTTATGGAGAGAGGAAGGATTTAAATCAGTGCTCAGGATAAATAATTGCATGTTCTGTTTATGATCCTGAGACAGTGACACAAAACACCAGAAAAAGACTTGAAAAGAACCAGAAAACACAGTCCTGTGAAACCCAGCAGTTCATGGGGAGCTCTGAAATTCACACTCTGCCTTTCTTCTGTAGATATCAATGAGCTTATCAGGCTCCTGCCTTGCAGCAGCAGCAGCAGCAGCAGCTACGGGGAGCATGAGAAGAGAGATAGGGATGGGGAAGCACCAGGAGAACAGCCAAGGGGACAAGGCTGCTCCAATGGCTCCGTTGGCCCCCAGGCCTACTCTGCTCCAGGGGCTCCAGAGCCTGGAGCTCTCTGCAACCAAAATAACCAGGGCCAGATGTCTCAAGGGCCACTATACTCACATGAGTTTCTTGTAAGCACAGGGACTCAAAGTGGGGACAGGGATGTCTTTAGGACCCAACAGACAAACAGGTTCCACAGGGAGCACAGACACTGCAGTGAAGGAGCTCAGCCAGGAGCCTGTGGGCCCATGGGCACAGGAAGAGCTGAAAGAAAAGCCCAAAATGCCCAGACAAAACACAGAGGAAAACAGCCAGTGCCAATTCCCCTGGCCAGGGTGGCTTTTTCTCCCTTCAGGGCCTTGGGGGAACACATTTTGCCCTCAGCCAGCCCCTGTTTGGGTAGAAACCCCTCAGGGTAGTAAGGTCAACTGTTAAAGGATACAAAGGCAACTTAACACACTGGATTTGAACTGCACATCAGCAGCCTGAAGCAGGAGTTTAGAGGAAAGGAGAAGACAAAGCATCCATATCTGCCAGAGCATCCCAACCTCAGGAGCAGCTGGATTTCTTGAGGGAGCATGGAATGGAGCACAGGGAGCAGGCATCCACAGCTACCATGTGGAACACTTACCAGCTGTCCAGGACACGTCTTCACTTCCCCAGGAGACACAGAGGAGGCATTAACCTCATCTTCCTTCCAGTCCAGCGTGTTGTGGGCTTTCCCCAGGTCTGCCCTGAGCAGCCCCACCAGATCCATTTCATTGTGCCTGAGCATGTGGCCAGGCATTGTCTGGGAATGTTCATCAAAGGTCGACACTTCACTGCTCCTGAAAAATTTATTGTGGCCTGTAGCATCCCCACTGTGGCCTGCAGGTCCCTGTGGGAGGCTGGCAAATCTTGATTGGTGCCTCCTGGTTCTCCTGGGAAAAGATCCCCACAGGGACAGCAAGGATTTGTCATGGATCAGCTCATAACCAGGCTCATCCTGAGGACTGCACTTGCTGCTCCTTGGACAGAGGAAGCCATAGACACCTTCCTCATCTTCAGGTGATGAGGAAGAGCGTGGGGTCAGGAGCTCATCTCCCAGGCCTGGAGATACCAGTGGCTTTGATTGGTGATCAGCACTCCTTGGCTCCATCATCCATGGATGGAATGATGGATGGCAAAGCTGGCAATGCAAAACCATAACTCATTAACAAGAACTACATTTGTTTTGCTTTTCCTCATTTTCCTTTCCATTCCATTGGATTAGAAAGGGATGTTATGGTCCTTACTCCAGGAATGTCCATGCTCTCCTCGACCAGTCCAGCTCGACCAGCTGGGTTTGTGTTCTTCATTTCTCCCTTAAAATGCCAAATCCCCTCTATACTTTCAGATGAGGTTGTGCTTCACATCCTGCTCTGTTCACTGCTGGTAATGCAGCGCTGGGGAAAGAGGGGGGTTTGGAGGGGGCTCGTTGGGATGGAGGTGCTGTCTGAGGTGTGTTTCAGGCTCCTGGGAGGAGCTGGGGCTGAGCCTTCTGCACAGGCAGGGGGAGTTTGGCTGAGGCAGGGAATTGCTCTGTCTCCTCCCACCTGGGCACGGCGGGGAAGAACAGAGTTCCCAGGTGGCAGGACCCTGCCTGCTCATGTGCCCCACTGTCCCCAAGGCTCTGACGATGCTCCCTTGCCTCCATCAGCAGCACAAACAGCAGCTCCTCAGACACAGAGAACTCAGATGTGCCAAGGTACCAGGCATGGGGAAGCCGTGGCACTCCAGAAAACCTGCCCTGCTCCCTTCCTGAAACGTGGGCAGACAGGACAAGGTTCAGGAGGGTAACTGGGGCAGAAACACCAAACATGTCCTTCCCACATCAGGAAGTGCACTTATTATTACTTTTTATTGAAACTAGGATTCAGAATAAATAGAGCAAACCTTCACTCCTGTCTCTCAGAGACCCTGAGCCCCCCAGCACAGGCATTGTCCCCTGACAAGGTGACAGCACAGCAATGCAGCAACCCTTGTGTGTGTCCCAGCAGCTGCCCCCGGGGCTGGGCTGTCACACCTGCCCTCGGTGCTGGTGCTGGTGCTGGGCTGTCACACCTTGGTGACACTCTCTGACATCTCCACTGAGGAACCCTCTGTGCTGGACATAACCTGTCCTGTGCCACCCGTCACCACCCTTGCATTGAGTACCTGCAATGTGGAGATTCAGCAGCCTCTGGCCTGATTTCCAGCTCCTGCAGCTATGTCACCTGTTTTCCCTGCCAGGAAAGCCAAAGGTCAGGAACCAGGTTCACAGTCTCAGCTGTCAACAGCTGCACTGCATGGGTTACTTCCTGATTTTACTGGGGAAGTCCTTCCTTCCACTGTCACCTGCCCCATTCATTAGCCAGCCCTAGGGTACAATTCAGAATATTAGCAGGCAGAATATTTGTCTTAAAAGATTTGCTTGGGGGACAAAAATGCTAAATTCGAGCTTTATCCAAACCAAGTGTAACTACATAGCCCAGAGCTGCACTTGGGAACACCTCTTTTGAGCGGAGCAGTTACATTTCTAGGACTGGCAAATTGTCTTTGGGGGAAAAAAATGCCCCTTGTTGTATGAAAGCGTCTTCTTGCCCATCCCTGAGCATGCAGCAACCCCGCAGCAGGGGCAGGTGAGGCAGCACAGCCCGAGCTGGTGGCTGATGGTGGCAGCTGAGGCTGGCAGCTCACAACTCGCCTCCCGGGGCTGCGGGACCGAACACCCCGGCTGTGCTCCCCAGAGCTCCCGGGGACGCCGGAAACCACGGGGAGGTGACAACTAAGCTGCAAAAGGCTGCCAGGGACGGCGCGGTCCTGCCGCCCTCTGGTGACCAGCGGTGGCCTTCCCCAGCCCCGCAGCCCATGCTCGGCACAGGGACAGCGTGTCCCTGCAGCCACCAGCTCCGGGCCAAGGCTCCCTAGCCAGGGTCGGGTCGTGTGAGTCCTCATTGTCAGCACAGAGCGCAGCGAGAGAGCATGGACAAACTCCTGGCCACTGCCTCAACTCCTGGTGTGGGGCTCAGGGATGGGTTTAATTGCCATTGGTTCATTAGTCAGGGCACGAATGGGGGTGAATTGCCATTAGTTCATTAGCCAGTCAGGGATGGGGTTTAATACCCATTCACCCGTCAGGCCCCTTCCTACCAGGGTTCTGCTCCGCCACTGCCCCCGCCTCGTTCAGCCCCGGGTGGTCCCAGGACAGCACCGCTGGGGCACACACAGGTCCCCGGGGTGGCTCCCGAGACCTCCCAGCCCTGAAGCCACTGGAACCTCGATTTCAGGGTACACCAGCACCACTGCTCCTTCCCCGAGCAGTCTGTGAGGACCAGCAGGATCCGAATCTGGGCAGGGCGACGTCCCAGCTCAGCTTTGGGGGTTCTGGCACGTGTGGCCCGCGTGTCCTGCTCTGGTGTCAGGCCAGGGGGACAGGAGGGTGGGGACTGGGGAGCTCCTGGTACCACAGGTACAGAGAGCACAGAGCTTCCATCCACGTGTCACATTGCCCACATGATCTTCAGCCTGTTTTGAATTTTTTAAAGTTATAACAAATAAATTATTTTCCTTTTTATTGGTATTAAATAGATCAAAATTAAACATATACAACAACTTCTGCTGATAAACAGTACTAAAAAAAATCCTAGTAGGAAAGAAAGCCTGGTTTGTGCATTGGAAAATCAGCCATTTCTCTGCAGAGCAGTTCAAACACTCCATTATAGGCAACACAGCTGCTTCTCCTTGTTGCCCTTCCCCAGCAGCTTTAAACAAGAAGGAAAAACCTTTCCCCTTGGAAAGCACAACAGTTCTTACCACAGGCACTTCCAGCACAAATTAAACCTCTGTTGTGGTGACGGGGATCACTCCTCTGCAGGGCCCTTGGGAGGGATGTGCTGCACACCTGGCTGGACAGGATGAGGGACATCCAGGGAGCACTCAGCACTCGCAGGTGACACCAGCACTTTAAAGGACTATCAATCAGCTGTGTTAATTCTAGGCATCTGCACATATCAAACAAGCTCGAGGCATTTTGTTTCCCTGAACCAGGATGGTTTGGTTGTGTTTAATGTGTCCATGTCCCCCTGGCTTTGGGACCTTGCCAAGGGATGACTGGTTCTGTCACAGCAGGGGCTCTGCAGGACCTCCAGGCGTGGCTGAGGAACAAAACCCAATTTGGGCTTTTTGACTTTCTGAAGTCATGTAAAAAATTTCAAAATACTACTGGATCAATTAAATGCTGCTCCAATCATCCTTCAGATAGGACAGCAGCTCAAGTCACAAGACCTAGGGAGAATCCAAGGATTTCTTTGAAAGTGTGGTTAAATCTTTATAAGACAGAAAAATTTAACTCAAGGAATCCCACCATAGCCATCAACAGCTTTACCATCCACTTCCCCTGAATATTTATTTTCAGTTTCAAAAAGCTGAACTAACATTTAAATGAACAAAAAACCACACACTTAAAATAAAAATCACACTCTATGCCAGCAATAATTTAATGGAAGCTTAAAAATTCCCCTTTCCATGGTTCCCATGTTGAACCACCATAGCTCCCCTCCAGCCCCTTGGTGGCACAGCCTTGTGGCCCTGCCACACACAGAAGCTTATTATCCACAAATGCAAAAATGCACTTTTCATCTGAAATTCAGCAATTTCCGTCCCAACTCCCACCCACAGCCAGTGTTTACAGCACAGACTGCTCCTGCACATATAGCTAGAAATTAGGTACAATCACACCTCAGCAGAACCCACAGACCTGTTTCAGTCTATCTGCACAAATATAGGAAAAAGGACAATTTACAGCAGCTTTTTCACCCCAGATATTTCATGGATTGCTGAGAACAACAGACAACAGGAGTAATTTCTGTAGAGTTTTCAAAAGCATGTCCCAGGTCCCAGTATCTGTGCCAAAATATACCTGACTCTTGCACACCTGTACCCAGGAGAGGTACACGATGCACCTGCAGTGACTGGAGGAGCCCTCTCCCTTTTTTTAAAGTATTAAGCAAAACTAAAACCCCACAAAACAACCCACAGAACAGTGTCTGACATCTCATGGGAATTACAGGGGAACAAAATGCACATTTGCACACATTTCTTTGCTGTCCCTGTGAACAACCAAAGGAACAGTCACACAAAGGCAGGTGACAGCAGAATTCACATCCTGCTTCAAAGCTGCCACCACCTCTAGTGCCATTTACTTCCCTTCCTTCAAGCTGTTTTAACACTTTGGGGCCCAAGCCCTGGTATGGTTTTTCAGACCCAAACAGCCTGTGCAGCAAAACCTTAATTTCCTGCACAGAACCCCTTGTTTTTATCATACATATACATTCATACTTTCCAGAGAATGTTCCCTTCCTGAATGCACAGTGAGAGCCCAGTCCCTGCTACTTCTGCAGGACTGTTGAGCTCTGTCCCCTGTGTCACAGGTCTGTAACTTGCAATGAGCCCACAGTCCCCTCACAGATGCAGTGCTGAAGGTACCAAGCTGGAACCTTCTTTCCTGCCACATGAAGGGATGGACACACACAACACATGGATATGGGCAAAAGCAACTCCCTGCCACCAGCTCCAATTCTCTACAGGGAGACACAGGTGAGTTTTGGCTGAACTCTCCTTTCTTGGGAAAGTCCCAGTCCCACAATGTCCTGGGTGCACATCCCACCACTCTGTAAGCGAATGAAAAGCAGTCAGACACGTCTCTTTCCTCTCCACACATCATTGCAGTGAAGTTCTATGGTCTGATAAGGCATTTTTATCTTCAGTGAGAATCCAAGCACAGGCAGGAAATCTGCCAAGTCGTGCAAACTTCCTCTCCCAACACCCTGAAAATCCAGGACCTCCCGCTCTCTCCTCAGATGGATCAACCCCTGTCCCAGTGGGCATTGTTTATTTAACACCAGTACAGAACAGGGCTAAATAAACCCTTCAGCAGCTGGACCTCAGTATCTTTCACAAAGAGGGACACACAAATGAGCACTTTTTGCAGCTCTCTGGCTTTATCCCACAACCTGCCTTTTTTACAGTATCCCTATATATAAATTAGAAAGAGATAAAGCCAAGGATTCACTGCAGCGTCCATGAAAAAGTCCAGTCCACGTCCCAGTCCCTCGGGATGGTGCTCACTGGGGGGTGAAGGTCAGGATCATCCAGCTGATGACAAAGTAGAAGAGGAAGATGGGGTACACGACAAGCGCCTTGCGGTTGGGGGGCTGGCTGTCCGCCAGGAACGCCGTGGATGCTGCAGAGACACAAACACGTGGAGCAGGGGCAACAGAACACTCACAGACCCCACTGCATGGAGCAAACTGCAGTGAGGATCTGCACTGCAATTGTGTTGAAAAAGAAACCAACTGCCCAAACCAACAGGCTGTAATCGCCAAGTGCAAGTTCCTTTGTCATACAGAATGACAGGTCATAGAACCATGGAACCACAGCATGGTTTGGCTTGGAAGGGATATCCAGTTCCACCCCCTGCCACAGGCAGGGACACCTTCCACTAGCCCAGGTTGCTCCAAGCCCCAACTAGCCAGGTCATAAATGCTGATTAACACTGGACAATGAGAGCCAGACTTACACATAAAGAACAGGAGAAATAGTGCAAATGCATCTCTATAAAAACAGCATTTTCTAATAGTATTTATAACATAATCATAGAATAAGCCACCAAACAGTCACACAGAGCTTAATACTAAATCATCATCCTGCTGCCCAAGGCAATTTGCATACGACCACGGAAATCACCAGGAGCAGAGGCTGAACCTCTGCCAGCTCGAGGATTGGAAGAACTATTTCTACAGCCCTTCAGCAGCCCAGGGACACCTTAGACTGGAGCATCCCTCGGTTTTGCCTGAGGGAATGAACAGGGATCAAGCTCCCCAAGCACTGGGCACACGTGAGGGACTCACCCAAGGTGGACCAGCCGAACATGGCCCCCACCACGATGAGGCGGATGATGAAGCTGATGGTGCCCGCGCCCGCCAGCAGCACCAGCCTGCACACCAGCATGGCCACGGTCAGCGGCATCACGCAGTACCCCAGCACACACAGGCTCTGGAAGAAGGAGCTGCACAGGGACACAGCAACAGGGAAACAGCAGTCAGGCCAGGCAGGGCAGGACTCGGCGCACAGAACACGTGAAGTGCCCCGGAACAAACCCGCACTCACATGGTCCCTCCCAGCAGCTTCGAGTTGAGCGTGATGACAACGGCCCCAAACCAGATGATGACAAAGACCTCGGCAAACTGGGGCCCTCCGTCGTCCTTGCTGTCTGCAGAGCCACCCTGCAGCATCCTGGAGAGGGGAACAAGGAGAAACAGCTGCAGTGGGAACAGACAGACAGAGGGGTTGGCATTGATGGAGTTTTCCTAGGCAGGAGCAGGTGCCAGAGCAGGAGCCCCAACACTGATCCCCAGTTGTGCTGCAGGCCCATAGTTTTTAATACATTTTTTATTTTCATTGTATCCTCAGTTTTGCACAGGAAAGGAAAATGGTTGTGACTCAACCGAGGTGATTTCAGTCCATTTCTTTCCCTGTTTTGAGGGCTGTGAAAGCATTCACAAGGGAATCAAGCCATTGACAATAGGCTGAGTTGGAAATTAAAGTACCAAAGTTTTGGTACCATTCAAAGCAGCGCAGTGGTGTGTGATTGAACAAACCAGCCTCAGAGAAACCTTGGAATAACTACAGGATGCAGGCACCATAGCTGAACGAGGACAACTTGAGACACCTTCAGTAAAAGCATTCCTAGGCCAGGGGACCAGGAAGAGCTCATCCTTAAATCCTGAATTTAAGGACAGGAGGTGCTAATGGGCTTGAAGTGTCACAAACACGTTTTATCAGAGAACCCAACCAAGCAGTGCTTGCACAAGACAGAGAGGGATCAGATGAAGTTAATCTTAACACATTAATTAGCAATTTTTAATGTCTCATTTCCTTCATGCACCAGGCTATGAAACCCCAAATTCCCCCAGAATACTCACAGAGCCAGGGAGACACACAGTACCAATGGGCCCCACAGATCCCCTACAGGGAGAGGGAAAACACATCACAAAAGCCACAAAAC
Source organism: Chaetops frenatus (assembly GCA_013400775.1). Classification (NCBI taxonomy): domain Eukaryota; kingdom Metazoa; phylum Chordata; class Aves; order Passeriformes; family Picathartidae; genus Chaetops; species Chaetops frenatus. The sequence goes on from VZTR01003662.1 coordinate 396,127, forward strand.
CATCTCAGCTCTGCTTTCCTGAGAGTGACAGAGTCCCCTGCCCAACTCCCAAGGTGCCATTTTCCACATCTCACTGCTTTACAATTTTCTCATTCAGCATCTTGCACCACCATCAACGATAAAGTTAATTCAAGACCCACCTGTTGCTAAAGCTCCCAGTTCCACCCATCCTGGCCCAAGCCACCCTGTCACAGAGCCCTGGTGACACCCCAGCTGGCATCTCTGCTGCTCAGAACAGGATGTTGAACACTCCTGAATCCCTGTCCCACTGGATTCTGCCTCTCCCTTGGAGATCAGGAAGGCCCCAGCACGTACAGTCCCTGAGGAGCGCGCTGCTCTTCCTGGGGTACATGACATGGACAAACTTCTTCCCAACAGCCTTCAGGTCCCTCATCTGAAACAAACACAAAACACTTTAATTTATCACCACACAAAAATGACAGCTCCCAGCTAAAGCAAAGAGACAGAAGTAGAGAAGCAGCGATTTGCCACATTGATGGCAAGTCAGGAAAGGATCCAACTCAAGAAGTTCTGTAGCCTCCTCTGCAACAAACAATGACTACTTTTCCTACAATCCTTAACAACCACAGCATCACATATTTTTCTTTAACAACCACAATATTATATCTTTTAATAATACCAGAATATAACCAACAATTTGTTTGCTCCTCTAGAGAAAGAAAATAAATGAAAAATACCTTCAGTCAGTAGAGTTTCTCACAAGCTCTCACTGAGACCGTTGCCCCCACAATGATTTCAGGATCACAGAGAAACTTTGGGCCACAATTCAGACATTTTTTGACCCACATGAATTTGTTTTACATGAGTTCTAAAACAATCCCTGCTGAAGTACAGGTTGAGCAGAGCTGTGCAAAAACCCGGGTTTTGAACAATAGCTGTCAAAGACACCAAAAAACCTGAGTTTTACCCCAGCCACAGGCTCGGACTCACAATTGTGTCCTTGACCGGCTCATCCAGTGTGGAGTAATCCTCATCAGGAGAGTGAGATCCCACAGGGACAGTGATCTCTCCTTCCACTGGGATATCCTGGGGTATCGACACATCTGCCAGACCTGGGAACTGAATGGATACAAACCTTTAGGAAGAAACACAAACATGCCCGTGTGCACGGCTGGGGATGGACAGAGCTGCTCAGAATTCAGGGATACAATGAATAAAAGGTTCTGCAGCAGGGCCAGGCTGCTGCTGCTGCCCGATGTGAGCAGCTCGTGGCCTGAAGAGCTGAGCAGGTGTGTGTGAGCCTGTCCCCTGTCACCCCCAGAACCCGCCCTCTGTGCTCTGTTCCGGCAGCAGTCACTGAAAGAAGTAAAAAGCTGTGTTTTAAGGGAGGTGATGCCTGAGGGCTGCAGAGCCGCACCACCCCCTCGAGCACCCGCATTCAGCAGCCCCGGGGAGCAGCACGGACACCCCCGGCCCGGGCACACACCGAGGCTGCTCAGGGACCAGGCGTAACCGGGCTGATTCCCTCCCCGCCAGCGGGCGAGGAAAGCTCTCGGGTGTCCGCAGGTGAAGGCAAACAGGGCACAGCCCGACCGGTTCTACGGCAAACGCTGGGGCAGGCGGGGGGCCGGCGGCTCCCCGTCCCCGCTCCTGACCCTGTCCCCTTCCCTGTCTTCTTTTCCTGTCGCCTTCTTCGTCCCCGTCCTCAGCCCCTTTCCCCGTCCCCGCCCTTCGGACGGGCCGCCGCCTGCCCAGGCCTGCAGACCCCGCTCCGCCTTAGCCCGGCACCTGACCGACCGCCTGGCCCCGCTCAAGGAGAGAGGGAGGGCCGAACACCCGCGGCCCGCCAGCAGCCTGGCCTCCCCGGTTCCCGTCGTGAGCGCCCCAGCTCTCCTCAGGACCCCCCCGGCCGCACTCACCAGGGTCCCCCCAGCCCCGCTCCCCTCCGCCGCCGCCATCTTGGCCGCCCCGGCGACGTGGAGGCCACTTG
>VZTR01003662.1:398288-457684 GCA_013400775.1 Chaetops frenatus
GGCGGCGGCGGCGGCAGCGCTCCGTAGGCGCAGCGCGGTGGGGCCGGGCCGGGCCGGGCCGAGCCGCGGCCATGGGGCACCCGCCGCTGGAGTTCAGCGATTGCTACCTGGACAGCCCCGATTTCCGCGAGCGCCTCAAGTGCTACGAGCAGGAGCTGGAGAGAACCAACAAGTTCATCAAGGAGGTGATCAAGGACGGCAACGCGCTCATCGCCGCCATCCGCGGTGAGCGGGCCGGGGCGGGGGTCCGGGCAGGGCTCGGCCGGTCACTGGGGTGCGTCCCGTTCCCTGGGCATCGCCTGCAGCCCCGTGCTGGAGCCGCTTGGGGCCCGTGCCCTGCATCGCTCTGGGGAGGGCTGGCGTTCCCCGGGCAGCGGCCGCCACCCCCGGCGTGTCCCTGTCCCTGCACTGCCAGCCCCGGGGCCAGCCGCAGCTGTCCCCGCGCAGGGACAAGGCCGGATCCCCCGTCCCGCTGGCTTGAGACCGGCGGCGGGACCGGCCGAGCCTTCCCTGGCATCTCTCTGCTCGTTTGGGGACAGTGATCCCTGCTCGGGGAAGCTGCTCCGTTATTCTGCATCTCCCAAGCACGGGGGGAGCGTGCCGGGTTCGTGTTTGGGCATCTCGTCACCCTGAGGGACCACTGTGGGCATGTGGGGGCCCTCCTGAGCTCTGCTGCCGTCTTCCTTTTGTTGTCGTTGTACTGTCGTTCTTGAAATCACGGTGAGCATTTTTCCTAATGAAATGTCGATTTCAGTGTTGACTTTGCGGGAGTCGCCTGTTCAGAAGTGCTGACAGATCACCAGAGCACCTGGGCCAGGTTGTGTCACCTGAAACCACCAAATCCCACGTGTTTGACGCTGACCTGGCTGCTTAGATTTGTTTTCCCTCCCCACAGCTGTAGATACACCTTCATACACACCTTCCCCGTGTCGTCTCCCACACCTCCCTGGACTCGATGGTCTTAAAGGTCTTTTCCAGTCCAAATGATTCCGTGATTCTCTGCTGTTATCAATGCAGTAGAATCCAGGCCCAGGCCAGCAGAGCATCCACAGGGGCAGTGGAGGGACACACGATCCACGCTGGTCACACACAGTTTTCCTGGCAGCTGGTTGGTTTCAGTTGGTGTTAATAGGTTTAGCTGCTGCCCTTTTGTTCAGAATAATTCAGAGCTTCCTTGTTATCGAGGCCGTGGCCAGAATAGCCTGTGTTTGCCCATCTGGAAGCAGCAGAGACAAAAGCTGGTGTGACTGAAACTGCCGACGTCACAGGGCTGGGAGACCTAACGTGGGTACAAAAACCCAAATCTCTGCGCAGTCCAGGGCAAAATAAAACCCCAACAAAATGGAAATCAGAGGGATTTAAACAAACCTGCTTGCTAATGGAAATGCTTTTCTTCATCACTTTGTTCAAAACCATTTCCCTTTTCAGTGTTTGTAGCGCACAGGGATGTGAGGGATTTCGCTGGGTCAGCAGAGCCGGCCCAGGGAGGAAGGGCAGAAGCAGAAGAAAGCAGAGCACACCCAGGCAGCACTGAGAACCCCCAGGGCTGAGGACTTCTTGACTGAAATGCTGTAGGGTGTTTTCGTAGCTGATCCAGCAGACTGCCAGGGAGGTGCTGAGGCCAGTGCTGCCTGGGCTTCCATCAGCTCCCTGTGTTTAATTTATGGAGGTGTGGGTGGAAATCTGGGATATTCACTGGCCGTTGGCAGCTGGCAGATCCCACTGTCCACTCGGACAGCCATGGCTGACAATCCCTCTGTGCCCCTTGACAGGGTGGCATGGAGGTGCCCTCAGCCACCTGGTTGCAAAGGTGGTGGTGGTCCCAACAGGAGGGTGAGGTCCAATGAGGGTAGAGGGGGAAGTACCTGAAGGGGCCTACAAGAAAGGTGGAGAGGGACTTTGGACAAGGGATGGAGTGACGGAACAACAGGGAACAGCTTTAAACTGAAAGAGAGCAGTGAGATGGGATAATCGGGAGAAATTCGTCCCTGTGAGGGTGGTGAGGCCCTGGCACAGGTTGCCCAGAGAAGCTGTGGCTGCCCCATCCCTGAAAGTGTTCAAGGCCAGGTTACCTGAGTGAGGGGGGCACTTTGGGGGCCTTTTTAAACCCCTTTGGCCCTTCATGGATGAAGAGAAGCTGGTTCCATTCCCTCCACTCAACTGATGTGTCACCAGCTGGAACAAATCAAATCCCAGGGGTGAAGCTCTTCCAGGGGCCTGCAGCCCACCATGTCCTGGTGAGGGTCACCCTGCAGTCACAGCCCAACCAGTGCTGCCTTTGAGTGTGGTGTTTTCTCTTGCTGACTGACAGCCCCCAACAGCTGAGTAGTTACAACTACATGGGACAACATAAGGGGACAAAGTATAAGGTACTGCCAAGTGGGAAATTAAACTGACTAAAGCAGAGAATAATGTTGTTAATTTTTAACAGTCTTAGGTGTGAAAGACAGTAACAGAAAATAATACTTTGAGTAAGAAAAGGGAATTATTTTTGAGTCCCTTGTTTTTCGTGCCAGGAGTGCAGAGTGTCACTGGCAGTGCCAAGTGACGGTGCTGGTGCCATACTTTGTGCTGCAGTGCTGAGACCACCATGGCCTGTCCCTGGGAGGGGAGGGAGGGAGAAGGACTGGGAGGTGTCTGTTCCTTCATGTTGGTGCCCATCCCCTTGGGCTGGCCAGAATCAGGGCCCAGTGTGGGCACCGGGGATTCGGCTCCACCAGCAGCTTGTCCATGCCCAGAGCTCCCTGTGGCCAGCCCTGGTGTGACAGAGGGGCCTTGCTCAGGGCACACACTCGAGGCCACCAGCGTGTCACAAGTTGTGGCTCCATGGCATCACTGTGGCTGTAAGAATGGCTGCTTTACAGCAGTTTCTTTCTGTGCTCCAGCTTCTTTAATCTCTCCTACTCGCTGTGCTCTTCTGTGTGTGTGATAATGCAAACCTACCTATTTCCCCTGGCCTTTGATCTTCTCTCCCAATTAAATATCAAATGGAGTTGGAGAAATGTCAGATCGAGGCTTTTCTCATTAGTACCTGTGAGTGCTGTGATGGTGAAAATTGTCCTTTGAAGCTCTGAGAGCTGTGAGTTCTCATGCAAATGCTGTGTACGTGGTTTTGCTCTTGATTTCTGTCCAACGTGGAGCTCTGAAGAGTGCATGGGACTGTGCTGGCAGTTCCCAGTCTCCCCCAGTGCTGTCAACACTTCATTCTGAAGGATAACATGATAAAGGAATGTGTATGGACTGTGTGGGCTTTTCCCCAATAATGGGGTTCCCTGGGCACCCAGGGAAGGTCCCAGCATCATCATCATCCCTCCAGGTCCCACAGAACTGTGTGTGGGAACTGGCACATCCCCTCAGGGAACTCTTGTGTCCCCCCAGCTTGGCAGACCTGTTCTGGGCAGGTTCCTGTGCTGTCGTTGGATGTGGTGCCTGGGGCTTTAATGCTGTGGAGTGTGGGAAGCAGCATGGCATTGGAACAGGTTATTTTAATGGGATTGAAGCCATGCAGAGTGGCCTGTCTGCCCAGTTCTGCAGAACCCCATGTTCTGCTTCATGGGAAGGCTGTGGGGACAATGGCTGGAATCTCTTCCTGCAGTATGTTACAGCCAGATCCTGGGCACTGTGTCCAAACAACCCTAAAGCTCCTCTGGAAAAGGGGGAAGAAGAAGGAGTCTGTCCCATGCCAGGAGAAGCAAGAATCAGCTTTGCTGGGAGGCACAGCTGGGCATTGAGGTGCTGCAGTGACAGTGTCCTGTCCCACAAAGACAGCTTAGCCATGAGACCGTATGGAGCAGGGGGCAAATGACCTGCTGGAAAACACATCACTGTCCTCCAGCAATAATGTGATCTCTTGTACTTGTCAGCTCCTTGCTGGTCTTCCTCATCCTCGCTGGGGATTTCAGCCAGTAAGGGCACCAGTTACTGCTGGTAACTTGCAAAATTGTCTCCTGACTTCCCAGCTCTTAACTGTCTCAAAAGATATCTCACCCACAGCCAGACGCCAGCTCTCCCTGGGAGCATCTGTGCCCTGCAGGCATCCTCAGCACAGATGGGCAGAGAGGGTCTGCAGCTAACAGCCACTGATGAAGCAGCTCCTGCTCCTGGGCTGCACACTCTGAGCACAGGACTAGGGCCCCAGTTGGTGCAAATCTAAACCAGACACGCTTTAACCAGAGACTAAAACACAATAGCAGAAAAAAGAACAAAAACCCTCCCAAAAGCCAACTCACCCGCAGTGCCAGAACCGTATCCTCGGTGCAGGCAGGAGAGACAAGGGGCCGGCACAGGATCTACCAGATCCAGCTGCGAGGCAGATCCCACGCTGTGTTCTGGGGCTCGGGGCTGTGTTTGCTGGGTTTTGCTCCCCCTGGAGCAGCTCTCTGGCTGGGCAAGCTGTCACTGTTGGGTTTGCTTTGGCAGTGGCTGAGGCGCCAGGCTGGGCACAGGGCGGTTTGGCCGTGCTGTGGTGGCCCCAGGGCCAGCTCCGTGTCCCTCGCTCCCTCCCTGCCATGGTCCTGAGCTCCCCAGCCTGCCCCCCAGGAACCACTGGCTTCTGCTGGTTACAGCTGCTCCATCCATGCCCAGGTGTGCCCAGGGCTTGGTTTGTTTTAGGAAACCCAGGGCAGGAATGTGGACAGGGGTGTCTGGCAATGGCACCAAGCCAGCCCTGCCCCTGCCAGCTCGGGGGCTGGTGTGTGGGCTCTGGACCAGCCTTAAACAAACCAGCTTAAACAAACCAATGTGCAATATTTTGTGATGGCTTTTTCCAGCCCAGATATGCTTCCCGAGGACTCGCCTGCATACAGCGGCACAAGGGGCTGGGACAAGAGGTGAAGTCATTTTCATGGCTTTAAAGATACTTTTTCTTGTGCTGCACATGAGGCATGCAGGGAGCTTTTCATCCATCTTCTACTGCCTTTTCTGGCTCCTTCCCTGGGAGGATGTGGGTATTATCCATGTTCTGTGTGTCTCACAGCCCACAGCTCGCAGCAGCACTGCTGCTGACCTAAGAGTTTCCTCTTGAGTCACTGTATGAAGACTCAGCTTTTCTGGCTTTTTCCTTGAGATATTGTTGGAATATTTTATTTCCTAATGCTGTTGGTGGCACACTGGTAACTACAGATATGGCATCCCATGCTTACGCCCAGGCTTTTCAGAGGTGGCTTCTGTCCTGCTGGGTGCCAGCCTGGCTCTGTGGAGTGGCAGCGGTGTCCCCGCTCCGTTCTGCTGCAGGGCGCAGCCAGACACCTGTGGCACATCCTGGCCACGCTGCATCCTCCTGCCCACACAGCGTGGCTCTGCCACTGATCCCTGGATGCCCAGTCATGGATCTGGGCTGCAAGGAGGGACTGCAGTGCCAGGATGGGCCATTCTCCAGGGACAGAGGGGCAAGCGCTGCTGTGGGGGCCAAGTGCTGTCCGGAGCACTGCTGTGTGGCACACAGCCTGGCAGGAACACAGAGGTTTGGAGAACCGTGGGTTCATAGAAAAAAACTCTGGTGAACCATCAGCACCATTTACAGGTACTGAGCACCAAAATGCTGCAGCTTTGGAACTGCTGGAGAAGTTCGGCAGGCAGCAGTTATTTTTCCTTACTCAGCATTAAACAAATCTTCCAAACACGTAAAGCTTCTGTCTGAGGTTCTGACACGTGTGAATGAGAAAGCTTTTGGAACCTTGTTGTTTCTGTTCTTGGGATGGTGGATTGTCCACCCTGGCCTGTGTTGTGTCTCACAGCCTCCTCAGCGCTGTTGGTCGAGCTGCTCTGCTGGGATCCCAGGCCACGCTGGCAGTTTTCTCCTGGGGCATATTCAAATGTGACCTCTCTGCCCAGTGTCCTTTCTTGTCAGTGAATTCTCCATGCAGGTGAATGTGCAGTCATGATTTGTTCAAGTGATGGTAAGAGCAGCAGAATAGCCTGAGATAAAGTCTATAAATAAAAGTACAGCCCAGAAGTCAGTTGCTCTCTCAGTCTCTCTCCTTTTTATTCTGTTCCCCCAGCCAAGCCTGATTTTGAGGAGCCTGAGATGTTTAAAACAAAAACAGATATTACTAAACCTTGTAGCTGGGAGAATGGAGAACAAGGGACATGACCTGTTCCTGTGCCATCACAGGACGAACTGGGGACCTGCAGAGTATCAGGGGACCCTTTGGGGTGGAAGCACAAAACCAGACCCCCAAGTCCTTGCAGTGGTGCCCAGAGTGGGTTTAGGTCTTGGCAAAGCCCTCCTAAGTGTGCCCGGCATGTCGGGCTGCCCCAGTGCCGATCAGGTGATGGTGCCCAGGAGTCTCCCGGGAGGTGCCAGCTGATGCACCACAGGCCATGTCCATGATCCAGGCTGGCATCGTCTCCCAGCCTGGACCAGGAGCGGTGCACATTCCTCCCCGCACCGAACCACTTCGGTTCGCTGGTAAGCCGCCGGCGATCCCTCCCTGGCGTGCTGTGTGACTCAGCTGGCCCCCTGCCCGGCCCCGCTGCGCCCTTATCGAAGGAAACTCTGAAATCATCCGTGCTTGGAGCGAGCGCGGCTCCCTCGCCCGTCGGAACCTGCCCTGCCTGGGAAGGGGAGCTGCAGGGAAATGCGTGTGAGGGCTCTGCAGATCATGAGACGTCTCTGTGGGGATTACTCGTGCTCTGCCCCGGATAAGAGTCCGTTGTTTTCATGTTTGTTTTCTCTGTGTCCGTCCTGCCTGTGCAGCGGGGAGCCGCGGATCTTGGAGCACACCCTCTCCTACCGCTCACGCCAGAGCACCGTGCCAAGAGCCTGCTCGGCTGCTCTCGGAGCCGGGGGCTCGGGGTGGCCTGGAGCACTGCAGAGATTTCTTTAGCTCTGCCCTCGCTCTCCTGATGCCCCTGGGAAAGCAGCTGCTGCCCCTCCCTGACAGCTCACTCCTCCCAAGGGAGGGGAAGATCCATTTGTTTTCCATGGCTCAGCTTTGTGTATTTTTATTTTTCAAAGAGTCTGTCCTTTATTCCCCAGCCCGAGGACCTGTCCCCAGGCTGGCATTCTGAAAGTGGTGACTGGCTTCTATGGGACAGTGATGCAAACAGGTGTATAAATAGGTGCAGCAGCCTGACAGCCTCACCCTGCTTCCAGCTGGTTGCCTGCTTTGGCTTCCAGCCCCAAAGTGTCACCCAGCTGCCGCAGCCACAGCTCACCTGGCACTGCCATCCCCAGGGCTCACCTGGCAGCACCATCCCCACAACTCACCTTGGCTATGGCTGCCGCAGGGGCAGGCATCCAGCAGCCTCTGTGCTGGGAGTTCTCAGGAAAGCTGCCGAGTGCTGCCACTCTTGGAGCCTCCCATGTGGGGTTTGGGAGCCGCTGAGTCAGCGGAGGAGCGCTGGCACCACCTCCACCAGCATCACCAGTGCCCACAGAGCCGGGCACTGTCTCCCAGCTGTGGCTCTCCCTCCTACACCCGGGTTCAGTGCTCGCCAGGGCAGTGCTGAGCGATTCCCTGCTGTGCTGACAGTTGGATTGGGATACCAGGGGGGTCTGAAATTCCTGCAGGTGTGGCAGCAGCAGCCTCATGGTTGGGCTTGGTCCATGGTGAACCAAAGGACTATGGCAGTGTTGCCTCCTTGGTTACTCTTCTGCCTCTGCAACCCTGGGAGCATTTGTTTAAAAAACAGTTGCATTATTCCTTATTGTGTCTTTCACCACTTTTGGCGATTTCTAAGGCCACTCATCTTTTCTTAACTTCCATTTAGTTGGCCACGTGTTCTGGGCTGGCTGCCCTGTGTCTCTTGCCGCTTTGGCTGAAGCAACTCCTCCAGCTTTGCAGGGCTGCAAGGTTGATTTGAAAGGACAGCAAAAAGCCAAAGGTGAAAAAACTGTTCTCTGAGAAGTTCAGGCTTTCAAAGTGCAGTTTTACCCATGGCTCATCCTGAGGAGCACTAAGGGAAGTGCTGAGGCCAGCAGGAGTTTTGCTGCTGTGGGGAGAGCAAGGGTGCCCTGGGTGTGCTGAGCCAGGCAGGAGGCTGTGCTCCTCATGTTTCAGAAGCAAAAATAATTAAAAAAATTCATCCAACAAACTCTCCTTTATAAAAATATTAAACATACAGCCCAAAGTGCTGCTCTGTAGGAAACCAGTACAAGCCAGTGAGTGTCACTGGGAGAATGGTGTGTTCCATGTCTTCACTTTGAAGTGTGCCTCTGCTGCACGATTCTCTTCCTGATCAATGAATCTCTCACTGTGGAGGTCCTGGGAAGAAGGTGCTGGATAACTTTTTATCTGAGGGAGGGTAAGAGTGCATCCTTCTCCCAGAAGCTGCATCCCACATGACTCGCTCCTAGTTTTCTCCGAAACAGACCAATGTACCCCAAAACTTTGTTGTCTTTCCACTCTTGCTTGGTTGCTTTGTGTTTTGCTTGGGGTTTTGGGCTGATATGTTCCCAAACTTCCAAGCTGTTGGTGAGGAGACCCGTGGTCTCCTTGTGCTCCAGGCAACCAGGAAAGCCCCTCTGTGTGTTTAACTGCCTTGAGCTCCGGTGCAGCCTCGTAACCCTTGCCAGCTCTTCTGTAGCATGGCAGGTTCAGCAGAGCTGGTTTCCATCAGGCAATGAGGGAGATGAGGCAGGCATAAGATTTATGTGATGAGTGTGAACCATTGCTGTCTGGCTCCTTGGGTTTTTAATTTAACAGTAAATAAGAAAATAAACCTGTCAAGCAAGTTTGGGCACTTCCCACAAGGCTGGCTGGGCAGGGAGAAGAATTTATGAGAATAAAAGATTGAAGTTTAGGACAGGAAGCAGAAACTGTGGGGGGTGGGGGGAGAGTGAGAGGGGGATGTGTGAGTGGAGGTGATGGTCCAGAGGGTAGGTAACCAGCTTGCTGAGGAAAAGGTCACTGGTTAGGAAGAGGTACTGAAAAATGTCTTTTTACTGGATGCACAGCCCTGCTTTTCTGCCTGGAGCCTGGGCTGGACTGGCTGTGAAAGGGAAGCAGCAGCTTATGAACAACTCAGTCAATGAAGGGCTGATTAGGAGAGGTAAATGTGTGACAGAGTGTGAGACATCCAATAAATTCCTTTGCAAGAGATTTGTAAAGCACAGCTAAATATAGCAAGTTATTTTTAGCAGTTCATGCTAGCCACTTACTCCTGGCAAGTGGAAAACCTGTGTCTGTGTGGGAAAAATGGCCTTTGTCCAATGTGTCAGGATTTCTGAGTCCCCACAGAGCCTTCAGGGGCACTGGCGGACGGCTCGCCCTGGGTCACTGCCAGGCACTGCCTGTCCTGGGCCGCTCTGTAATTCCCTAGTGATGAGCATCTCTCCTCTGTGCAGCACCAAGAGGGCTGGAGCCCTTGCAGGGTCCTGTGTGGATTTGGAGCTACCTAGGAGGCTGACCAGAAGGTTATTTTTTATCCTCCTGTGAGAAAATCAACGTGTTTCTGTGTTTGAGCAGCTGTAGAGTATTTGGGAGTGTTCCATGAGTCCGGGTTCATTACTCCTGATCCTGATGGCACATCTGGGCTCAGTGCGGGGAGCTCATGGCTTTCCAGGCTGAGGTGTTTTTGTGGGACAGAGACTGTGGGCTTCCTGCAGGTAGTACACACAGTGTAAATCCAACAACTCAGAGCAGAGTCTGGCCCTTTGGCCACATTGTGTGTTGGCTCCTAAAGCTCTGCCACAAGGACAGAGAATCCTCGGGAAGCAGTGGGTCGGGTACCATGCCCAGAACCTCATCCCCAGGGTGGTGAGGAGGATCGTTAGTGATGCAACTCCCTGAGGAATTCTTTGGCGGGAGTTGGTAACAATGGGCACATTATTTTCCCCTCAGGAATCACAGCCCTGTCTCTGCATGCTGGGAAAAGTGACATTTCTCATGTTGTACATATGCCGTGCACAGCTCTCCACCAGGGAGGAGAAAATCAACCAAGGGACCATTGGTAGGAAATGTAGGTGTGTCCTCGCCTGCTGTCTGTCAGGGTCTTGCAACATTTCCCTAGAAAAAATGGATTTCCAGGGTTCAGATCCTAACCCAAAAATTTCCATGTCTTAAAATGCTCTGGTTTAAGGGGAGAGTGAACTTCTATTGTCTTTTGTTTGAAAGGAAACAAAATCCTTTCTTATTTGAAAGGAAAGTGTGTGTCCAGATTTGATAGTTCTGTTTTCAAGCTGGAGAAGAAGAAAGCAAAATACAAAGATGGAGCTCCTGCTTAGCTTTGCTCTGCTTATTTGCAGTGCCCAGTCAAACCCGGGCTGGGTTTTTCTTATTGATTACTTATGGGTTTTATTCATGGGTTGCTGAAGCTGTGACATGGTTGCTGAAGCTCTGGCACTGCAATTTGTGGGTCAGGCGGATGCAGAGGCTCGGGAATTGCTTTTTCCCCCATGGAAATCTCTGCTGGCTGCTCTTCCCCAAGCTGCCCATGCATAGGTGCAGGCAGGCAGGCTTGTTAAAGTCACTTCCCACCTTCCAGTGTGGGCCAGGCCCAGGAACAGGACAGGGGTGCTGCAGCCCCATCACTGCTCAGCTATTCATGCCTTCAGCTGGATCAGATTAAATTCAGGACTGCCTTTGCACTGGGAGTGTCACTGGCCAATGATTGCAAAGATGATGAGGTTGGGGGTGGGATTTTTATTTTATTTTTTCCTCCGTAATTTGCAGTGTGATGCCCTGGGAGCAGCGTGTAATGGGGATTAGCCAAAGGGCTGCTGAACCCACTGCTTGCTCAGCCCCTGAACTTCTGGAGGAGCAGGAATTCCCACCTGGCTGTTTCCTAGGAAGAAGTAGAGTGGTGCTGTGTATACCAGCTGCTGCACAGCCAACAAATGTCATATAAACAAGGGCTATTTGGGTCTGGATAATGGGGATGAGGGTGCTGGCAACCTGGCCCTGGCCAATGTAACATGTACCCTCTACACCTGCTCTCCTGCACACTTGGAGATTTTCTGTTGGTTTTCAGTGTGTTTATTTCTAAAAATCTGGCTCCTCTTTGCACCTGTGTCACATCTGACATCTCACTGTGTCCCTGTGGTGTTAAAGGAGGCAGCCCAGGCACAGCCCTCCTGTCCTGGCTCAGAGATCCTGCTGGTCTCCATAGCTGTCATCGTTTGGTTATCACGGCCACTTCTATTTCCCTGTCCTCAGGGGCATCGTTTCCTCTCTTGGGAACAGAGGACCATTGCAGTCACACAGATTGTGACCTCTGGGTTGCAATTAGTAAAGCTCATTAAGGCTATTCCCCTGTGACACCTTGAGCATTGCAGGCCCTTGAGCAGCACCTCTGTGCCCCATTCTCTGGCCATGTCTGCTCACCCTGCTCCCCCATGGCTCTGTCCTGTGGTGATGGTTTCCTTGTGGTTTAAATTCTAAGCACTGGAGGTAAAAGCAGCAGCATAGCTTGGTTTGGGGCTCTGCTTGTGTTTGTGTTTTGTCACAGGCCTGTGGCTTTTGCAGCGGTAGCAGCACTTTTTTGTGTGTGGTTTTTGATTACCTGTGGTTGCTGTGAAAGGTTGAAGTGAGAATCCTTCTAGGTCCTTACTGAGCAGGCCGTGAGGCACATCCTTCCAGAGCTGCTGGCTCTGGAGGTGTGTTTATCCACACATCAATACAGCCCCGAGTTCTCTGTGTGCCTCCTGAGGCCGGCATGGCTGGCACTGGCATTCCCTGCTCCTGCCCTGCAGCCCAACTGGGGCCATTCTGTGCAGGAGTGGAACTTCATTTTTACTAGAGGAGTAAATTATTGTGACCACAAATGGTGAGATTTGGCATTTCTTCCTGACACTGGAAGGGAGAAGAAGAGTCCTTGAGGACTCCTGATCAAATTCATTTGGTGTGTTTCCATGGAAACAGGCTGAGCAGGTCCTTGGGGCAGTGCTGAGCTTTGGCGTGCAGTTCGCAGGGATATTCCAGCTTGGAACCTGGCATTATTCCTTGAGCCTCGAGTCCTGGTGCCGGGGGAGCAGGACAGGCCCTGCAGCCGCCTCTCCCTTCTGCCAGGCTCTGGGGGTGCAGAGCAGGATCCTTTGGCAGCCTGGTGCTTGTATTGGGAGGGAAAACATTTCTGACTGTTAAAACAAGGGAAAATATGGATTTATCTCTCCCAGCGTGGGATGGAGCCCCATTTTTCCACACAGCAGATCTCTTCCTGCTGGCCCCTTCCTGTGGTCAAGCCTCTTTCCTGTGGCCATTGCTTATCCCTTTCTCCCCAGCCCCCCTGTCCTGCCCCATCCCTGGTGTCACCATAATGCCATTTGGGTGCCACCGAGGGAAGGGGCAACGTCTCACTGAGTGTCTCTGAGCACTGACACCAATTCTCTGCCTCAGGCCCTGGTGCTGGGCCCTGCAGGGGAACAGCCCCTGAGCGGGACATCCTCTGTTCCCACAATCCCAGCAGTCAGTCAGCCCCGTGCTGTGTCCCAGTCACACCCCAAAGCTGTCCCACAGTGCCAGCAGTCAGTCAGCCCCGTGCTGTGTCCCAGTCACACCCCAAAGCTGTCCCACAGTGCCAGCAGTCAGTCAGCCCCGTGCTGTGTCCCAGTCACACCCCAAAGCTGTCCCACAGTGCCAGCAGTCAGTCAGCCCCATATTATGTCCCAGTCACACCCCGGAGCTGTGGCAGCACCACAGCAGCCGCAGCAGCAGCGATGCTGTCCTGTGCATGCACACAGGAGCTCTGTCAGGAGCCAGTGTTCAGCCAAGGCTCCGTACGTGTGGGAGTCGAGTTGCCTTGGTCTGGAGGAGCCTGGTTTCCATTAAGAGTTCCTCCAGAGCCTGCCAGGCACGCACGGTGTGGGCACACACTCCCTCTCCCTCTCTCCCTCCTTCTCTCTTGGGCTGGCAGGGACACAGGGCACGTGGAGACCCTCTGTCCCTGCCAGGTACCACCCGTGGGACCTGCGTGTGCTGCTGTGCTCCTGCCTGACAGGGACACCAGAGCCATGGTGCATCGTCACCTGCCCCCAGCCAGCACCCATGGAGGGGACAGACAGACAGACAGACAGACAGAGAGACAGGTGCTGGCTGGGGGTGCCAGTGCTTTCAGAGAGGCTTAAGGACACACACACACACTGGGCTGGGAGTGGTGTTTGGAGGGAGAGATTGAACATCACCTGCGACCAGAGGCAGGGGAGGGGCTGGATGGGGCCCACAGCGGCGTCAGGGACGGTGATGGGGTTTGCAGGGGGATGAACAAAGATTCCCCTGAGCGAGGGCTGAATGAGCCTCCAGCCTGGCCTGAGTGAGCGCTGGGGGACTGAGGGGAAATTATTTGCTGAGGTTTTCCATCAAGTCAATGACATCGTTCTGTGTGAGAGTTCACCCATTTACGGGCTCCAGCCCCTGGCAGCTGGGGCTAAATAGCGACATTCAAGCCTGAATCTGCCCATTGAGGAGCAAAGGTTTGACCCATCAGAGGGAGCTGCTGAAGGAGGCTTTTGAGGGAGAAGCAGGGATTGCACTCCTAGCCTGCACCAGTGGCCCGGCTTTCCCCCCACCCCTGCCTGCCCAGGGACGTTGGGGAGGGTCAGGAGCTCATGGCCTGGGGACAGGGGAAGCAGGGCAGTCTGGGCACCTGCTGCTGTCCCACACAGGCCACTTGATTTCTTTTCCCCAGCATCCATTTCAATATTATCCAATTTTTCTCTCCTCTTCACAGCAGCATTTTAGAACATCCCATGATTGCCACCACAGTAGTAAGTTTTATTTTCAAATTTTAAAAACCCATCCATGTACACCAAATTCCTATATACACCAGTCATGGTGTTGGTTTGGCAAAGCAGTGGTGGGAGCTGGTTGCACATTAACGTCTGTGCCATCACATCTTCCCCACTTGCAATTTCCTGAATTTCTGAAAGTGCCATCTCTGTTCACTGCCACAAAGGAGTCCAGCCTGGGACTGTGCCTATAGCTGGAGTCCCAAATTAAGGAAAATAGCAACATAAATTGGAGTATAACATTATTCCTTTGCTTTTCTTTTTGTCGCCTACATTCTACTCCCTGAGGTCAGGCAAGTGCAGCCTCCTTCTGTTTGTATCTCAGGAATTGTTGTAGCTTTGTGCAGGGTGATGTGGTCAATCCAGTGAGTGTCACTGGTGCTGTCCCTGCTGGCCCTGGGTTGGGCTCTGGTGGTGTCACTGCCCCACCCCAGGGCTCCTCTGCCAGCGCCAGCAGACGTCGTCCAGCCACATCCTGCAGCCACACAGTGTGCAAAGACACAAAGCATCCTTTGGGCCAGAAACTCCTCTGGAAGGTCCAAAAATAATCTGGTCTGAGCCACAGCCGGCATCAGGCAGTGTCTTTGCTTCCAGCTCGGACTGTTCTCACCAGTGGGAGCAGCAGGTCCCAGGGCCATCTGTGGGTGCCCTGGCAAGCCCAGCTGAGCCCCCTGGCTCAGCACTGGGGTCTGTGGCACTGTCCTTCCCTCAGGGCCTGTCTGTGTCCATGACCCCACAGAGGGACAGTTATTTTTAGTCCTGCCTTTTTCCTCACTTTTATTTTCTGACTCTACAGATTTCTCTCCCATATTATGAAACAATTTCTGTGAACAGTGGCCAGCCTGTCTCGACAGCCCCTGTGCTCCAAAGAGCTGTGCTGGTGCACACAGAGCCCTGGAGTATCTCCTGCATGTTTTCCTGCAGGGAATTGTGTCAGTGTCCTTTCCTGTATGTGGCTGGACACAAGGCCATTGATCAGTTGTTGTACTGTGTGGTGCATCCATTAGTGCTGCAGAAGCTTTTTCAGAGAGAGGGAAAACGCAAATCCAATGCTCTCTGCAGCCACTGAGAGTTTATAAATGCTGCAGCATTTTCTGCAGGGCTGAAGTTCCCGATGCCTATGGATTTCTATAACTACCTTCCTATGGTCTCATTCCATTCAGGATAAATTCCTAAGACTTGCAGCCTCTGTAGAAAAATTGCAGAAACCCCCAGCTGATTGCTCTGTCCTTTTCCAGGGTACTCCTCAGCAGTGCAGAAGTTCTCCCAGACTCTGCAGTCCTTCCAGTTTGACTTCATCGGTGACACACTAACAGATGATGAGATCAATATTGGTGAGTTCTCTGCTTTTTGAAGCCGACTCCCAGTAACTGGAACAGTCTCCCTCTCTGGGAATTAGCCTGCCTGCTGGTTTTTAAGCAGCCTCAGGAGCCAGGTTGTGGGCAGCTCTTCCACAGCTTATTTCATGAAGTTGAACAGTCACGGGTCGAGTTTCACATTCCCAATTCAGCAGATAATTTGCAGAGGTTTTCCGTGGCTCCAGGCCTGCTCCATGCTGCCAGGTGCTGGGGAGGAGGTGGCGTGGTGCTGACCTCCCAGCCAGCCCCTCTTCCCAGTGCTGCAGTGGAGCCCAGTGGGTGATGCTCCCAAAGCTGCCTTCGCTCTGCTGGAAAGGCCTCGCAGGAACAAACTGCCCCACGCTGCTCTGCAAAGGCACCAGGCTGCAAACTGCTGGGAAAAAGGGTTTCTGGATGTGTCTCAAATGGAAAACAATGGCTGTCTGTGCCCTGGGAAGCCTTGCAGGGCTGCTCCCTGCACATCTGCTTGGGGATTAGTGATCCTGGAGCTGAGTTACATCCCTGCCCTCCCCCAGCACAGCTCTGGGAGTCACTCAGCATCCACTGCCCGGGGGGCTGAACCAAAGTGCCTCAAACCCCACTGGTTTCACATAAATCTGCTCTTGGCTTAGTGGGTGAGTGGAATCTGCAGGGGTGACAGGAGGCTTCAGGAGGGACAAGAGATCCTCAGTCCCTGAGGTTCTCATCCTGCCCCATCAGACAAACACTTGGGCTACCTGCCTGGGCTGAGGGGCTGGGGCTGCCCATAGGCTCACAGGGCATTCTCCAGGCAGGAACAGAGGGCATTTGTGGGGTGGGGCACAGGGTCTTTGCCAGGCTGCTCCCAAGGGCTGCACATAGTGGAAAGGAACAAAAACCAGCTTTTGTCAGGCAGCAGTTGAAGAGTGGCAGCAGTGTGACATTGCTGGTGTCGGGTCTCTTGGCCACTGTCAGAAGGGGAAGGAAGTAGAGCCTGTTCCTTGGGCTGTTGTATTTAAAGCCACGTGAAGCAGATTGCAGCCTGCCCCTCCAAGGCTTGTTTCCTTTATGGAAAGTCTCTAGGTGAAACCCGCTGGAAATGAGTCAGCCTCTAAATCTAATGGCAGCAGAGGTGCTAAGCTTCCAAACACACGTGGGTCAGGGAGGGGAGAGCTCTGCCATGTAAATGCCCCTCCTGGGAGCTGAGGGGTCTGAGGAAAGGAGTGTCCCTCCCCTTGACTGGAAGGGACAAAGCTCCAATGACCAAGCAAGGCTGCTGGGAATGGCAGAGGTTGAATAAAGGGATTGTGGGATGAGGGAGAGCAAGAAGAGATCACAGCAGATGTAAAACCCTCCGTGGTGAAAGGAGCATGTTTTGCTTCAGTTTTTCTGGGGAGTATTTGTTTTGCTTTTTCAAGAAGAGGTCCCCAGTTTCCCTGTGAAGAAGCCTGGGCTGTGTTCCTCCTCCCACCCAAGCCCTGCTGTGCCTGCAGGGGTTGAGGCTTCCTTATTCCTGACACAGCAATGGGGCGTTGACGTCTCTGAAGCAGCTTCCATCTCCTGCAAGGGTGCCAGGGCTCTGCGTGGGAGTGCAGAGCTCATTTGATGTGCAGGACATGGGAGTGAAGCAGAACACTTACAGGCACTTCTTATGTGCTGCAAGAGAACGTGTTTGGGTTGTAAATAGAGCTGAAGTCACGCTGCTCTCTCGTTGTGTGGGCACAGAGCAGCCAGGCCCCTGAGCGGGTGGCAGCAGGGACACTGCAGGTGCCAGTCAGGACACTGGGTTGATGTTGTCTGTCATGAGCAGCACTTTTCTCTGGGGGTGTGAAAGGTCGTGGATGCCCCTGTGTTACCCCACAGCTGCAGCCCCTCCTGTGCTCTCTCCTGTGGCCCCTCCACTGTCACCTCATGGGACCCAAAGCAGCAGCTCCTGCGGAGATTAAGGGGGCAGTGAAATGGGATGCTGTGTTCCTCCCATCCAGGCACAGAAAACTGGAGTCCTCTGGCTGTAAGGAGCTTCCTGGAATGCTTCTGGCTGCCCAGCAGTCACTCTGGTGTTTCCAGGTATCAGTTCCCAGGTGTGGCTGGGCTGCTGGTGGCCCTCCTGCTCCACACTGCCCTGCAAGGACTGACAAGTGCTGACCCAGGCCAGTAGCATAGATCCACCCCACTGCTCCCAGGCACTGCTGGGCAGGCAGCAGGATCTGAGCCTTGTGTGTGTGGTGCAGGGTGAAATTCACTTGGCTGCTCTGTGACTGGAGCCAGGAAACATGTTCCTGGGCTCTTCCTGTAGAGCAAAGGGGAAAAAACAGCTAGGGAACATTTTAGGCACTGACATATTCCCTCTAAGTTCGGGGCTGGATTCTCTTTCTCCCTGTGAAAATTCTTTTCCTGGCTCAGGCCCCTGGTGTCTGTGTACTCCAGGTTTCCCATCATCCTGGGGAGCCACAGTGACAGCCCCATGTGGCCCTGGGCGTGAGCACCATGAGCCGTCGGGCCCTTGCATTGCTGGGCACTGGAGCCCTCGCTGGAGGAGAGCTCAGAAGTTCCTGACTCATCAGGAAGGTCTGTTGTGCCACTGCCAGCTGAGGGCCCCTGTCACGAGGCTGCAGTTGTTCCCTTTTGTGTGTCTCAGCAGCTGCAGAATGAATCCTCACGCTGGATTTTAGCAGGACAGGTACCTCTCCCAAGGTGCTGCTGTGGATGAGGGAAGAGGACCCTCAGCTTGCACAAAGAGCACAGTTAACACCCTCTCTCTGACCTGTGGGACAAGCTAATCCTGTGCCTGCCTTGCTGTACACCTGCTGTGCCCCATCACGTGCTGCCCTGCCCAGCCCAGCATGCTGCAGGGAGGGAGGGTCTGAACTGCAAAGCTCTGGGGTCTGACAAAGCCATTCTGGGCTGTTCCCACCAGGGCAAGAGGGAGGCTGGGACCCATCAGACCTATCCCATGCTGCACTGAGCAGGCTGGAACTGTGGGAACCTCTCCCAGGTAATTCCCAGATAGTTCCCAGGTACACCAGGGTGATCAGGTTGTTCCCCCAGGCATCCAGCACACAGCCACACTACCTGCATGGGCAGGTGTTTCCCCAGCCTTGCTTTGCAGCCCAGAGAGATGGGGAGATGGGAGTTTGGCTTGGCACTGTCAATGCTCTGCTGCTGAGAGGTTTCCTCCCCTGTGACAAATTCAGCCCCTTCCCAAGTTCTTCTTTGATGGGCAGGGAGAGGGGCTGCATGTCCCCTTGATGTGGGGTCAGCTACTCCCACCTAGTCTTTTTTCTTCCCAGGCTAAATTATTATTGTTTCAGTTTATTAAAGGAAAGGTTTCATGCTATTTTTATTTGAGTTGGACTTCCAGCTGCTGATCAATGAGATCTTTTTGTTTCACTTCTAATGTTTCGGGAGTGGTGTCAGTGTCTGTGACTACGTCTACACCTGCTGCCTTTCCTCCTGTACATGGATTTTTTGCTTCCTGGTACTGAATGTGGTCTTTGTCATTCCAGGCCATTTTCATTTGACACACTTGTCCTGGTCCTGGCAAGCACCTGCAGCTCTTACTGAGGCAGAGGTGCTGGGCCCATCCTGGTGCTGCTGGCAGCTGTCCAGGCAGGCCAGGCAGCCCCATCCCAGGCCTGTCCTGCTGCAGACCCTGGGGATGGCAGCTGCCCCTTCCCTCTGTTTGGCCTTTCCCTGCATTTGCCCCTTCTCTGCCTCCTGTATTGCCCTCTCTATAGCACAATTCCTAATAAAAGCTAATTAACATCCTCTTACCTTCCCAGGGCCTTCTCTCCCTCATTGCCCTGCATTGCAGACCCCCCTCTCCCTTGCATAAATAGGGATAAATACCCCTCAAGGCCAGCCTGCACCTGGCATTGCCTCATGCAGTTTCTGCCAAAAGGGACCACCTCTTCTCATTTTTTTTGCCAGTCTCTAGACAGCCATGCTGGGGGTGCAGCCACACTGGGGTGTCCTGACATGTGTCCCACACTCCAGTGCCACATCCCAGCTCCACTGATCAGCCTCTCCTTTTCTTACAGCCGAGTCCTTTAAGGAGTTCGCAGAGCTGCTGCACGAAGTGGAGCTGGAGAGGTCCATGATGGTAAGGAGATGGGAACTGGGCTGTGGCAGTCCTGACACTGCTAAATGCCAAATCACAGCCACAGCACCATGTGCCTTGGTGTGAGGCTCCCTGTCACTGTAGAGTCATGAACGACACAAAGAGGTGTTCTTTTCCTCAAATGCAAACCAGCTGATTTATTAAGAACTGAACGCAGTTTATAGTGTACATCATAACAAACAATATTCCATTGGTTACTATTCTGACTCCATAACACCATAGGCTAAAAAGTATAAACAATTAATCAATTATGGGAGAGCACACGTACTGTTTTCTGCAGGTGCGAGTTGTTACAATTCTTGCTCTTACGTTGACACACAGTTAGCCTGAGAACATGGATTGTTTTGATTCAGTGTGTGGAAATACATTCGTTTCTCACAGGCAAGGCACTTCATGGCTATAGCTGAGAATTTCTCTCCCCTAGTCCATTTCAGCCTCGACAGCTTCCCATCAGAGGGAAGCTGGGAGCACTGGGAATGTGCCTGGTACTCCTCTGGTCCATGGTCCCAGGGCCATGGGCCCTGAGCACAGGGCAGGCACAGCAATAGGTATGGAAAGCTGTGGCTCTCTCAGGCAGTAAAGTCAGGCACAGAGCCCCAAGCCCTGCAGCTGAAGGGGCTGTAATGTGTGCAGGCTGGTCACCAGTTGCTTCTGTGGTGAAACCAAGGGTTAAAGAATAAGAAGTGGTTTTGCTCAGTTTTTGCTGGGTACAGGAAGGCAGGTGTCCCTGAGCCCATCTGTGCTGGCCCAGCTCCTGCAGGACAGTGTACTGCCATTGGCTTCCTGCTGCCATGTGCCCTCAGCCTCTCCAGAGCTCCTCCAGAGCCAGTGCTGGCTTCCCACTGCACTCCTAATTCCAGGAAAAACATGAAGGTTAGGCTCGGTGGAGAGCTTACAGCATGCCAGGAATGTGCTGCTTGGCTCTGCATTCCCCTGCCTCGTGCAGCAGCAGGAGTTCCTGCCAGGCTGGGCTGAAGGGTCCATGGGCAGGCAAGGAACAGTAGGAAACCAGGAAAGCACTGAGATACTTCTTTATTATTAATTACATCCCAGGTACAGTGGCTCCTTTGGCAGTGGGAGGAGCAGTGGAGGGTATTGTTTCAGGGATTATGGGCATTGTCCAATTTTTGAAGTGGTTTTTTGTCCTCTTCTTGTAGGACCAGTTCTCTTTTACAGCAGCTCCCTCAGGAGGGTTCACACTCCCCGTGTTCATCAGCTTTAAATTCCCTGAAGGGCTGTGGCTATGTGGTGTTCTGTCCCCTTCTCTTCCCCTCTCCCCTCTCTTGTGGAGAGCTTGTGGAGCTTGGGACAGGGCCTGTCACAGAAGTGGGGATGGGAAGAGACAGAAGTCTCTCAGTGCCAGGATGGAGCTAGAGCCAGTGATACAAACTGGGATGAACTTTCATGTGGACTCATGGTAAAAGTGTGCAGAGCACCATCCAGGAAAGCATCTCTCCGACATGAGACAGAGTGGAAGAGACATGGGCAGTCTTTCCCTTTTCCTTGGCTGTTCCTGTGACAGATAACCCTCTGGCTGAATCTTGAGAGAAGGGAAGCCCATCCTTTATTTGAGAGCAGCCTTGCTAGACTGGGGTGGGAGACACCTCCTGTCATCCACAGGATGCCCCCAAAGCTTCCTGGCCCATGGTTGGGGTTTGCTGTGTGTTACCAATGGGGAAGAGCAGGTACAGATGGGTTAAGTGACTTCACCGACAGACAGAGAAGTTTCCAGTCAAAAACATTACAGTCTGAGTTCTTGGCTTCTAGCCCTGTTCAGCCTCCGTTTAGGAGGAAAGTGATCAGCATCTTGCAATTAAAATGCTTTTTCTTTGCACTGTAGGTGCAGAACGCGAGCGATTTGCTGATCAAACCTTTGGAAAACTTCCGGAAGGAGCAGATAGGGTTCACCAAGGTAAGGCTTGTTTGTTTCCAGTGTAAACAGATTTGTTTTCTTTTACTGTGTTTGAATTCAGATTTTCCCCCTGTTGTTATTAACAAGCAGACTGTACCTCTACTGCATTCTGACTTCAGGCACGCAGAAACTCCCTGTTCAATGCTGGCTTTGAGCTGCTGGCATGAGGGTTCGTGCTGTGACTTTTAGTCTGATTTTTCAATCATAAGAGGCTCCAAAGTCTCTTCCTGAATTCTTTGGGTTCTCTCCTGGCCTGATTCCAGCGCCGCCTCTGTCCTGAGCAAGGAGTGCTTTTTTCAAACAGGAGATCCTCCTTGCTGCTTTCTCTCCTCTCCCCTTTGTTCAGTCAGTGCTATTGAGAATAAAATACTTTCTGCAGAGAAGTGTGTGGTAGAGTGGGAGGGAGGAAGGGAAGGAGGGAAAGCAGCAGAGGCCAGCAGGCAGAACCTGATTATAGTCATAGGGCTTTTGTTATGAAATATTTACATAAAGTATCTAATGAGTCTTTCAGATGGACCAAAATTTTAAAGAAACAAGCTATAAAAAGCAAATTCTGCACATGTGGAGCACAAAAGATCACTTTTCCCTTGTCTGCTATCAAGAAGTCCAGGTTCCACGTTACTCAGCGGCAGCTTAAAATGGGGCTGGCTCTGACCCAGCTGTGAAATGGAGATGTTTTGGAGAGCACACTTGGGGCTTGGATTCAGCCCAGCCCATCTGGAGGCTTTGACGTTTAATAAATACAGGGTTTGAGAAGAGATACTCGATGGCCCTCCTGCCCTTTGCCATGCCCTGAGGGCTGGCATGTGGAACCCTCTGAAGAGCTACAGCCACGAGCACAGCAGAGGTGCTGCCCATGGCCCCTGCTCTCATGTCCTCTGGGCATTTTTCTTCCCCAGGAGCCCTTCAGGTGTGTAAGGGCCACTCTGCCCTCAGCCCAGAGCACACTGTGCCCCAAGAGCTGAGCTGCCTCCACGCACAGGCTGTGTGCCCCTGTCCTGTCCCAGTGGGCAGGCATGGGTCTCAGCAGGGCTGGTGCCATAGCCCCAGCACTGACACGGATTCACCTGGCAGCCTGCAGCCCTTCCTTGGTCCCTGTGGACAGGCAGGGCACTCCAGGTGGAAGTGTCAGGTGGGGACAGTGGCAGGACACTGCTCAGAGCAGCTGGAAAGGGGGTGGAAGGCAGGGATTTGTTGCAGGTGGCTCAGCCATTGTCGTTTGGTTTGGGATTTTGTTTCTTGTGAGGAACATGAACTGCAGAGGTGCTGGGGCACCATGGTGGGAAGAGGGCTGGGCTGTGGCTC
This sequence comes from Chaetops frenatus, assembly GCA_013400775.1. Classification (NCBI taxonomy): domain Eukaryota; kingdom Metazoa; phylum Chordata; class Aves; order Passeriformes; family Picathartidae; genus Chaetops; species Chaetops frenatus. Next base: position 420,608 of record VZTR01003662.1, read on the forward strand.
AGCAAAAGTGCCCCACGCAGGAGCTCACAGGGCAGCACCTTGCACTGTGCCAGCATCCAGGTGTGCCCATGCTGACAGGGATGCACAGGGATGTACCAATGTCCCCAGTGCTGCTCCAAACCCTTGAGAGGGTGTGAGTTTGGGAGTGAGCCCCAGCCGCTCCAGCCCCTTGTCCTCAGCTTTGATGGTGCCCTGACAGGAGCCCTTGCCACGCTGCTGGGGGGCTGCACCCTCGGGTGTCACCTCGGGCACAGAGCCTTCCTTCACCTGCCAGCCTGCAGAGCATCCCCAGGTCACCCCCACCCAGCAGCAGAAGGTGTGAAGTACAAATGAGGCTCCTCACAGCGGGGCTCTGTCAGTGTGGGTTCCTCCCATCGCTGCAGGGCCTGGCATCGCCCTGGGGGCCCTTCCTGATCCGCACCAGGGGCAGAGGCCGAGGCTGGGCTGTGGAACAGGCTGGAGACGTGACACAGGGAATTTGTGCCCTCTGCTTAGTTTCCGTATTTTGGCAGCGTCGCCTTCTGTGAGATGTTTTCTGTTCCCTTTGCGAGCTGCTGGAGCCAAATAGGAAGAGCACTTGAATCGAGGCTTTGTGATGCCTCTGGCTGGAGCTCAGCCAGTCTGACCAACACATCTGAGTCTGCATTCACTCGTTTTCCCGGGACGAATGGAGTCTCCTCAGGAGGGTGCGCTCCCACACGGGGCAGCCCCAGGCTGTCACCCCCTGGGACCCCCTCCAGCCACTCCCTCCTGCCACAGCCCCATGGGGTCACTGTTCTTCCCGTGACTTGCTATTCTGTGATGTGCCACATCACAGATTAAAGGGAGGGTCCGGGACCCCCTGAGCTGACCCATTTCCCAGCTCTGGCACTCATGGCAGGGGGTGAGCGCGGAAAAGAGCTGGCACATATGGAGGCCCCATCCCTCTCAGCACCGTGCTGTGGGGCTGGGACACTTTGGGAAGAGCCTGGCCACACTGAGTCGAGGAGGATTTGAATAGGAAAAGTTTAATTCCAGTTTCACTTGGAAAGAGACAGATTTTTTTTTAAATCACAAAGCAAACCAAAAAAGTCAGAAGGAAAAGCTTGTTTGGATGTACAGTAAGGGCAGGAGGAATGCTGAATAGCTGCAGTGTTTGTCAAAATTTCTTCCATAGGAGATAACGTGTTCCTAAAAGGACTTAGTTAATTCTGTTATTAATTTCATTAATTATAATTTTAAAAGAAAGGAAGGATGATGACTTCTACTTGCTTTCATCTCCGTGGGAGCAGGGCCTAAGGAGTATTTGAGAGAAACCAATGGATGAGGGAAAAATATCAGGATGAACTGAATGTGCTTTGATAGAGCTGCTCTTTCTACACCCCTTGACTTTTTAGAAATCTGTTTTTGAATTAACTGCTGATGCCTCATAAAAATGAGCTATGATGATCCTCCATCCACTGCACTTGCACCTGAACCCCTCAGGTGTGCATGGAGCTGGGGGCTCCCAGCAAACAAAGTGTGTTTCATTCCTTTTGGAGAGGAGAAGTGGCCCGTGAGCTGGGCTTCTCACTTGCCACTCATTCCACCTCTCCTAAGATGGGAATTTCAGACAATCCTAATTAGCAGCTAATGGTTAAGGGGAAGTTTTGTCAAGTCCCTTTGCCCCTTTCCCCCACTGATCTGGACCCGAAGCTGCCGAGGGGCTCCGGTGTCACCCCAGTGCTGGCGGCTGTCAGGGCATGGGCAGGACCTGGCACACACAGAGCAGCCAGAGCTGCTGCTGGATCACCTGCCACAGCAGGCAGCCAGTGCTGTCCCACAGGCTCCTGCTCATTCCTGGGTACAGCAATGCCTGTCAAAGCTGCCAGCATGGGGTTTGTGCAGAGCACCCTCCTGCCTGCACTCCATGGGATCTGCTCGGTTGCTCCCAGTGAGCAATAAACGGAAGATGGGTGGCTCTTGGACTTGGCAAACCTTAATGGGAACGTGGTGCTGCCCTTTGCTGAATATTCATGAGGAACTAATTTGTGCTCATGTTTCCAGATTGTGCTTCAGTCTGGGTGATTTTTTTGTGTTGTCTTTTTGTCTTGGCTTGCTCTGTTCCACAGCCAACTCAGAAGGATTTGTAGGTCATCCTTCTGCTGTTCTGTTATGTGCTAATTAGCCAGAGTGGGAATGATTGGCAAGCTCCCTCTTAGTGGCCCAAAATGCCATGCTGTGGTCCTGTCACCCATGGATCCAGCTTGGACATCATTCCCAGTCCCTTCAAAGCCCAGACAGAGCTCAGTGCTCCATGTCCCCAGTGCAGCCGTGTGCCCCTGCCTGCTGTGGGTGCTGGCAGAGGAGGAGGCACTCCCCAAAGGAGTTACTGTCTGGCTTCCCAGCTCCTGCTGCAGAGGGTGCTCCGTTGCTCTCCCAGGCTCTTCCTTTCTCTTCACCAGTCTTTCTCTGAGCAGAGGTGACCCCTCTGCCCCAGAACCCACCATGTCCTCCCACAGGACCACCACCACAAGCTGGTGGCAAAGCTGCTGCCTGGTGGTTTGTAGTCCCCCTGTAGCTGCAGGCTGTGGCCATCTGTGTGGGCGCCATGGCCACACACAGCTCATGACCTCCTCCCTGAGTTCCTGTTCTTGTGGCCATCTGCACAGGCACCACAGCCTCCCATTGCAGTGTCACAAGCCAGGAGCCACATGTTCCCAGGCTGCTGCATCCAGAGGTACATCCCCCTGCTCACCCCACCCTGCTGCCTTCCCATGGGTTCTGCAGTGCCTGGCCGTGGTAGCCCCAGGCTCTGATGGGCAGCTGTTCCCTTGGACTGTGCTTTCCCACAGCTCCTGGTGGAGGTGAGCAGCCTCCCAGCCAGAGAGTGGGAGAGGTTGGTCCCAGCTCTGGCCTGGAATGGCTGTCTTCCCTGGGGGGACAGCTGAGTCACCCTACATGCACTGCTTGCTGGTGGCAAGAGGTGGGAGAGGACACCTGGAGTGGGCTTCAGCCCATTTCCTGCTGTGCCTTCAGCTGCTCACCCACAGCTCTGCTGAGGAACAGAGATAGCATCATCCCTGTGCTGCCACCACCATTTCTGCAGGCCACCTTGGTGGAGCAGAGCTCTTGGTTGGGCTTGGAGCTAGTTTTCCATGGCAGCACCTGCTTTTCCACCTCAGGACCTGCTGCTGGCACAGCCGTCTCCTCTGAGACATGAGGACATGGCCTCAGGAGTGCTGTGCCTGCTGCCCCACAGCTCTGCTTCCCTGCCCTTCTGCGGCCTTGGGGACTGGAGGCTTCTCGTTAAGGAAATGGAAACAAGGCAAGTTTCTGGCTGAATTAGAGGGGGCATTAGTGGCACAGACAGCCCAGGAGTGTGACCTTACAGACACAGTGCTGCTCCACAAATGCTTTCACTGCGCTGGGTTTGGGTTTGCTGATCAGGGCATTAGTCACGAGGGTGGTGGTTTGTTTTGATAGTCCTTCCTGGCCTCAGCCCCGCAGTTGCTGTGCTGCCTAAATTAGAATTCACCCTTGGAGGACTCTCCACTCTCTGGATTTGATGTAGATCTCTCTGTTCTGGTGTGTGAAGTTGCTAACATGGAGTCACAGTACCTGACATTGCAGGGGTTGATTCCAGAGGATGCACTTCCCTTCAGGTGTCCTGTAATTCCAGGGTCTGCAGGGCAGGATATGTAACTGCTGAGGTGAAAAGGTTTGCTGGGCTAAGCCTGCCCTGCTCCAGACAGTTACACATAAGCAGGGCTGTCGAGCTGGTGCCATTTCCTCACAGTAATTGTGCTCTCACTTCAGCCATGTCGGAACTCTTGTGGGGAGAGAATCCTTTTCCCTGGAAGGCAGCTGGCAGGAAGGCTTGTTACTGTCATTGGGAGCCACCTGTGCTGAGCCCAGGGGTTTTGGGAGCCCCCAGGCATCCTGCTGCAGGACATCCTGACAGACAGATGGAATAGTCCGTGCAAGTGGAATGGGGAAGCAAAACTTCAGGCAGGGGAAGCTGCGGTCACTACTGAATTCATGAGGAAAATTTCTAATATCCAGCAGTCTGGCAGAGTCCATCTACTCTGGTCTGTAGTGGCACTGGTGTATGCTTGTTTATCCATGAATTTCTAAGGGAGAGCAAGAGAACAGGATTTCAGGGCTTTCAGGTGTCAAAATATACCAGTAATTCCCCAGGAAGCTGGAACTTCCAAACTGCTTTCCACTTCCTTGAGCTTTCAAAAGCCAGACAGAGGATCTAGGCATCCCATACATACCTGCACTATGTGTACACCAGCTCTCAACTGCTTGGACCTGGCACTGAGACTGCTGCCAGGCTGGAATTCCCTGATTTTAGCAATTTAGTTGCCTCCAGGAATCCCTGATATTCCAGATACCATCTGAAGTGGGTATTGGTCACCCTGGCCCCTACTCTGTTTTGCCAGTGTCACAGTCAGTGCAAGGCAGGAGCCAACAGTCTGGTGCTCAGTTCTGCTGCTCCCTGCCTGCTGTTAGGGGTTCCTTCTTGAGTGTCTCTGTTTGCTGCTCTAATTCAGCTGTGCTCTCTTTGCACCACTGCTGACGGGCAGATGAGGATTTCCTGCTCACCTTTCGACCTTCCAGGCTTCTGCTTTCCTTCTGGTACTCTTCAGAAACAAATGATAAACTCTTTAGAACAGAAAGTTGCCAAAACCTAATGAAACTTTTCTTGATCTTGGTGTGTCTCTGACATTGCAGTGTTTGCCCAGGTGTTTCTTGGCTGTGTGAACAGCACATCAGCAGATGGTGAACAGGTTTATCATGTATGAGTATGTCTTCAGTTTACTGGATATTGAAGAGATTGAGAGAGGGAACAGCACCTCACTGGTGGGGCTTTTTCCATGATGATGGCATAAAAAAATACTTCTTGTGCCAGAGTATTGCTAGACTGGGTCTTGAGGTGTAATTGCATCCAAGGTAGGCAAGGGGCTGTGAAAGCAGAGCAAATGAGAAGTGGCCTCCTGTTCTCTGGCTGGGTTGACCAAAATTTGTCCATGGGAATACAGAATTGCACAAAGGATCTTGGTGTTGATGCATGTTCTTACATGGAAAATGCCAATAACTGGTTCTGCTTCAACCTCTTTGCATCTACAGGAAAGAAAGAAAAAGTTTGAGAAGGATGGTGAGAAGTTTTACTCTATGCTGGATCGCCACTTGCATTTGTCTTCCAAAAAGAAGGAATCTCAGTTACAGGAGGTACGTAGGGAATTTTTCTCAGAGTTGGGTCCAAAAGCAACAGCACCAGCTGCTCTAGGTCTTAAAAAGGGGGAGGGGACTCATCCCTTCCAGTAACCTGTTGAAACTGATAATTAAATCTACCCAAAGCCTGAATTCTCTGTGTGAGACCAGGGAAATCAAGCTCATTGTTCTCCTGTGTCTGTTGGATGCTGGTTGTGGCTTTAGGCATTGTCATTGCTTGCTGTCACTGTGATGGTGTAGGGCAGTGACCAGTGGCACTGGCACAGCTGGAGACTGGCCATCCTTTCACCTGGGAAAATGTTCTGGCTAGAAAGTAACCAGTTATTATTCCTTTTGCTGGCCTGGTGTCCTGCCTTGCTGCTGGTGCTTTTGTGTGGCTGTGGGGGCAGGCAGAGGAGGGGGCTTCCTGCCAGCTGGTGCTGCTGCAGGCATGTTGCAGCAAGAAAGGAAACCCAGCTGTTCCAGCCCACACCAGAGCAGCTGGATCTGGTCAGATCTGTCAGACCAGTTGTCAGATCAACCTATAAGCATCTCTGCAAGGCAGACACTGTGTGAGCTCTGGGAGCATTGTGTGCTCTGCCACTGCTGCAGCTCCAGAATTGTTGTTTCCAGGACACAGATGGAGTCAGGCAACAGAGTGGTGATGGTGGCCTTGTCCTCACAGGGTTGTGTGTGGAGAAGAGGTTTGTGCTAAAATAACAAGTGAGCTTTGGGAAAGCCTGGTCCTTGCAGAGTGAGAAGAGGTTTTGGATCCTTGAATGAAAGGGAGCCAGAAATGGGCAGACTTAGGAGATCCAATGTTCCAGTTCAAAGCTGGGCTGGACACCTGGCAGGCTGTTTTTAGTGAGGACAGACCTATCTGTGGGCTGACAGACAAAAGTGAGTCAAATATTTTCAAACTACATGTGATGTATTTTCTTTTTCCACCTTGCTCTTTCTTCTAGGCTGACCTTCAGGTGGACAAAGAGAGACACAATTTCTTTGAGTCCTCCCTCGAGTACGTGTACCAGATCCAGGAAGTACAAGAAAGCAAGAAATTCAGTATTGTGGAGCCGGTAGGAGCTTCCTTTTCTCTGTCTCATTGGCTGATGCTCAGATGTGCTGGCAATGGCAGGAAGGGATGAATTGCCAGGTTGGATTAGGTCCTGCAGGGCAGGAGTTAACCTTGCCCTCTTGGTTTGCTGCAGCTTGACAGCCTTAGTGGTGCTTAGTGGAGCACTGCGAAGCCCCAGCCCTGTTTATTCTGGCTATCTGTTGATCATGAGGATCAGGTTGGACACTGTACAGAGCTACAGGTCTTGTTATGGATTATATTGGCCCCCTTGGGTAAGTGCTGTCTGTCTTCAGAGGGACAGAGGTGTCACCTGTTCTGCTCACCTGTCCCAGCCTGGCCTGCAGGGCTCTCAGACTGTGGTTGAGTGCAGGGACCCTGCCCTGGGTGGTGCCTCTGCCCCAGTGCTGGCTGCAGTGGAGTGTAGGATCATGAGATCCTGTGGATCTTGTGGATGAGCACTCTGCAGATCTGCTCTGGGTCTCCCTGCAGGGTCTTTTGTTCTGAGTGTTTTATTCAGACAGATGTGTGGGTGGTAGCTTGGGCTTTAGGGACACTGTGGTGGATAAGCCATACCAAGGCTGGCATTCCAAAGTCATAAGGCAAAAATGTTTGTATATTGTATATGTAATTTCTGAAACCCCACACTCTGACCATCTTTCTTTCAATTATAAACACAGCAGTTCAGTGTGTCCCTTCCCTCCATTGCAGGTGCTGGCATTTCTCCACAGCCTCTTCACTTACAACAACCTGACAGTGGAGCTGACCCAGGATTTCCTCCCGTACAAGCAGCAGCTCCAGCTCAGCCTGCAGAACGTGAGTCCCTGCCCAGCTGAAGGACTTTTCTGTGTGACTTCTGTTCTCACTTGGATTTACACACCTCTGATGGCAAGGTCTTTCCACGCAAGCAGTCTGGCCATGTTTGCATTGTGGGAGCTGCAGATGCAGTTACTTCCTTCTCAGTTCATGTGGGTTTTCCTCTCACCTGCACAGGACAGTTCACAGGTCTATGAAATAGTTTTCCCTGGAAGGGGTTATTGCAGTTGCATCATTTAACCTGGTGCATAAACAAGCCTGAGATTTCATTTCAGTTTCACAAGATTGAAATTGTACTCTAAGAAGGCCTTTGACCTTGATCTTAGTGGTACTGGCTTCCTACAGGCTTCCTACATGCTTTGGTAAGCTCCTTTGTTGGCCAGGTGTGCTCACAGGGTAGAATATCTGAGTCCTGTTTTCTTTACCCTCGGTCTTTTTTGACTGGCCTTCATTCCTGTGGAACAACAGCCATAAATCTGAGCCAAGCTCATTTTGCTGCTGGCTCATTAATTGGTCCAAGGAGTATTCCATCAAAATGCCTGGATTTTGTAACCCCTGTTGATGTGATTCTTTCATGCCAAGCAGTGTAGCATGATCCTTTGGGAATCAACACCTTTGGGAGGAGAGTACACCTGTTACCCAAACAATGGTGTGAAGGGGAGCTCAGTTGCTGCCTCTGCTCCACCCAGCAAGTTCCTTAATTAAGGGGACAAGTGGCCTCCCAGCTGTGACACTCCAGCACCATCTCTGCACGTGATTTGTCTCTTCAATCATCTCTTAGAGTCCAGTGGTTCTTATAGCCAGTTTCCATGTGGGTTTGTGGAGTGGTTTCCATGTTTGGCACCTTGGGAACCGATTCATTTCTGCTACAGCACCTCAGATTTATCTAGAAATAAATACCTGCAGCTCACTCTTTGCTCATGTTCAGATATGCTTCTGTTGGTTTTCTGTTACCAGACAAGGAATCACTTTTCCAGCACACGGGAAGAGCTGGAAGATCTGAAGAAGAGGATGAAGGAAGCACCCCTAACCTGCAAGCTGCCTGGGCAGCCGACCATCGAGGGCTACCTGTACACTCAGGAGAAATGTAATGGCTTTGGGATGTCCCTGGATGCAATAGGGAACATGCAGGTCTGGGCTGCCCTGACATAACCCAGCTGTGGGCTGTATTCAGCTCCCATGCCCAGGCCAGCCCTGCTGCACCAGCTGTCACCTCTGCCAGGGCACGGCATGCCCAGGGTGTCACCTTCTGCCAGTGCCTGAGGTGCCCGAGGTGTCACCACCTGCAGTGCCTGGGGAAGCACCAGCAGCCTCAGCTGGCAGCTTTGTCAGCAGTGGCACAGAGCTTTCTCCAAGTGACATATCTGTGACAGCACAGGGCTAATTGCCCTGTGCTCCAACGAGATGGGATTTATGACTCCTGGAGCTCTGGCAGACACTGCCTTGGCTGTGTTTTACCAGGATGAATCTGGTGTCCTGCCCAGCCTCCCTCTGGCAGCCTCTTTGGGCAGCTGAGCACAGCCAAGGTGGAACCAGTGCTGAGTTAAGCTGCTGAGAGCAAAATTTGTAATTCTGAGCAGAATCAAATCAAACCAAATACAGCCTTTTCCAAACCCTGGCTGCAGCTGTCCATGGCCATGCAGCAGGAATGCTCAGGGGACATAAGCCTGTGCAAAACTGTGAGCTCGGAGGCTACAGACAACTTTGTAAGCATTCATTCTTAATCTTATATAGAAATCTATTTATACATATACTTGTGTGTCTGTTTATCTTGCTTTTAAAAGAAAACACACTCAGTAATTTTAGACCCCAAATGTGGCATGTTCCTGCAGGCCAGTGTCTATTTGCTGCCTCTATTTATGCTCCCCTATAAATCAAGTATGAAAGGTTGTTTCTCCTGACAACTGCAACTTAAAAACAAATTACAGAAAAAATACCAGTTGAATTATTTCCTTTCAAGGGGTTCAGGTAAGAAAACAGAGAAAAGTGACAATAAATCCAGAAATAGAAACGTCAGAGTATTTAAAAGCTGCTGTTGTCTTTACTATTGAGTTTTCATCAACAGGAAAAAATAGCAGGGTTTGTGAAACAGGCATTCAGGACATGTAGGATCCTGCCAGTGTAGGTCTTGGCTGGGCTTAGCCAAACCAGCCTGGCTTGTGGCCAGAGTCCCACAAATGCCCTTTCACCAGCAGAGAGTTGAGAGGCTGCTGGAGGCAGCTGCTGCCCTGTGCTCCTCTCCTCTCCTTCTGTCCTCCTCCCCTCCTCCTGCTCCTCCTCTCCTGCTTCTCGCTTCATCTCCTCCCCTTTCTCTCCTCCTCTCCTTCTCCTGGCTCTTGCCCATGGAGACACCTGCAAAAGAAATGTCCCCTGGGGCTGTCAGTGTCCATCCCCAGAGAAGGGAGGACATGTGAGAAACGCTGACCATGCCTTGCATCCAGCTCCAGCTCTGTCCCTGATTCCAGCCTCTTGTGTGTTCTGCAGGGGCGCTGGGCATCTCCTGGGTGAAGTATTACTGCCAGTACGAAAAAGAGGCCAAAACCTTACGGATGACACCCATAGACCAGAAGCCTGGAGCTAAGCAGGTGAGTTGGATGTCTGCAAACCTTGGCCCAACCACTGGGCCCATCTTCCACCCACGTATGGCCTCCCTTCCTGTGACAGCAGGCCCTGTGGGTGCCACAGAGCAGAGGGGTGGGCTCTGTCCCCTCCCTGCCTGCACAGGGCAGCTTGGTGTCACCTGGAAGAGGCACTCCCATGAGGAGAGGTGTCACTCCACTGTGTCCCTGGCAGCCCAGGCCCTGCAGGGTTTGGCAGCAGACCCTGGGATGTGTGACGTGAGCAATACCAGACAGTGCTGACCCATGAGTTCAATCTGGGGTGAAACTTGTGCCTCTCTAGACCAGCTGATGTTGATCCTTCCCCGTGCACAGGGACTGGGAGCCACAAGAACTGTGGCAGCCTCTGAAGTGCCTGAATGACTCAAGTTACTACAGGACTTACTGCTTCCAAATGCAGCATTTTCTTGCCTCGTCATGTGCTCACAGCACTGGTTTGTGGTTTGATTTCTGCTCTCAGCACTGGTTCTGTGGGACTGGGACAGTGTGGGGAGAGGAGAGGGCAACAGTGCAGTTCCAAACTGCACTAAGGCAGCAATTTGGGTAACTACTTGTTTCACAAAGTGCTTTGGTTTACCAAAGTCTGGGAGTTCCCTGAGTCCCTCCGCGTGACAGGGGAGGGGTGGGAGGATGGAGCACAGCCAGTGCCTCCAGCTGAGTCCCCCGCCCTCCTCTGCCATGGAGCGGGTCCCCGGGGCCTTCCCAGCCAGGCGTGTGTGCTCCAGTGTGTGAGCTCATGGTCTGCTTTTGGCAGGGCTCTGCACACTGTAGCAGGAAAATAAAATAGATGTTTTGCAACCCCTTGGCAAAGAGCTGGGCAAAGAAATGTCCAAACTATTGTAGGGAGAGATTTGTTGTCATTTATGCCATAAGCATGTCTAGTAAGGCTCATTACTGCAGGTGGGGGCTTGGAAAACTTAACGCCTTTCCCAAACTCTGGCAGTCTGGTAGCCTGCAGCACCAGGTCACAGCTGGCTACAAACCCACAATCAAACTGTGAATTGACTCTGCTGGGGAGCACAGGGATGGAGCTGAGCCTCTCCAGAGCACATCAGCTTTATCTGGGGTGAGGAAATATACATCCCGTTGCCACACAGTGTTTGTGTAAAGCCATTTGGATCAGTGGTGGTGTGGGTAATTGGTACTGATGACCAGCCCTGCTGAAAATTAGGACCCAGCTGTGTCAGAGCATGGGTGAGTGTGGTCCTGGCCTCAGAGACCAGGGAGTGCCTCACTGGGTTGGTTGGAGCAGTGTTCCAGCACTGTAGAGGCAGAATGCTGCTGTATGGGGTAGTGCTATGAAGTCCAGAACATTCTCTGGCTGAGAGCTAGCGTGGAACTCAGAGGCTCTTATCTCTGCCTGTGATGATGGCGAGAGCACCACCTGTGCTCCTGGTACCGATGCCATCGGAATGTCAGGACATGCACCATGGGCAGTGCTGTGCTGCGCTGCAGCTGAGGGGCCTGAGCAGCCCAAAATCTCCTCTTTCTGTCCTCTCACCTTGGCTTTCATGCTCTCTCCTAGGGCACCTTGGACCTGACCCTGAAATCCTGTGTAAGGAGAAAGACTGACTCCATAGACAAAAGGTTTTGTTTTGACATTGAAACTAATGAAAGGTGAGAGGCTTCACGTCTGGTGGCCCCAAACCCCACGGGCCTGCAGCAAATCCCTCTTTGCTGTCTATTAAAAACAACTTTTCTTCCTTTCCCTGCCCGTCCCTGGGGGAATTCTGCACAGGTCCGGGACCATCACGCTGCAGGCGCTCTCAGAAGCCAACCGAAGGCTGTGGATGGAGGCCATGGACGGGAAGGAGCCGGTGAGTGTTGCTGGAGCTGTTCCCAGCTGGAATGCGCTGCCCAGCAGTGTCCTCTGCCGGCGGGATCAGTGCTGCAGGATCGCCGTGGGCTCCATGCCGTTCCATCAGCTCCCACTGAGGATTTTGGGTTTCCCCCTAAAATCTCGGGGTGTTCCCTTGCTGTACCTTGCTGCGCCAGACCGGCCTTTCTGAGGCTGCTTTGCTCCTATTCCTGCTCCACTCTACCTGCTGGAGATGATGTTTTGTCTGTCCCTGCTCTTAGCCACCTTTCCAAAAGTGTACCCGTGTTCTCCCACCTTTCTGTGCCTACTGGCGTTTCCTTCCTTCAGTGTGAGCAAAGCTCAGAGCCCTGTGGTTTGCCTACAGAACAGAGAATTTCCTTAGCAATAGGTGCCCCACTGAAATGCAAGGAGGCAGCAGAAACTCCTTGATTGTGCAGATAATGGGTTCTTGCCTAATTATAAAATGACATTTCTATGGGACATTGTCTTCTTGGCTGTATAGCCTCTGGGTAATCTTTGGGTGATTTATAAGTGATTTATGGATGATCTACATTATTTATGGAATGCTGCATTTTCGTTCAGAAATAAATACCAAATCATGCTGATAATGTTTTTTTTAATCCCTCCTCCATTCCCTCTCTTTTTCAGATTTATCACAGTCCCATCACGAAGCAGGAAGAAAGTGAGTCACTTCTGTTGCTGTTCTTTGGGCTCTCACAGCCTCGAGGCCAGGCAGGATTTTCCTTGCAGATACACTCATTCTCAATTCCTGCTGAGTAGCGCTGTCCCCGCTCCATGACAGCAGTGTCACTTCTGTTCTTGTAACACAGTGTCTGGCACTGAGCCCAGATGAGAAGGAGTTGCACAGAACTGCAGTGAGCAGTTTTGATTTAGCCAGGAGTAGTGGGATGTGAGGTTCAGTTTGCACCTCCAAACCCCACTGAGAGATTCTGAGGATGTGTCCCTTAACAAAGGTTGTAATAGGGCCGTAGAGGAGGCACTGAGTTCCCTGGATCTCATACCCACCACCATGTCCCATGTACCCCCTCTCAGCAGTGGGATGTACCCTGCAGAGCCCTGGAACACTGAGACACTGCAGAGCCCTGGAATCCCTCTGGGGCTCTGCTAGCTGGGTGAAACTTGCATTCTGTTTCAGAGCTCACTTCATCAGCCCTGTAACTAGCTGGCTCTAATGAGCATGGAGGGGAGCATTCCCAGAAGCATGAGCACAAACCTGCTGTGTGGCCGTGTTCACATAACACGCTGGGAGGAATTCACTGAATAAACATTCTCTATTTGTAATAGATTAGAGCTGGTAAGAATTCCAGTGGTATCATAGCCCTCAGTATCAAGCACTAAGTGGGTTTGTGCTTATTCCTGGAGTAGGGCTAAGAGACGTTTGAGCCTGATGTTGCTGTTGCTCAGAGCAGACAGAATCAGTATAAACAACCTGCTGAAAACTCAGGGATCCCATAGGATTCCCCAGCTCAGTGGAACAAGCCCTGTGCTCAGCTTTCCTCAGCACACCAAGCTGGATTGGTTTTGCTTTTTAATCCTAGTGATATAGATAAGCAGAAATTACACAGTCCCATGATGGGGAAGAGCTTTAACTACAGATTTTGCTCTGGAAGTGATTCTTCAAGTCTTTATCCAACAAAACCCAAATGATTTACACTATTATTATTATTATTATTATTATTAAACAATTTACACTGTTATTATTAAAGACCGAGAGGGGATAGGGAGCAGTGCTGCAACTCAAAATAAATTTGAGGAAAAATGGGAGACTATGTGGAACTAATAACTCCTTGTCAGGATGTCCGGAATGCCGGTGATTTCCTGAAGGTGTAGGGGATGAAGTGCAGGGGTGAACTCCCTTTGTGCTGGGGCACTGTGGCTCCTGGTGCAGAGAGGGGCTGGGGCTGGGGCTGGAGGGGTCCCAGGGGTCTCCAGGAGTGCTCAGGCAGCTAACATGGCTTCCTTGTCCAAAACAGTGGAGCTGAACGAGGTCGGCTTCAAGTTTGTTCGGAAGTGCATCAATGCAGTGGAGAGCAAAGGTGAGGAGCTGACCCAACCTGGCCACGCTTCCCGTGGCCTTGAGTTACCCCATAGTTCCTGCAGTACAGTGTTAGTCACTGACATGGGACTTCAGCTTTTAGCTGAGGAATGTGTATTCTTCAGTTAAATGTGTGTTCTTCAGTTAAATGCATGTTCCTTGGGCGCAGAAATCCCACCTGGTCTGGAATGTTGTACCAAGCCAGTTGAGGTTGAACTTCCACCTTTATGGTGTTTTCACTCATGGTTTTCTCAGTTTTGGCCCTAAACACACCCACTGCTGGGCAGCAGGAGAACAGCTCTGGCAGCAGGGCCGAGGGGTGGCTATAGGCTCCTTCAGCCCCAGTCTGTGGAGCAGCAGAAGCAGGTGGAAGGGTGGCAGCTCATCCACTGGGCTGTCACAAATCATCCAGCCTGCACCAGTGAACATCCAGTGAACATCACCAGTGTGGGACGGGGGCCTGGATTCATCTCCACATTTCTGGGGCTGTGGCAGCCAAGGCCCACTAGCGTGGGGAGCAGTGGGCGCACCAAGACCCTGCCCTCGCAGAGCCAGGAGAGACAGTGGCTTTCCCTGTCCCAGCACTGGCCAGTGTTTTCAGATTCTGCTTCAATGTGTTTGTCTTCTGTGAGGTTTTGAGCAAATCCGTGATTAAGCAGCACCCCCAGAAATGGCATGCGTGGGCTGGTGTGTCCCACGCCCTGGCTGTGCCCACCTGACCGTGACATGGTGACCACGGTGGTGCTGCTGGCCACGGCTGCTGGGGGTGAGCAGAGCCCCTGCCTGCAGAGCTCAGGGAGTGGGACAGGGCCTGGGGTATGAGACAGAACCTGGGGTGTGGGACGGGACCCGGGAGATGAGACAGAGCCCGGGGAGTGGGACAGAGCCGAGCAGCAGGAAAACAATTCCACTAGATGGGGCTTTTGAACCACCAGCGGGAAACCTCGGCTAACGCTCTCGGCTTTGTTCTCTTAGGAATCACTACGGAGGGCGTGTACCGGACTGTTGGCAGCAATATCCAGGTGCAGAAGTTGCTGAATGCCTTTTTTGGTAAGCGTTAATTATTCTGTACAATTGCACTGTCCTGTTCTTGAATTGTTTGTGAGCGAGAGAGAGGATCGGGTTCCACAGTGAGAAGTGTCCAACATGGGTTTTGGTCCCTGCAACCCCTCTGAGGCTCATCTTCCCCTTCTCTCCTGGGATAACACAATGAGCTGGACTGGGAAGGTGGCCTTTGCAGGCCCTCCACCCTAGTGTAAGGTTTTTCCCTGGAAGGGTGGGAACATCCTGTGTGCACACTGCTGTGTGCAGGGTGTACGTTAAGGAGTCAATATACACGTTAAGAAGTCAGTAGTTCCTGCTGTGAGCCTTCCTGTATCTGGATCTGTCTGTCATACAAGCTTGGCAGCTGGGGACAGTCTTCATAGTGTTGGCAGGTTGTGAGGCTCAGCAGCACTGCTTTGTGCTGGGACAGGCCCTTCTGGCTGAGGCCATCGTACCCTCACCTCATGGTCACCTGCGAGCCTCTCGGGAGACCTCTGGGGTCAATCCCCACCTGCCCAAGGCCAAGTCATTCTCTCCAGCCCTGCCCAGGGTTGGAGCACAGGACAGGAATTGCATTCACCTTGCTGCCTGTGTGCCTCAGGCTCACACCAGCTCAGATATCTGATATTAATGCAGCATTCAAAGGCTTTGGCTGTTGTTTCCTATTGCTTCTACTCTGGATGTTGTTTATTAAAACCCTGGTTTTTACTGGTGTCTGGCTATGCCCAATTCTCACAGAGCCATGACTCTGGGCATCTGCCCAGTTCCACTGGCCTATGACTCATTGCTGAGCCTCAGGTTCTATTGCTACTTGATTCTCACCCTCCCTGTGAGCAGCTCTGTGGTTTTCTTCTCTGAATCCCACCAGTGAGTGGCTTTTTGTTTTGTTTATCTGCATGGGTTTGGGTAACCA
Organism: Chaetops frenatus; assembly: GCA_013400775.1. Lineage (NCBI taxonomy): Eukaryota > Metazoa > Chordata > Aves > Passeriformes > Picathartidae > Chaetops > Chaetops frenatus. The sequence continues at coordinate 436,124 of VZTR01003662.1, forward strand.
CTTGCCACCCCACTGCATATGAAAGCACAATGGAAAGTCCAACACTATAGAAATAACTGCTGCAGCAGGATTTACCACTTTACCATTTAACCACTCTAAGGAGATAGATTTAGGGATTTTTTTTTTTAATCTCTAGTCCTATTTATTCTTAAAAATAAATCCTGCTGTTTATTTCTGTAGTCCAGCCTCCCCCCATCCTACAACCACATCCTTCACTTCGTGGCGCCACAGACATGATGTGATTTATCAGTGGGGATAGGCAGGAGCAAACTGTGCTTCCACACTGCTGGGCCTCCCCTGAGCTCCCTCCTCTCTGTGCAGCAAGAGGGAATGCTTCCAGAACAGCCTTCAGGGGAGTAGCTGCAAATGAGGGATTGAAGCTGCCATTGAGATTACTTTGGATGTCAGAAAGCTTGTCTTGGACCTGTTGAAATGCATTGTTTCTGCCAGCCTTGGGAAAAAATAAACTATAGAGGATATGCTCTCAGTGACTTCTCTCTTTAAGCACTGCTTAAATTTTACCTGGTGCTCCCGTCTTTGTCCCTCATTAACACTGCTCCCAGCCTCTCCAAAATCCTGACACTGGCGCTGTTGTTCTGCTTTTCCCTGCCAGGGGAATCAGGAGCTCTCTTTGTGAACTGCTTGTGGCTTTGTGTGTCTCGAAGGGAAAACCCCACCCCAAGCAGACTGTTTATTAGCAACCTCTGAATGAACTTTATTCTAAAACCTTTTCATTCTTCCTCCAGATCCAAAATGCCCAGGGGATGTGGATCTCCAGGGTGGGGATTGGGACATCAAGACCATTACCAGCTCACTGAAGTTCTATCTCAGGTAGCACTGCAGGTCATGCCTGCCCTGAGGAGGCAAAGGGGACTTGGGCTGATTCATATGAAAAGTGGAATGAGCTGCCAGATATTCACATCTGGCTGTTGGAAAGGGCAGAGTGACAAAGGCTTTGGGAAGAGGAATAATAAATATGGATGTTGCAGAATCCCCCAGTCCCATGGGGAGGGCAGTTTCAGTGATATTGACTGCAGGGGGAGATGCCACTGGGACTTGGTGGTACTGAGGGATGAACCAATTTGCCCATCAGTCCAAGATGATCAAGTGGGTCACAATGCCCTGCAGAGCTCAGTTTTCTTTCTGCTTGTTGCAGGAACCTGTCTGAACCTGTCATGACGTACAAGCTCCACAAAGAGCTGGTCCTGGCTGCCAGTAAGTCCCACAGCTTCCCTAGTGATGGTCCCTGGCCCTGCTCTCCCCAGCCAAGGTCCATCAAAATCACTTGGCAGAGCTCTGCCAGCCTAGCTCTGTGGTGTCCAGCTGCTTCACCTGTAGAAGGAGCAGTGGCTGTCTCCTCTGAGTGCTTATCTGTGCAGGGGATGTGGTGCTGGATGTTTCCTTTCCTCCTTTGCTACTGCAGTGCTCTTCCCTCAAACAGGGTCTTGTGCTCTCAGAGGGTCTGGAGAGCCAGAGGATGTCACTCACTTGAAAGCAGCACAAGTGAGCCACAAGAATTGTTTCCCCCTAGTATTGATATATTTATTGTAAAGCCTGTGAGGGAATGGGATGTGCTGTTGCCACACAGATAAGTAGGTGTTCCCTTTAGGTTGTGAAGTTTGTCCTGGGATGTCCAGTGCACAGAAGACATTTCTTTGCTGTAGCTGTTGGAGTTGAGTTACAGTCAGGGATAACAGAGGTCAGCCAAGAGGCACAAGTGTAGTGCCAGGGCTTCACCTGTGCTGAGCCAGCCCCTCCTCAGCTGTCACCTCATTGTGGCCATTGCAGATAAACCATGGCAGTTGTGAACCAGTGCCCTGTGAAGGAAACAGGGATGCAGGGAGCTGGTCATCACCCTCAGCCTGGGAGTGCTGGCATTTGGAAGTGGCATTAGAGCATCCCTCATCCCACTGTACCTCCAGAAGTCACCAGGAGACTGGGAGAGTGCCCACTCACCACTTCTTCATGTGTCCCACTGGAGAATGAGTAACACCCATTCTTTCTTGGAAAGGGAAATGTTCCACTACTTGCTGAAGGTGGTCAAGCCCAGGATTTAGTAGTTTCAGAGCTGGTTAAGCCCATGGTGGTTGGCTGCGGGCAGGAACTTTGTCCCTTCCCTGCTCTCCCTCAGAAACTTGAACCATTGAACTTCCCAGCCACCCAGACCTCAATCCATTCTCCTCACACCAAGTATTTTATTGTTTCCTGATTATTTATGCTTCTAAGGGTGACCTCTTTGGGTTAGGGACTCAGGTTTTTTCCCTGCAGGATTTTTTAGGTGTTGTTCAGTGTCAGAGCTCTCTGGGCTGATAGGACTCCCAGAGAGAGGCTGTGTGCTCCCAGGTATGTGGGACAAGGGTTCAAAGGAGAGGACCTGCCCATGCCCAGCCTCTTTTGGAGTGGGTCCCTGGCCTCCCTTTCAAGCTCCGTTTATTCCTCTTTCCACTTCATATTGTTTCTCACAGTGTTCACCCTGTTGCTGTGAAATCTCACATCCCTCTGTTCCCCATCGCTCCCATGCTGCACAGGGAACAGCTTCCACAGGTTTCCTTTGGCTTTATATTTCCATGGTGTATTTAGTTTTAAAGTGTTGGGTTCAAATTTTTCATGTTCCTGCTTTCCAGAGTCCGAGAACCTGGATTACAGGCTGGGAGCCATTCATGCACTGGTCTATAAACTGCCTGAGAAGAACAGGGAGATGTTAGAACTCCTCATCCAGCACCTCGTTAAGTAAGCAGATGTTTTCCTCTAAAACCAAAGAAAGGGGAATAATGGAATCAGCAGAACAAGCCTTTTTGGGAGGTCGGGTTTGCAACATTTTACCCACCATAGTCCCCTTGGGAATTTCCATGTGGATTGCACAAAGAGGGTGACTATCCTTGCTGCCCTCTATATGAAGTGGGTGCTTCTGTTTCTGGTTGCTCCTTCCATCCCCTTTCAGACATGCACAGAGCAGGAAATTATTTTAAAATTAAAATACCCTCTGAAAGCAGGGGCTGTAAATTGTCACCCCTCAGAGATTTTCTGGAAATCACCATAGTGTGCTCCCTATATTCAGTTCTTTTCCTTCAGAGAGAGGGAAAATTAAAGCCAGAAGTCAGTTCTGGATAAAAAAGGATATAGGATTTAAATGATTCCTTTTGTGTATATGTTGCTCAGATAACTTTTGGTTGCAGAGTTAAAGAGGAGCTCAGAGTGGGAAGAGATCAAATAAAGATGCTGTCAGCACGTTGCTCTCTCCAGCATCTGTCCAAGCCAAATGTGTGTGTCAGAGCTAGAGCTGTGTTTGTCACTGCTGGGAAACAAATTCTGAAACACAATTAAGAAAATGGAATGACTGATTCGTAGTGTATCCTGGGATTTGGTTTTTTTTCTTGGAATAAGATCTGTTTTGGAAAAAACCAAACCAAACCAAACCAAGCTCTATTCCTCCTTCCCCTGCTCTCTGCAGCGTCTGTGAGCACAGCCGCGAGAATCTGATGTCGCCGTCCAACATGGGGGTGATCTTCGGGCCCACCCTCATGCGAGCACAGGAGGACACTGTGGCAGCCATGATGAACATCAAGTTCCAAAACATCGTTGTCGAGATCCTGATAGAGCACTTTGGGAAGGTACGGGGCAGCCCCGGAGCAGCTCCGGCTGCTCCAGCCTGCTCCTGCAGACTGTTGCTGTGGCAACTGGCAGCGCTCCGACTCCTTCTGGAGTCTCCTTGGGCTGGCTTTATGTAACACACTGCTCTGAAAGGCTTCAGGAGGAAGCAAAGAGTAGCAGGTGTATTCCTCAGTGTTGCTGTTATCTGGTCCCAGAGGAAACAGTGAGTCTGTGCATTTTTGCTTTTTCTTTTTAAATAAGGGGGAGCTTTATTGAAAAAAACCCTATTGTGTGACTCGACATTACAGAGCTTCACTCTTTCCTTTGCTAGACAGGAGCAAGGCCAGAGCAAAATTGGTTTTAGTGGGCACAGTCCAAGATGAGACACTGCACAACTGCTAAATCAGTGGAAAAACCTAGAGCAGACAAATGTTCAATGGCTGATGAAAGTAATTCAGCTGTAGTGGTGTTCAGATGCAGATACAGGGACAGTGTGGAGATGGTTTGGGGAGTCTGAGGGAGCTGCTGCCAGGGGTGCAGGGGTCAGAGGAGCTGAGGCTGGTGCCCATGGCCCTGGGTTATACTCTCACAGGTCAGAGAGCCCTGGAGAGCCTCTAGTCTCATCTGCCTTCCATGGATCTGCCCTGGGTATTTCATATTTCAGCCCAAGCATCGCCCGGGTGTCCATCCAGGGCCCGTTTGCTGGGGTATTGCTGAAGATGCACATGCAGACAACAGCTTTGTCATGTGGAGTTCTGTCTTTGGAAAGCAGAAAATTCCACTTTGTGCTCGCACTCGCTCTCAGTGATACCCAACACTGGCTCAGGGGTGTCAGGTGGCTGAGGGGTGACAAGAGCTGGCTGTTAATATTAAAAGCTGGAGCAGCGTTTGCATCCTGACCAGCAGATCCCGAGCAGGGAGCAGATTACTGCCTTGGGTTCCAAGGAGTGAGTTTGGTTCTCCAGCTTTTCACAGCAGAGTACACACTGTCCAGACCTTTCTCATGTCTTAGAGGCAGGAAGTGAGTGGAGCTGTTCATTCAGGCATGCTGTCTGCTGTGAGGGGGCTGGGGCAGCTCCCAGCGTACAGGGCAGCACATGGGCAGGGGCAAAGCTCCCTTTGGAAAGGGAAGAGGCAGCCAAAGCTGGAACAGCAAAGTTTTTGCAACAGGGATATGGAGCCAGAGCAACCTAGTGGGTGCCACATGGGAATGGGCTGTGATGCCAAGGATTGAAACGAGATTAAAGAGCTCAGAGAGGCTTCTGAGTACCCATACCAGAAGCTCATGGAAACACCAGCCAATTCATTTGTAGGTCTCTATGATCATTTGCAAGAAGTTCCCACAGAAAAATGGGGACTGTTTTGTGTCTGGGATTCTGGGAACTCAGAGGTTTGCTCCAGAGACGAGGCTCTGTGCTCCCCTCCATACAGCCTATGGCACAGTCTGAATCAACACACCGTGCCACCTCTGAGAGCTGAGATGACAGCTTTAATTAAGCTGACTGTCCTTTTGCTTGCTTTTAATTTCTCCAGCAATAATGTTAAGTTAGTCACATTTATGAGCTTGAGTTTGTAAGTTCGGCGTTGGAGCTGAGAGTGTCTTCAGCTCACAGGTGAGCAAACAGCTCAGATGAGTCTTGGAGGGGATGTGGGTTATATGGTGCAATCTGAAGACGCTGAGGACAAAGTAACTATTCATGAAGTGTTTGTGGATAATTGCTGTTTCCACAGCTCATGTTTCAATGCCGTGGTTAAATTAAATAGGTGATTGTTCTAGAAGCACCTTCTTCCCTCTTTAAGGCGAGAGTCTGTCAATATCTTTATACCCTTAGGTTATTTAACTTTGATATTCAATTAGAAGTAAATCAGAGCCTGCACCCACCTCTTAAACACAGCCATTTGTTGTGGGTTTAGCTTGGGTTTCAGGTGTTGAAAACAGTATTCTTTGGTACCTGTATAAGTGTCCATGGGGAGCTTAATGTTTCTTTTAAAAGCAGGATTGGATTCTGGTTAGGATATAGGGATGAGGTTGATATTTCCAAAAAAATTCTCTCAGGCAATCCTTTGCTATTTTAATAATATACGAGCTACTGCTTTTAATTCATGGGCTGCTATGTCACAGCAAGTCCCTTTCAATCCAGGCAGAGAGAGTACTCCAGACCTTGTGTTTTGGAGCAGGGAACCTGTCCTGCCCCTGCCCAGGGCAGAGCCCAGCAGGCAGTGAGCCAGCACCCACCCTGTGTCACCAAACCCTGAGTGTGGGGTTTTTTCCCCAGAGTGGGTGTGGAATCTTCCCTCACCGGAGATTCCAGAACTGTCTGGATACAATCCTGGTACCATTTGCTTTAGGGAGACCCTGCTTAAGCAGGGAGGATGAACCAGATGACCCACTGTGGGCGCTTCCAGCCCGAACCATTCTGTGGCTCTGTGTGTTCCTCCTCCCCTCGTGCAGACTGGGCCAGGCTGTTGGGAGCAAAGCCTGGTCCTGGCACATGGATTTATCTGAAGCCAGCCCAGGTGGTGCCAGAGCAGCCTGACCACCGTGGGGTGTGGGGAGCTGTCTGCTGCTGCCCATCCTCCCCAGGCACACGCTTGGGACCAAGGAGTTTAAATTAGGGACATGTGTTCCTCTCCCATCCCCCATCTTGGTCTCCTGGCCCTGCTCTTTGGCCTGGAGAAGAAGGAATATACTTTTGGTTTGAATTACCAAAATGAGGCACTTAATCAAAGCAGAATGTTACATTTCTCCATTTTAAGATTTTTCTGGGTGATGCAATAAAGTTGTTTTCCCATACTGAAGTGTGGCCCAAGGGTGTGGTGACCCGGTGTGCCGGTGGGGCTGTCACTGCTCTCCTCCTCTGAGCTGGAGCCAGGAGGGGACCAGCTCCACATCTCCCAGAACAGGCAGTGCAGCCTCTGGGCTCAGCAGCTCAGGCCAGCCCTTCACAGTAACTCAGGCTTTAAAGTCTGATAAAACTTCAATTAACATCCCTGGGAAGAACACAGGAGCAGCTGCTTTGGGCCTTGATATGGTGTTTCAGCTCTTCAGATGTAATTCTTTTCCAACTCCTATAAAAAGCCCTGACATAAATAAGAACCTCTCAATTAATCTCAACCAAATAGGTGCCACATGACCAGTGAGAAAAGGAGATAAAACTTCTCAGGAGCATTGTTTTTATGCCAGTATTTCATCCCAGGTAATTTCCTGGTGCCAAACGTGTCATTATAAGCCAAGAGCTGAAGGGTTTTAGTGTTAAATCTGAAACAATGCAGGGCTGGTTTGAGTGTTTCAGGGATTGTTATCTCTTTGACTGTGGGAATCAACGTTGGTCAGGAGCTGTCAGCTGCCAAGCTTCAAAGCCTCCCTCATCTGCTCCAGGGTAATTTTGCTTCTCCAAATTGTGTTTGTGATCTTCCTGCTGAGCCACAGGAACAGTGTCAGTGATGGGGATGGTGCTGATGGGGACGCTGCCATGGTGGGGATGGTGTCATTGGTGGGGACAGTGTCAGTGGTGGGGACAGTGTCTGTGGTGGCCACAATCCCCCTCTGTGCTGGGTGAGGGCACCTGCAGTGGGAGGTGAGGCAGTGGCCCCTTTGTGTCGGGTCACCTGAACGTGTCTCCCTTTACAGATCTACTCTGGCCCCCCAGAGGACAGCACAGCCCCCCCGGTGCCCCCACCCAGGGTGGCTGCGCGGCGGCACAAACCCATCACCATCTCCAAGCGTCCCCTGAGGGAAAGACCTGTCTTCTTCGGAGCCTCTGTGGAGGAGAGCGGAGGTCAGTCCAGCTGTTCCCTGATGCCTTACCTGGCTCTCACCCCTCCTGCTTCCTGTAACACCTTCCCAGGAGCAATGGAGGTAACAGCAGCAGGGCTGCACTTCCCGGGTCCTGGACATGGCAGGCAGTGAGGGCTGCTCAGAGAGAAAGGAAAGCCAAAAACACTCCTACATTGGTTGTATCATGTCACAAGTCAGACTCTGTGGGATTTGTGTTTTTCTGCTACCTGCTGCATTCTCCATTAGCTAAACTAAGGCTGGTCTTTGCACAGGAGAGGCCCAGAGGAGAGGTTTTGTGGCATCAGAGGTAAAGGTGCGAAAGGAACTGCATAGGGAGTTGGTGGGATGATAGCCAGGGAGGGCTGTGCTGTGGGAGGCCCAAGGAGGTCTCAAGCTGGCTCAGCTGCTGGCAGTCACATCCAGAGCAAGAACTTCAAAGAACTTTGTCAGGACCCAGTGATGGTATTTTTGAGACCAAGTTCAACTCTGACATTATGATAAGCACTTCAGCATTTCCTTACAGTCAGCTGGATTAACAGCAAAGGGCACATCACCTTAAAATCATGTTTCTGCACCTCATTTGCTCCAATTGTCACTGCAGGCTGTGACCAGATTCTGTAGTCACGAAAGAGATGGAAAGTCTCTTTCTCCATTAGTTTTCAGAGCTTTGATGATGTTTGGGTGTGAAGTGCACTTTGTGACACTGGCAAAACATGATTGATTCACATTGCTTTTTAAAACCCCCAGACTGCTAATGAATGCAGCTGGGGCTGGCCTTGTATTTCAATGCTTCCTCGACCTGGGAGCAGAATCATTCACCTTGGCCCGCCCCGAGGCTGCGGGGAGCAGTCGGGCTGATAGCAGAGCTCCTGCGTCTGGGTCTGTAGCACAGCAAGAGGGGTGGGATAAATGGCAGTTGGAGGGACATCCAGCGCAGCACACAACTAACCCCAGAGCTCTCTGCCCTCCTGTCTCCGCAGCAGAGCGGCTCGGCCAGACCCCCAACGGCGGCGGCGTGGAGGCCCCCAGGCCCCTGCACCGCAGCCGCCTGCCCGCACCCCGGCCCGGGGGTGACGAGCCGGGGCGTTCCCCCGCTGACAGCCGGCCCCAGCCGCGCCCTGAGCCCGAGCCGGGGAAGCTGGGGAACAGGCTGCAGGATGGAGGGGCGAAGCCGCCTGGCAGGGCGGCCAACGGGGTGGTGACCAGCCCTGCCCTGAGGACGGCCACACTGCAGGCCAGGAGACCGGCACCCCGGCCGGGCATCTGTGGCAGAGAGGGTGAGTGTGCGCCTGGGCCTGGCCACAGCCAGGCAGGAGTGCTCTGATCCCGGGGCAAGCCCCAGGAGCCCACGGCAGCCCTCCCTGGGGTGGGTGGTGGGCTTCTCCCCTCGAGTCCTCTTGATGTAGCTCAGCAGGAAGGGTTGGGAGACCAGAACAGCCTAAGGTGTGGGCACAGGTAGTCTGGCATTCATTCCTTGTTGACTTGACTCTTAAAGACTTTGAAGGGTAAAATGAATAGCAAGGTTGGCTGCATATTGGGAAGAAAAGCAGCCAAGGAGGAGACAGGTAGTGTCTCTGTCCGGGATGAAAGCTCAGCCACAGGAATCACCAGTTTGTGCTGTTGCTCTCTCTTTCACAGAGCACTGCTCAGGGTTTGGTTAAGAACATTTATATTTCCCAGGAAGTATCAGCTTCACAGTCAGCACCTACATTGAGTTTGTCCTTGCAGGTCGAGCACCAGCCCTTGTTCCCAGTGCCAGGAAGGCTGTTCTGGGGCAGGTAGTGTGGGAACTTCCTTTCCCTGTACTCTGTCCCTCCATTCTGGCTATTGGCCACTGTCAGTGAGAGAGTGTTGAGGCAGAGGGACCAGAACTAAACCCGTGGACCTGTTCAATGCCCCTTCATAAATACCTGGCCTCTGTCAGAGCTTCCTGCTCAGTGTTTGTCATCTCCATCCCTGCAGGTGACTGTGACGGTGTCCCTAAGCCACGTTCCCATGGTGATAAGCCCGTGATAACGCGTCCCCCTGTGAGACCTCCAGATCCACCGTGCCGGACTCCCATTCCTCCAAAGCTGGAGCAGAGGCCAGATCTGATAGCAGGGACAGCAGAGGAGATGCCCTCATCTGTGTAAGCCAGCAGCCTGTGGCAGGTGCATGGTACCAAGTGGGGGCACCTGGGGGCTCAGTGGCTTGAGCCTGTGGATGTCTCCTTGGCACCAGTGTGAGTGCAGGTTTGAGTATCACTTGGAAAGCTGAACAGAGAGCATGGCCAGGGAGAGGAGTGCCACAGCAAAGGCAAACACAAAGCTTTGGAGCCACTCAAGCACAGCCTCAGGGCTGAGCCTTGCCCCATCCCCTTCCCTGCTGTTCCTGGGTTGGTGGAGCTGGGGCCCTCCCAGCCTGCCCCCAGCAAACGTCTCAAATGAGACACTTTCTGGGGCACAAGATCCAGCTTGGATCTGCTTAAGGAAACTGGATGCAGTTCAGCTTCATCTCATCCTCAAATTTCTTTCAGATTTTAAGAGAGTTAGAAACCCTGCTGGCCTTAGTGGGAATTAACTGAAAGAAAACAAAAGGTGCCATGAGGGTCAGCTCTGTGCCAGAACTGCCTGGGAGAACTTCTCTTTCTTGAGCATGGGTGGGAGCACATAAACACTGAAGGAAAGACCATAAAGGGGATGGCTGCACATGAGGCTATAGGCAAGATCACAGAAACAACGACTGGTTGTGGCACTCAGTGCTACGTTTTAGTTGGTGTGACGATGTTTGGTCAAAGGTTGAGCTCCATGATCTTGGAGATCTTTCCCAACCTAAATGACTCCATGATTCCATGGTTCTGTAAGCATCCCAGCCAAAGTGCTCACGGGTGGTGTGAGGGCAGAGTGGGTATAGAAGGAGCCCAGCTGTGCCTTGGCACAAGAACAGTCAATTGAAGGTGATCTCTGCAGTTCTGCCAATGCTGCAGCTCATTCCCCTGGCACAGAGCAGATCTCATTAGCAAATTGCCAGGTCGAATCAGAAGAGAGACTTCTCCTGTTTTCTTTGCAGGGTGGCCTCTAGGACCAAGTTCTTTGAGACGGCTTCCCGAAGAACAGGCAGGTGAGGCTGGCATGGGGAGGGTGGCATGTGGATAGCAGCAGCCCTGCAGCACAGGGTGCTCCCTCTGAGGCAGAGCCAGCATGGACAGCCCCAGCTCCAGGCCTGCCTTGTCTCATACTCACAAACAGCAGATGGGGCTCAGCTAAAATGCTGAAACTAAACAAAGAGCACAGAGTGTAAAATGTGAGTCCAGATACAGACTTGATAGGTTAAATCTGCCAAGTGAGAAACATCCCTGTGGGTCCCTGTTACCATGTGTGTGGATCTGTGTGGATCTGTGTGGTGTAGTGCCCGTTGTCCTCGGGCTTTGTGGGAAGATCTGGTCATGGGTGAGGTGATGAGGGCAGGTGAGGTCCCAGCAGCTGCCAAGAGAGCGTGGCTGGTCCAGCACAGGGAGTGTGCAGACAGGCAGCTAGGGGGTTATGGGGGCACAGCATGGGCACCAAAGCCCTCAGCTCTGAGTGGCTGCTCTGAAAAGCCACCAACCTCTGCCCAAGGGAGAGCAGGTTTGTGTCTAACTCTGAGAACTGCTGCTGCTGGTACTGAGAAGGAAAACATTTGTTCTACTGCAAAACAGACCCCTCCCTTCCCATTACCCAGCCTCGAGCAGCTTGTGGACTTGGAGCTTGTTCCTTGCATTCATTTTTTTCTCTCTTCTTCTACTTGCTTTTATCCAGTTCTTCATCACCACAAGGCAGGATCCCAAGTGATGAGAGCTGAGGCTAAAGGTACGTGTTAATGACAACAAATCGAATAATAAACTGAAAGCAGACATGTAATACAAAGTCAGTATTTATGGGGTTGTGGGAGTTCAGTGATTCTGCCATTACCGGTGGATTTGCACTGCTGCAAAGAACACAGGGCTTGTTTTCTTCTTCCAGGCTTTGTAAGCGTACCTCAGCCCAGCTGGACCCAGGAGACTTTCTGTGCTTGTGACCCAGGAGTCAGAGCTGAGCCTTGCCAGCCCCAGTGCCCTGGAAAGCAGCTATCTTACTGGACGATAATTTCCAAGCCACAAGTGGCCCAAGAAATTAGGAGAGGGAGACCACAATGGAGAGCAGGTCCTGCCTACACGTCTGTGTTGAACTGTTCCCTGCCCTCCCACCTCTCCTCCCTTCAGGCTGTGACAGTGCCCATGTGTGCACAGGTGATAGCAGCATGGGCAGGGCTGGGGGACACGGACTGCCTGCAGAAGGGACAGTGGAGCCCCCATTCACCTGCTCACTTTTGGGAAACAGACCTTGAAAAAGGGTGTTTGGACAGCACAAGGGCTGAGTCCTTGTGTTTGGATGCAAGGGCAAAGCAGCTGCACTCCCCCCTTGCCCTGAGAAGCCCCTTCATTTGTGCTTGTGCCCCTCACTTGGTGAGCTCTGCTGTGGTGTCAGTGTGTGAGACAGCCATGCCTGGGAACACTGCCCATGGTGGCGCAGGCTGGGCAGGGAACCACTGTGCTCAGCTCTGTGGGATGTCTCCTCATCTCCTGGATGTCCCTGGCCTGGGACATTGTGCTGACAGATGCGGCTGGGCCAGGGGCTTGGCCTGAGCCATGGCCACAGCCTTGCCTGGGGTCAGCTCTCAAGCAGCACCCTAGGGTCAGCAGCCTCCAAGGGTGCAGCTGGGGAAAGGAGGCAGCAGGTGCTCCTCCTCTTCCTCTTCCTCCACTGCCTCCTCTTCCATGTGAGCCAAGCTTCCACCAGATCCACTTCTCACAGGCCCACCAAGAAATCTCCATCGCAATGATGGCGGTGGCCAGCACAGGGGTGCTGAGGATCTGGAACTCCCTGTTTGTGGGTCAAACCCATTGTTTTTCTAAGAACTGCCCAGTTTCTTGTTTGCTTCTTTATTCATTTCCAGTAGGAGATGCCCAGTCTGTCTCTCAGGCACAGCCCTGTGGATGATGTCCATTGGCCCGGGAGGTGTCCCTGGCCAGGATCTGTGTAGCAGCAGAGGCTTGTCTGTAGCTCCAGCTGCCACCAGGGCCCAGCTCCAGGGCTGTGCACAGCAGCGAGCGGCTTCTCCACTCCCTCCGCCCACCCAAAGAGGACTCCCCTGCTTTTGAATGGTTTTCTTTAAGTGCTGAGAGCATTTCCAAAACAGTGCCCAAACATTCCCACAGCTGCTTCCCGGGTGCTCCATCCCTTGAGCGCGCTGTGTCCTGCCCGGCGCAGGTCCTTCCCACCTCCTGGCGCTTTGCCTCAGTGTGACCTCATGTCTCTTATTGCTGAATGGCACACACCGGCACTCACGTGTGTCATGTCCATGGTGCTCTCGCTCCCTTGGCTTCAGCAGTGCCCCGCTGCTCCCTCCTTTGGACCTGGCACGTCAAAGTGGCTTTAAAACCAAACCAGCCCTGTGCTGTAGCAGCTGAGGCTGTGCCACATGCACTGGCAGCACCTGGGGCTGTGCTGGGCCCCTCCTGCTGCAGTCCCTCACCAGTGGCTCAAGGACAACACACAGTGGTTCTGATCAGAGATCTCTGAACAGGTAGGATGGAGCCGAAGCTGGAAGGAGCCGCTCTGACCAGCCTGGCAGTGAGGCCACCTGCCATCAACCCCTGGCCCTGTTGGGGTGCTGGGCCTGTGGCTCCCACACAAAAGGCCATCATTTCCCAATTGTCTCTCTTGCTTTGGGCTGCTGTTTGGGGACCCCTTGAGCCTGTCAGTTTGGGAAGCTCCTTGGGTTCTGCCAATGCACATGGCTCTGGAGGAGACATTCTGTGGGAGCAGTGGCTTGCCACATCCTCCTGCTCGTGCCCACTGCCCAGCACAGACCCACAGGGCAGAACCAGGCTCTGTGGGTAGGGAGAATCCAAGGGTGGTTGGGTTTCAGTCTGACAGTGTGAGCAGTGGGGAGAGGCAGCTTCTTGCAGACTATTTCATGGTGTCCTTTTGAAGTTCTTTGTCACTTGTATGTCTCTGCTGATTTTTCCTGCACCTGTGGGTGCAGCTGAACACTGGGGACCACCAGTTGGAGTGGTGGGGGGGTGCTGGTTGTGCTGGCGGGGGGCTGTGGGGTCCAGTCCCTGCTGCTGTGGGGTCCAATCCCTGCTGCTATGGGGTCCAATCCCTGCTGCTGTGAGCACGGTCTCCCTGCTGCCGGTGGCCCAGGAGTGACAGCTGGGAACTCGGGATCACCCTGTGCAGCACGGCAGCCCCCCAGCATCAGCCGCGGAGCCATTGTGGTGTGTACAAGCTTAGGTTACTGCAAGTGTTTATAAAGTTTCCATGAAGTGAAACAACCATCTCGGTGTGTTTTGTTTCTCTTCACCCCGGGCCCAAGCACTGCCCCCACTGCCACCCCCTGTGCAGGCAGGTCCTGCTGTGGGAGCCCAGCTCTGTGCCCCAGGGATGCCACACAGGGCTGTGTCTGTGGGACTGGGAGTGCCCTGGGCTCTGCCATTTGCAATCCCCAAAGCTGGTTTTCTGCATTTTCTGACTGGAGAAGCTGCCCTGCCAAGGCTGAATATTCCTGCTCCGCTACAGTGCCTGGACAGTGTCCTGTGCCGTGGGTCACTGAGACTCCGGTTTTCCTGTAACCACCAGTGGCTTCTTTCCATCTCTCCAGCACTCTCTTCCCCCTCTCACATCTGTTTCCCCCTCCTTTTGACTGACATTGAGCACCGGTGTTTGCTTTTCAGGCCTCTTGCTTTTCTTTACCAGCGAGCCCTCTCTCAGGAGAGAACAGCTTTCTCTGTCTGAAATGGGAATCCTGCAGCCAGCTTTGGAGCCCGGATTTCTGGAGACACCTGACGGAGGTGCCTGCTCCGGAGGGTGTTCCTGGGGGCCCAGGGACAGCCGCGAGGGTCCCCAGCTGGAGAAGGGGAGCGTTCCCACCCACACCCTGCTCAGGGCTGGTCGCTGTTTTCGGGATCCTGCTGCAATTATTTTGTGCGGGCTCAGCCCCCGCCCGCGGGCCCTTGGTGCAGCACCGGCCAGGTTTGCCAGCTCGGAGAGGTCTGTGCCGTGCCCTGGCTCCCGGCCCAAGCAGCCAGAGCACTCCCGGGGCGGGCACGGACACAATGCACCTGGAGCAGCAGCTGGAGGGTTTGGAGCTGCTTGTTTTTTTCTGGCTTCTTCTTTCTCTCAAAAGTTTCCTTTGAGGTTGTAAGTTTTCCAGGGCTGGATGCATTCAAAACAGCGGTGTTTGGGGAACTAAACTCTTTTCTTTCCTCACTAGGCCTTGTATGAAGTGATCATGAACTGGAATGAGCACTGAGGCACTGCCCCAACAGTCCTTGTATCCCAACCCACAGGTGCCTGGCTTGCTTTCTTATAGAAAACATTTGGATTTAATATGAGCAAGAAAGTTATTTTCCAGCACAAGTAAAACCTTTCAGGTTTTTATAGAGAAGATAATAAAACAAGCAGTTCCAAAGCTTGATCCTGAGCCGCAGTGAGTTCTTCCCAGAGGAAGAATTTGAAGAGGCCAAAGACGCTGCAGCAGACACATCTGTGTGATAAATTTGGAATTGAAATATACTTAGTGGAGCACTGACATCTGAAATTTATGTGCTACACAGAGACCCATGAAGGCGTCGGGATCCACCCACGTGGGACTCCTTGGAGGATCAGAGCCGTAGTTTTCAGCTCTATAGTTCTCCCTGACCCATCCCACTGCACAACCACCCATCTGGATGCTCTGAGCTGGGAGCAGCTCCCTGTGCTGGGCGGGTTCCTGGCAGCCCTTAGCAGGTTTCTTGGCCAGTACACATGGCTGTAAATCAGGTCGGGCCTCCAAAAAATCCTGTGATTGGCTTAGACAATCAGGAGATGCTTTGAACCAGCGAAGGCCATAGTGTTTTTCATTTTCTGTGTTTTCAGAAGTTTCAGAAGTGCTTTAACAGCCTCTGCCAGTGTCTGTAAGAGCTCCCTCAAGGCAGAAGTTCTGAAGATTCTGGAAATCCTGTGTAAAATGTGGCCATGCCCATGAAGGTTCAGAGGGGACCCAGGAGTTCCATCCTCCCACAGCTCCATCCTGCCTCACTCTGTGTCCTGCACACCTCAGCTCCCTTCAGTGCCTTGCCCGCACAGGCTCTCCCAGTGGCCACCACACCGTGCCACCACACCGTGCCACCACACCGTGCCACTGTGCCCACCCTGCTCCTATGGGACATGGGGCATGCCAGGCCCTGCTTGCCCTCCCTGCCCACCGCTGGCAGAGGGAGGCAGCAGCAGTTTCGGGCAAGGAGCAAACCCCAGCGTTGGCCAATGTCCCTCGCGTCAGGACACTCGAGTCAGTGTGACCCCACTGAGGTCTGTGGCTGCCACCAGCTCATCCTGGGAGCGTGGGCACAGCCCTGACACCATGGAAGGCACACAGGGCTGGCTGTCAGCACAGCAGGGTCACAGTGCTGTCACTCCCAGGCCCCCAGGGAGGGGAACCACTGCTGAAAGGACTATGTGACACAATTCATCAGTATTTTAGGAAACAGAGCTTCTTTCTGTTTTAAAAATATCCCACTTTCTGCTATGAGGATAAGAACAAATAAATTACGTTAAAGCATTTTGGGCCATTTTGAGGTTTTCATGATGTTTCCATGTTTTCAATTGACTTCTTCTTCATGGTAACTGGACTTTCTCCAGTGAGCTTTGTGTGCTCTTCTGCCAGGGAGCCAAGGCATCTCTAAGCCCAACTATGGAGCTTGCCAGCATGTGGCTCATCCCCAGTGCTGGCATGGTGGCTGTCACCACGCTGCCAGGCCCCAAATCTCCGGCATTTAGGAATGGTCAGGGAGGTCAGCAGCTTCCCTGTGACCTGTAGGTCCTGGTGACCAGTGTGGAGGGGAGGCAGGATGTGGGATGCAGAGGTGGTTGGAGCATAACAGGGCAGAAAGAGTTGAGTGAGGTGAATTTGTCCTTCAGCCAGTTCTGACCCAGCAGCCCCCAACCAGTGGCCTCACTGTCCTCCCACAGACAGTGTTCAAGCCACACCAGTTCAGGGCCATCAGGGACTGAGGCCAGTGTAAGCCCAGGATGTGTAGCCACTGAGGGACCAAGTCCATCATCCCATGAGGCACTGGACCAGTGGCTCCTGAACGTCCCTGGGGACATTGGTGTCCAAGTGGCCATTTGGCAGGTGACACTGGGGCTGACATGCTGGTAGGTACCCAATACACCAGACCAGCCCTGAGAAGCTGAGGCCTGCTCAGTATCCATTAAGGGTGAATTCTGAAAATAACACATGAATTTTTCACTGTGACTCAGAGCAAGGGATGGGATCAGATTCCTTGCAGATAACAAACCGAAGGGTATTTGTTCTCTTGGCACACTGTTCTTCAGCTCATGGGGCACGGTGTGTGGACTGCTGCTGTGCAATTACACACCAGCTATTGCCAGCTATTTGTGGCCCAATGAGCTTTTTTTTTTTTCCCCCAAGCTCTTTGCTTTGTCTCAGTGAATCAAATCTTGGCCCTGGGCAGGATTCACATCTGTGCCTTGAATTAACAAGTGGCTGATAAGCATCTTCTTTATTACTTGGAAAGCATAGGTCAATTTTATAAAGATGTTCCAGAAGAATGGATTTACAACTATTCATAAAGATATGAAAACCAGTGACAAGAGGAGGAGGACACTGGCCTTTATTAGCTCCTTGCTTTGAGAAATACATTTATCAACTGAAATTCAATTTAAAAGACCCAAAGAGGAATATATGAAAGGATTAGCCAATTGATATGTAATTGAATTATGAGTTCAAATCTGATTAATAGTGAAATCTGACTGTGAAAGAAAGCCTACAGTGACCCAATGCACAGCCTCATCTACTGGCAAATAAGCCACTGATTCCTGGCGCCTTTGCTTGCTGGCAGCTGTCACACCCACAGCGATTTCATGCATAAAATCGACACAAAAGCCAAGTACAGGCAGAGGGTAGAGCTCCAGCAAACCAGATTCTGCATTTATTGGACTCAAAACAACAGCAGATTTTCAGGTTACAAAAAGAGCTGAACACCAAGCGTGAGGGGCCGCCCCGTGGCACGGCTGAGGGCTCGTGCGGGCCCCAGCCATCGCTGAAAAAGAAATGAGAATTTTCATTTACTCCCAGCCCAGTGTCATTGGTTTCTTTACCTGGGTGCCACGCAGGCCCCTCTCTTTGGTTACACAAATAAACGTCCTTCTGTCCCACACGGGGACTTGTGAGTTGCAGTTGTCCCCAGGGCATCCTGCACTGCACCCTGCTGGGCCCATCAGCATCTGTCACCACAATACAGTCCCCGTGGTACCAGAACACTCTGGGGCTCTCTCTTTCTTATCCAATGCATTCAGTTCCACTTAAAAAAAAAAAAAAAAACTAAACAAAAAACCAAAAAACAGCTGTGTCAGCAATCCACCTAATTTCCTTCTCTGGGAGAATTTACCCTCAGGTAATGCTATCATTTGGGCAAAGCACTGTGATTCCAAAGTGGGCCAGACCAGGCTGTGTGCTCTGCACCTGCATCACACGGTCTGTGCTGTCTCCAGGGTCACAGTCCCACCAAAACAGGACCAAGGCACCCACAGTTTCATGCTTAGCCCTCACCTTGGAGCCAAGCCCCAGGAAAGAACCAGCAACATACCCCAAAGTCTCTCTGCCATTCCAAGGCTGGCTGAAATTTGCTGGCTCTTTTTCTTCTGGCAATCCTGTGGCATTGGCTTCTCTCTTTCCCTCAGATCTGGTGGAAGGAGCAATTGCAGACAGTGGCCTTTGTTACTCCCAGGAACTCAGCTGTGAGCTGGGAGCCCCTCCCCCCCCCAGGCAAAAAGGCACAACCAATGAGCTTTTTTGGCTTATTACAAAGAAAGTAAAATATATCAAATAGAGAACTCTTATTATTACAGAGACATGTTAACAAAGAGAAACAGCATAAAATTGCCACAGAACACCAAACATCCGGCACAGAGAGCAGCTCTTATCCACTTGCTAAGGGTTTATGTGGGTGCAGAGATTTACTCTGTGAGTCACAAGCACAGCGTCCCTCTGCTGCTGAAGGGAATGAGTGCAGGGAGCAGGGGCCAGTGGGCAGGGGAGGCTCTGACCCACCCAAAGGAGCTAGGACACCCCTACCTGCCCACAGCCACCAGCAGTGTCCACAGCCAGCCCTGGGCCTGCAAACAGGTGGAGAACAGACACTCTCTGTAACCCCAGCATTCTGCACAAATGTGTGAGGACACTGTGCAAGTCAAGGAGCGATGAAACAAGGGACACTCTGTTGTTCCCCAGATGCAAACACTGTCCCTGTCTAATCTCAAGCAGCCCCAGGTAAGATGGAGAAGTTGATACTGACCCCAGCTTATGCTCATGTGTGCTCCATGCATGCCATGAAAGGGGGACCTCTGCAAACTGGGCAGCACCCAGCCAGAAAAATTATTAAAAGCCTCCATTAAATTGGCATGTTCTGACTCATCTCCTGCAGAGCATCCAGTACCTCAGTATGCAACCAGAGAGGACTCTTAGAGCATGTCACTAAATAGATATGTTTAGCAATAGAAAATGGGCCATGCCTTTATTTTCTATAGAGATAGATAATTTTAGCATACATTATGTTATTGAAACATCCAGGGCAAGAGCTCAGCAAAGGGAGGGACACCACAGGGATTGCAGGGCTGGCCTGTGATGGGAGGTGACTGTGTGGGCAGCAGCTCTCTGGCTGGCTGGGAGGCAGGTGATACCTCAGGTACCCCTCAGCATTCCCTACAGACCACAGCGACAACCCCACGGCCCAGAGCAAGGCGTGTTGCCACGGGGAGGGTCCTGCCCCAGGTTCACCTCCCTCACTGAGCCCCCTGTTCCCTGTGCCAAGCACAAAGGGCCTCTTGGACATTATGGCAATGGCAGGTGGATGCTGTCGGTTTCCCAGACTCATCCACAGCCTCTCCAAGCAAAGAGCTGCTGCCCTGGCTCTTGCTCTTGCTGAGCTGAGCTCCCTGCTGAGGCAGGGGGTGCTGGCAGGCTCAGGTGGGCACAGGTAGGTGATCCCTGCCCTGGGAATGCTGCATGCCATTACACCATTTGATTGATCTGTCTTACTGCTTCTGGCATGACACAGGGCTGAGGAAGTGTCCCTTCTGCTCTCACTAAAGGAAGCATCCTTTATCCCACACCCTCTGTTTCAGAATGGTGCCCATCCATTTACAAACACTGCTCCCAGGGAGATGCCAAGGTGTGTGTCCCTTGTCCTTCATCTGCTGCCTTGGGCAGGAGCTGATGGGCTGAGCCATGACCCCAACTGAGCAAGCTGAATACCCCCCACACCTCTGAGATGAGCCAGAGCAGAGTCAGGGAATCCACAGGGGAACATGGAGGTGGTCAGCTCCCAGCTGTGACACCCAGGGGGTCCCCACACCAGGGCTCAGCTGGCCCAAGGAGAGCCTCAGGGACAGCTTCTTTGGGACTGTGAACACGGTGAAATTCTCCTTGCTCTATTAAAGCAAAAGTAGACAAGAAAACGCAGAAGAAAACAAAAAGCACAAAGATATATGGCAGGAGTTGGACTTTGGTATTTCTTAAAGCCTCTTCTTCCCCAGTTCCTGCAGCAGCTCATGAAAATCCACGTGGAAACAGCATTAATTCCCCCAGCAAATACACACAGGTGCTGCGAGTCCTGGCTCCCACATCTGGTAATTATACTGAAAAAACCCAACTTTTGAATGAACGAGTTGCAGAAGTTCAGTGTGATATTGAAAAGACAGAGAACATGACCTCAATGCCCCTGACTGCCCCTCTGTCCTGGGCTGAGGGGGCTCCCCATGAGTTCCTGCCCCACTCAGCCCTCGCCATCCAGAGCAGCTTCACACCGGGTGACATGCACGGGGCAGGTGATACATGGGCAGTACCCTTTTCCCACTCCCCCACTTATCATTCACACAGTAAAGCAGGATGGGCAAATCCCTGTTAGGTTTGGCCTCTTTCCAGCAGATGAACACCCAGCAGGACACTGCCACACTCATTAACCAATAAAACCTTCACTGACACAAGCCTGTGTGAAGCACAAAGCTCTCCCAAATTGCAGCTCCAACTGCTTTGGAGCCATCCTGAGCTGCCAATAGGGATTGGGCACCACCATGCATCTGCTCACTGAGCTCTGCTGTGAAGAGCCTGGGAAAATTCCAGAAGACAGGGATGCACCAGCTGGAATTTTTCACGGGTTCATTTGCAAATATCTGTAGCTCACACCAGCACTGAAAACATCAGCAGCCCTCTGGCATGGGGGAGCCTCTAAGAGCAGCATCCCCCTGGCTGCCAGCCAGAAAGTTCACCCATGGCTTCTGGTGCTGCCTACATGAGAGGATTTCAGGAGGAGAAGCGGGATCAGAGCCATATCTAGCAGAGGAAGTAAAACCATTGCAAAGAAAGATCCTCCCCTTCAATAGAGCCTTTTTCCCTACTCCTTCATATAATGAAAATCCCATCAAAAGGCTGGAAAGTAGGAGGGAAATTGTTTTACTGCAAGTATGCAAAGGAGCAGCTGCACCATGATGGCATTGGCTGGAGAGCTGGGCACAGGGTGGGCACAGGGATCTGGGTGGGCACAGGGCTCTGGGTGGGCTCACTGCCCTGGCTTGGTGCAGAGTTTGCTGTTTGCCTGTGCCGGCACAAGGATCCCTTGTAGATGTCTGGGTTGGTAATGCCAGACCATGTCACAGCCCATGATAGGACGTGTGACCCTGGCAGCAGCCTGTGCCTGTGTGGTCACTGACAGCCTGTCTGGGTCTGAGCAGGTGGTTTTGATGTGCTCAGGATGTGCAGGAAAAGGGGAACTAAAATACCACAGGGCACGTAGGCTTGGCTGCTGTGTGTGCACTGGGGCGATGCACATGGGATGGTGTGTGTGGGGTGGTGTGTGTGGGATGGTGTGTGTGGGATGCTGTGTGTGGGGTGCTGTGTGTGGGATGGTGTGTGTGGGGTGCTGTGTGTGGGGTGGTGTGAGTGCTGAAGGGTGATTGTGGGGGGGTCAGCACTGTGGGGTGGCAGTGCTGGCAGCGTGGGGCACAGGCTCGTGCTGCTGGCAGAGGTGCTGGCTCTGCAGGCTTCTCCCCATGCTCATGGGACAATGCCATGGAGAGAAGTGCTGAGTGAGACCAAGGGCAGGTCTTGTACTTTTGAACCCCTGTGAAAGT
>VZTR01003662.1:467569-493066 GCA_013400775.1 Chaetops frenatus
CTCCTCCCCCACGAGAGCCACAGGGCTGCTGGGATGTACCCCACCAGTGCCTGTAATTAACCACCAGTTAAAAACAACTGGTCGGAGCTTGGGAGTGATTTCAAATGCCCTGCCTCCACTGTGGGAGAGGTTACTGTGGGCAACCACAAGCTTGCCTGTTTTCAACAATTGCCTTCACACCGACATCCAAACCAAATGTAAAATAGACCAGGCAGAACAGGTCAGGGTGACCCAAAGAGCTGAAGAAAAAAGAAGGGAGTGGGGTATTCGTATTAGCATTAATTTTGTCAGTGTGTTCTGCAGAAGAGGGTTACACTGATGTATGTCTTCCCCTGCTTAAGGGAGAAAAAAGCACTTAAAAATAAGCTAAGAAAAGGGAGTTAGGACTGCACTGCCTTTTGGGACCTTTGGGGAGAAATACAACTAAACCCTCTGCTCCTTGGTGAGTCACAATTCAGAACCACTTCAGTAACAAGTCCTTCAAGACAGGGTTGTTACAGACCAGCAGCTCTGGAGGCTCAACCCATCCCAGCAATGGGGTCAGGGTTTAACCCAAAATACTGGCACACCCAACCCAGCACTCTGGGCTGCCCCTGTCCCGCTGTGCTGCAGCTGGCACTGCTGGGGCTCCTCTCTGCAGCCCCAGAAGCCCCCTCAATCCAGGGCTTCCCAGCAGGGGCAGGTCTGCCAGCCCCCCTTTCCAGGGTATTTTTCTCCTCACTGTAAAATCACAGAATCAAGAGATGTTTTGGGTTGGATGGGACCTCAAAGATCATCCAGTTCCACCCCCTGCCATGGGCAGAGACAGCTTCCACTGTCCCAGATTGCTCCAAGCCCCATCCAACCTGGCCTTGGAAACTTCAAGGGATGGGGCCACAGCTTCTCTGGGCACCCTGTGCCAGGGCCTCAGCACACAGGGAAGGATTTCATCAAATGAACTCAACAAGGAGACATCCGGTGATCAACACTAGCTTATAGACTTAGAGCAGAAAACCTCGGATTTTGGATACTGGCACTCTGTCAGTTTTGGTAAGGCTACAGGTTTGGGAACAGAGACAAATTGTAACAAGGACCCTCACCAGGGACACCAGCACAGCTTCCATCCAGCAAAGGAAAACACTGAGGTTGTAATTTCACCAAGAAATTTCCCCTTTCTGCCTTGGAATAATCCCATCAAAAGAGAGGAGCGCTCTACTCTGAGGCTCCAGGGGCTAGTACCAACTCACACTGCTGTTTATATATTTTTTTAGATTTGTAAGGTTTTGAAACTAAGGCAAAGTATGTTTCCTGAAACAAACAAACAAAAGCTGTTGAAACTCATTGTTCTGGCATTAGAACCCTACAAACGTCTCCTGAGCATTTTACCACCCTCCATCAGCCTCATCTTCCAGGCACTTACTGACTGTTCTTACACCAAGCGACACGCAGGGACCCGGGAGGGGACCCGGCCGTACCTCCCAGAGTCATCCCGGCCTCGTAGCACTTCCGCAGGCGGCAGGAGGGACAGTTTTTCCTTCGGAACTTGTCGATGGTGCAGTCGTTCCGGCTGGCGCAGAGGTACTTCTGTTTGCCTAAAACACCAGAGAATGGAACGTGGGTGCTGGGTACCAATGGAGACACGGGCTGGGCTCTTCGGGTATCCTCAAGGGCAGTCTGGAGAGTTTGGATCTTGTTTTTTTTTAAATGTCATCCATCTATAGCATGGCTTTTGGTGGCTTTCTCCCAGACCACCAAACCCCACCGTTTGATCCTTCTGCCACGATAGTTACCCATCAATCCCCTTATAACCATGACACACCATGTACAGACCTCTTTGGGATTGAATTATCTTTTGTGCAACCCATTAATGCTAGTCAGGTCTGTTGTCTCCAGGTTACAGATATTGGTTTTGGGGAGCCGCTGCTCCACAGGTGGGTCTGATGGCACCCTGGCCCCTGGGCTGTACCTGCAGTCAGCCAGGAGGGAACTGGGACCAATGACCCCCTCTATGGGACCTTGTGCAGCCATGGGTTTTGGGGAGGTGCAGAAAATTCTGCAGTTACTTATGGTCAGAGTTACCCGTGCCTCAGACTTGCCCTGCACTCACTCAGAGAGCGGCCCGTGCACCTCTAGGCCACAGCTCTTTTTTTCACTGCCCCATTTGCTAGACAAGCCAAGAATGAACTTTCCCTCCTGAATCATTGCTTTTCTTGTCAAGTCTGAACACATTTACTGGATCAGGATTTATCTGATGCTCTTCAGGCTGTTCCACACCAAACTGGGCTCAGCACATACGGGAAACCAACCCATGGCCTCTATTTATCATCCTAGAAGGGGTTGCTTTCTGGGTTCTTATGGGAATAGCCCTTTGGAGTCTTCAGAAATCTATGAACAGAATGAAGTTGAATCCAACCCCTTAAGGTACCAGTTTTGATATGAGATGCACCAATTTTGATGCATGGGATTAACAACCACCTCACCTCCACCACTGCTGCCCTCACTGCCACTGCCTGGGGCTTTCACAGTGCCCTCCTGGGTCCCCCAACTCGTTCCTGGCCATGGTTTTGGCAGGACCAGCTGCCACTGTCACCCCCATAGACCCCCCTGGCAGGGCTCAGCACCCAGCCTGCTCCTCTCACAGCGGCCAGGGGCTGCACAAGCACCCCAAGTTTGACCTTCTCAGCACTGTCCCCTTCAAAGTGGATCATCACCCAACCCTGGGCCTCAGCCATCACCAGCATTACCCACCACACCTCACACCTGTTAAATCATTTTAACACTGTCTTCAGAACAGCTCTTCTCACCCTCTCCCTGGCTCATTTCCCATGAGAAGGATACTCAGGCAAGCCTTGATCACACCTAAATCCCTAAGGACCCTAAAGGGAGCACAAACACCATCCTCCCTTTCAGCAGTTCATTGAGGAGGAGTATAAGTAATAAAGAACTTCAGCTGAAACTGGGTTACTTGGAGTTATTTTTGTGTCAGGGTCACTGAGCACTGAGGCCACACTCCCTCCACTCAACCTTCTTAGGTGCTCACAAATGGGTGTCCTACTTTCCGGGGTATGGAGAGCTGGATGGAGATTTGGCTGCCTGAGCCCCTCAAGAATGTTCCAGGATCAGGCACAGCCCCTCCAAATTCCCCTGTATCAGGAGCAGCACCCACCAGCCCCAGTCCCCTGCTGATCCCCGGGGTCTGCACCGATCCCAGCGTGAGGGCTCTGCCCCCACCCTGCTCTGTCTCCGTTAGGAGAGGGGAGCGTGGGCACAGATGAGAGCTGGTATTGGGGTCCAAGCCTTGCTCCATGAGGCCACTGTGCTGTTTCCCATCTGCTCCTCAGCATCACCCACCTCTAGAACTGCTGAGAAGGGACATGGAGAGGGAGCCTCTCCCACGAGCCGTGGGCAGGCAGAGTGCCCCAGAGGACAAACAGGGCATGTTGGAGGGGGCTGCAGGAATGGCTGTGCCACCCTGGAGCTGCAGCCAACAGCTCTCCCCAGGGTCACGGTACAGTGACATTGCTGAGATGGCCAGGGGAGCTTCATGGTCCATGGACAGGCTCTTTGGGGCAGGAACCTGTTCTCTGTTGCCACCTCTGAGCCCTCCCACTCACCTCCTGGGGCCACAGCACACACTGGGAGCCAAGGGGGAGAACTGCTCTCCAGTTCTTCTTGACTAAAAATAACGATTTATGGAGGTGAGTTGCTCAATCCAGAGGAATCATCTAACTAACAGCCTATTGCCACACGAGCTGTTATGCCCAGACTTTCTCCTCCAGACAGCAAAGAACTCTGTGCAAACATCTGGAGCAAGATATACGACTAGAAATGTGAAAAAACCAGAAAGTGTCTTTTGGAAGAGAGAGATCCTCGCATTTCAGGGCACAAACTGCATTTTAACTGCTGGAGGATAAGGCCAAGCTTTCTGTGAAAGCAACTCCCTCAAGTCTCATGTCACCATGGAGGCTCCAGAGCTC
Source organism: Chaetops frenatus (assembly GCA_013400775.1). Lineage (NCBI taxonomy): Eukaryota > Metazoa > Chordata > Aves > Passeriformes > Picathartidae > Chaetops > Chaetops frenatus. Next base: position 471,526 of record VZTR01003662.1, read on the forward strand.
TCCTGGGAAGCCTCTGATCCTTGGGGCTGTCACCAGCAGGGCCATGCCCAGAGCTGAGCCTGTGGGTTTGGTGCTGGCACCCTTCCCATGTGATGCTCCTATTAATAACTCGAGAGGGTTCAGCTCCCAGGGCCCACCACTAAGCCACTGCTCTTGAACTACCTTTGCAAAGTCGTTTTCTGAACAGACCTCTGTATTTATCAGATGGCTACAGTGAGCATAGGGAAAGCACCCAGCGCTTTCCCTATGTTTTGGCTGTCCCACCTTTTGTTCTCCCCATGGTTTTTAAAGGCAAATAACACCCAAACATTTGTGAGAAACCCACCACTGGAGCATTGTGGTGCCGCAGCACCACTGAACCTTCTGCAGGCTCAATTACTCTGAGTGTCAGATCAGGCTGGGAAGGAGGAGAAAGCCTTTGATAACGTGACAAGGATCTTTGCAAATGTTCACTTTAACTTGGTGTCATCTTGAAATCTGGCAAGGAACTGTTGAGTTGGCCCAGAGACACCTCTCTGGTGTAAGGCAAATCCTCAGCAGGTCAGAACACAGAACACTAATCCATATGGAGAATGATGGAGGCAATCAGAGCAGCCTGCACAGCAGCCTGGCTGGGTGCCTGATAGGAAAATTGCCAGATATTTTTTTCATTTAGCTCTCTGCTATTTAAAGGCAGCCCCATCAGAAACACAGCCCAAAGCATCCCAGTCCTACGCTGCCAGGAATGCTGCACAGAGGCAGCTCTGGGCTGGCTAAGGTGGCCACCAGATCTCAGCAACCTCAGAGGGACAAGGAAGATCTTCTTCTCTCCAGAGATATATGCAGAGACAGGATGATCCCCCTCCTGGACAGAATGGGACAGCAGGAACCCCTGGGCTGCTAACTGAGACAGGAGCTGCCTTGTTTGAAGCATTTTTCTGTTTCAGGGACAAGGGTGGCATTACAAGGACTGAACTCTGATATCTTGAACCCACCCCAGCCAGTCTAACAACACTGAGAGGTGTCCTGTCTACTCATGTAGGGGTAAAAAACATCTGTGCTAAGCTGGATGAGCTTTTTGCTCACCAAATGAGGAGGGGGAGCCCTCCTTTGTGGGCAGTGAATGAGCAGCAGCTCTGCTCACAGGGCAGCCACCCAGCCCTCTGGACTGTCCCTGCTGGGACCCTGGGACAGGTGACTGCAAGGGAGAGCCCAGCACTGGGCTTGGTCACAAAAGTGACCCTGCAGACAAGGTGATCCACACTGGCGTGGGGAATCTGTGGGGTGTGCTTCAGTGCTGGCCTGGACACAGCCTGGACACCCTGAGAGAGTCTGTGAACCACAAGAGCTGGCAAGACGAGATTCCTGTCTGTTCTATTAACTCTTCCAGCATCTTTCTGGGAAAAGCAGTTAAACCTGAACTTGTGAAACTCCTCAAATCTGTCAAATATTTCATCCAAGCAGGGCTGACCTGCTCCTGCCCATAAACCCCTCAGTGTGTCCAAAGGGAAGAAGAATCAGTGTCACAACTTTTTTTTTTCTCAATCTTTTCCCTTTCTTACCCTTTAGAAGCCAGTGCATGTTTATTAAACCTCCTTAAATATCCCTGAATCCCTGCCAGATAAGTTCCCTATTATCTCAGAAGAATATAATAAAAAAGAAATGATGTGCCCAGCTATTTCCGTCCCCTCCGAGGTGCTGTTTGTGCTGCCCCAGTCACAGCCCTCTGCTGCTCCCTCCACCAAAGGCTGTGGCTTGACACCAGCACCAGGAAGGTAACAGGTTTCGTTTCTCAAGGGGAAGCATTTTGATCTACTGCTGTAAAGTCTCCAAGGGTGACCTAAGGTTTTCTGAGATGCATTTTATGGACTTTAAAACATGAGAACGCGCTGAAATATCAGCTTTCAGTAATGCTCCTCAGCTTTAAGAAGGAAGAGATCTGTCTGGAAACTCACCAAAAATTAGAACAGAAATCATCACCTGCCATCCCTGCATTCAGTACTTATAAAGGAGCATGATTTACAGCCACTTCCCCAAAATAAAGACATATCCATGTACCTCAGGGTAGCATAAGATGAAACCTCACGCTTTAGCAGCCCCCCCTGCCCCTCCCTGCACACACATATGGCTCCTCAGGAAAAGCAAAGGGCTGCTGCCCAATCCCAGCATGACCAAAACTTCCCAACTCTCTGCCACACTGCAAGGCTGAAGAACCGGGAAGAGACATAAATACCATTTAAATTAATGATATAACACAATCAGGAGAGGGAACAACTCCATGGCACGTGCCCCTCTGCCCATGGGCACCTCCAGCCCCTGTCACCCACAGGACAGAGCCCACCCTGGTGCCAGGGGAGCACAGCTCCCACATCCACCCACAGACACAGGCACTCCAGCAGCAGTTCTTCTGACTGAGAGCCAAGACTCCACTTACTATAAATCAACAATAACTTGCTGACTTAAACAAGCATTTGTTATTTACTCTGGCTGCACAAGCCAACCCACTTGGCTTGACACAGAGCTGGTGTGCAGCAGAGACAGATCTGCAAATGATTTACTTGGGAGAAATATGCAAAATTTATTAACTATTATTTGACTGCCCTTTTTGGCAACCGGACACTGATGTCCCCTGTGGCACAGCCCCTATTCTTCCCTGAACCAGCACTGGCAAGTTGGCTCCTGGCACAGAGGAATAAGGGAAACAGAACTCCAAAAAGAGGCAGGATGATGATAATTGATCTAATTGATGTAGAAGCATCGTTCTAACAGCAGGTGAGCACCCCTAGTCTGGGACCTCTGCTCATAGAAGGGAGAGGTCGGGCACAGGGGAAGGTCATGGTGAGACAGGAGCTCTGTCCCCATCTCTGCTGCCAGCCCTCTCCCAGGGACACCACAGCCAGTGACACCAGCTGCCAGCAGCATGCCCATGCACCACATAAATTGTGTTGGCATCAAGGAAAAACTATGGCTTGTGCTGGTTTATCTCTCCTGACAACAAGCCTGATGAGTGACTACAGGCACATTACACTGCTCTTCATCATTACATTGCAGTTCATCTACCACAGCAGAGACTCTCACTGCTGCCCAAGGACCATGACTCTGAACTGCAGGTAGAAACCAGACATTGCTGAGGCACAGCCTAAGGAAACAGCTGGGCTGGGTGCTTCTGCATGTTCATTCCCAAGCAAAGATGGCACAAAGACCTGGCTATTGAGAGGGAACATTTGGGCTCACACTTATCCCTGGAGAGCCTGACATTATGGAGCTGGACATGAAGGAGAAGTTGCTTTCTCACAGGCTGGGGAGAAGGATCATGGACCCCACAGTCAGAGAATGGCTCCTGATGAACAAGTGGTTGTGCTGTTTCATGGGCAGTCACAGAAGTGACCCTCTGGAAGCAGTGCAGGAGAGGAAAAGCCTCCCCTGAACTGGGAGTTGTGAATCTGAGATCGCAGGTGGGCTGAGAGGAACTTAAAGCAATCTGGAGAGTCAAGAGGAGAGGCAGGAACTGATTTCTCCAGGGTCTCACTAGGTCACTAAGATAATCATGGAATCACAGAAGGGTTTGGATTGGGAGGGACCTTAAAGATCATCTTGGTCCACACCCCTGCCATGGCAGGGACACCTTCCAAGAGGGGAGGTTGCTCAATGCCATTGAAAAGAATTGTATTTTGGCAAACTGGTCTGGCTACTTTTTGAGAGCAATCCGTAAAACGAAATGACAAACCCAGGAGAGAGAAATCCATTTATCCTTGATTTTTCTCCTCTCCTTGTTTAAGAGATCTTAGAATGCCACCACAGTGAGGCAGTGACCTTCCCTCCCCTCTGTCCCCATTACCTTCAGCTGCCCGTTTGAAGAACACTTTGCAGCTCCCACATGTGAGAGCTCCGTAATGGCACCCGGACGCTTCATCTCCACAGATCAGGCAGGTCTTCTGAGGTGGGAAGTAATAGTCAATGGGCAGGACATGGTCACGGCCAGTCTCCAACCTGCAGCATTAAAACAGAGGGAGAACAAGAGATGGGTCCTCAAACGTGGTCAGGACAAGCTGTAGGGAGCACAGTCATGGCAAACCCAAAACTGCAGTGATGGATCAGCCAAGCACTGAGCAGCAAGCAAGTGAGCAACAACTGAGCCAAGCCTGGCCCTGACCATGCAGAGGCCGTGCTGGGTGCTCATCCTGACACTGCCCACTGCATGCAGTGTGTGACAAAGTGTGACAAAGTACAGGCACAGTGACAGCACAGCCTAGGGAGAGAAGGCGACTGAGACTGGCTGTCGCAGCGCTCATGGAAATTTGGCTTCAATAATGAAGCTTGTGCACCAAACAAGGCAGAGCGTGGCGCTGCCAAACACCTGATGCCACATTAACCACCGTGCCAAGATGTCCCCAGCACCTGACTCCCCTTCTCCAACACTTCACCCTTCTGCATACCCAGATTCTCCCCTCTCAGCTGCTACCGTGCCCCCTCCCCCGAACCTGATCGGATCTGTTTGATCAGATCCACGGAGAAACTGCTTTTCCAGAGGGCATGGCAGGAGGAGAGGGGCTTATCCAAATAAGGAGCCAACATGTCCAGGCAGTTTAGGGAGCACCAGCATGTTGGGTTAATGACTAGAACTCATTTTTCTGCAACCACCAGCTGAGGCAATTAGCTTTTAACAGTCTGCAGGTCACCACAACTTTTGAGTAAAAATTAGATCCCCTTTTATTTCTGGCATTGTTTGTTGCTTGCAGATGAGCTCTGAGAAATCAGGTTACATCAACAGTGCGTGTGACAAAGATGAGACTTCTCAGAAAAAACCTTTACACCCAGAAAAGCTCCACTGTCCTCGCCTATCCCTTACTTGGGAGCTGTGCAGATCCCACCTCAGTTTCAGGTCAGTAAGTGGAGCAGCAATTTCATCCTCAGTTCTTATGAGGATGAAATCTTTTGAGTGATTTCTCATCTCTTTAACAGGAGCAATCAGTGACTCATCTGTAGATGCAGCTCAACCACCCTTCCCCAACCATCTCCATTTCCAAGCCTTTTCTTGAATTACTGATTAAATGGTGTAGACACAGTTGGCTGCACCGTGCCTGCCACAGTCAAGTCCTGTTGCAACCAACGTGTTCCTTTCTTGGCTTACATGGCATCCCACCTGTCCCCCTGGTGAGATCCCACCATCCCATCTCAGGGCACTCCCACATCCCCCCATGCCATGTGCCACAGAGCTCTGGCACTGGGTGCAAGGGGCTGCTGGAGAGCAGACCCTGCTGAGGAATACCAGCAGCACACAGAAAAGCTTGGCTAAAAATGTCTTATTTATCCAGCATGTTCTAGATTCACACACTAAAGGCCTTTCTGCTAATGACCCAACACCTCTTTTCTCTTCTCTGTGCAGTCAGAAATCCAACAGTGCTCATTTCCCTGTTTCCATAAGGCTTCCACTCTGTCTCCCCCACGCTCAGCGCTGTGTGTGCCGTGAGCAGCAGGGCCTCTCTCAGCAGGTGTCGTGACAACAGACACAGGACTCCCAGAGGACCCGGGGTTGTTCTCGAGGATTAATTATCTAAAACTGCAAAGCAGGTTCGCAATTGAGTGGCTTCTGAAACAGCTTTTAAAGAGCTGTTCATGTATGGGAAGGGTTGTGCAAGTACAGAAACACCTTCCAGGAGATGTGCATTGAGAGTACCCCACTCACATGCCCCTCCCAGGGACGTCCCTACACACCCCTCCATGCTCAGCCACCCTTGTCCCCACTGCCACTGATGGATGGAGACTGGAGGACACTGGCTGACGTGGGAGAGGGTTCCTGGCCATGGGACAGGCTCCTCCTAGGGTAAGGCTTGGCAGGATGTGCACAGCCCCAGCACCCCAAGGGGCAGGAGATGGTGTTTAGGCAGGTGGGGAGCAGCTGGACCACATGCCCTTCAGCATCGATGTGGTTCCCTGCCAGCAGCCACTGCCCAGAGCTGAAGCATCTGCCCAGGAATGCCCTTGACTTTAAAACAATGCCAATTTGCCTTTTTTATATTTTTAGAGAGAGAATTGCAAGAAAAACACCATGTAAAATGTTATAGCAACTCAGAGTGAGCCATGCTAATGGTTCCCTTAACGATCCACTTTCCACTTTCCAAGGGACACTTACAGGGTTTTCTCAAAACGTGCAGGTAATACATAACACTGCCCAATGAGCCAAAGAGGTGCCTGCAGAAGCTGCTGGGCCATGGGGCTGGCAGCACTCTGGGCAGAGCCCCAGGTGCCAGCTGCCTCAGTGCACAGCAGTGCCACAGCCCCTCGCCCCCGCTCAGGGCACAGGAGGGACACGAGGGGTGGCTCAGTGGTCAGCTCACCACCGGCAGCTCCGGAGCTTCCCTCTGGCTGGAGGTTTGTGCAGCCGTGGGGCTGTGCTGGCCCACAGGGCCCACAGGGCCGCAGGAGTGCTCAGGCCAGACCGAAACAAGGCCTGCGCGCGCTGCGGGGGGCTCGCAGTTGGTCCAATATGTGGCAAGGGTCAGGCTGGCTGCAGAGCCCAAAGCAGGGCGATAGCGTGCCCAGGGCAGACACAACTGGGACACGGGGACGGCGGCGGCGGCGATGCCAGACCTGGCGCACGCCCCGGAGGCCAAGGCCATGGCTGTCACAAAGGAGCTCGGTGGCTTTCGGGGGCAGGGAAAAACAACCTCTGTATCTCTCCTACGGCTCTAGGATGAGCTTTATTCTCATTTCAGAAGGGTTCTATAAGGAAATTAAGGGTTTGCTGAGCTCCCCTCACACGCAAATATTTCTGGGGAGTAGAAGCTCTCATTTTGCAATGGAGCATTTGTTTGTCATTAGTTAAATTTCACCAAACGGCCACATTTCACAACACCCCCAGGAAGCCAAGAGCAAGCACTGGTAAAAGAGGAGCCAACCACCTCTCTCGATCCACAAAGGATGTTTCCATCTCAGCAAGAGCCAGCACAGGCTGCAAAAGGAGCCAGGGCACAACTGCCTCCTTGCCCACGAGTTCCCACCCCTAAGCCAGACCAGGACACAATTATGGCAGCTGCCACACACCCCCAGCTCATCCCACACAGGAACCCCAGAGCAGAGTGCACTGGTCCCATACTCCCTGAGGAAAGGGGGTTTGCACCTTCAGGGTGCTGTGTCCAAAACCTGCACCTCTGTGATGCTCAGAAGAGTGTTGAGACCAGAACTGAACCAGCACTCACAAACTCAGGTGCTCAGGAGGATGCTGAGCTCAGAACTGAGCCAGCACTCACACATGAACTCAGGTGAGACAGACCCTTATCCAGTTATTTCAAATACTGTCATTTCTGAGACACTCTGATGTTATCAGGAGGAATCTCTGCCTTTAAAACAACTTCACCTGTGCATTACATTCTCTAATGCAATATTAAATTTAACTGGCTTCCCCCCAGTGCAGCTGTGGGGCTCCTGCCAGGATGAAGTTCTGTGACTCCCACCAAGAGGCCAGAGCCATGCTCAGCAAAGGGCACAACTGCTCACTTCAGGCACATCCTCGTGTCCCCTTGCACTGTCATTTGGAGCCACTGGCTCCAGCCAGAGTTGAGCCAAGCCTGCACTCACAGCCACCACATCACCCTCATCCAGATAACGAGGCCTGCATAGAAACATTCATCTGTTACAATGCTTTGAGCCATTTAATCTACAAACATGCAGTCTTCTACATTGAATTCATGTCCTTTCTGCTAAATAGCTTTGAGTATGTTTCCAGGCTGCCTATGCCTTGTTTTTGTGTGCAATGGCAGCAGAGGCACGACAGCATCTGAGAGCAGAGCAGGGTGCAGCATGAGCCCCTGGTAAACATACATAGGAACTGGATCCTCACTGGATTTAAATAAATATTAGCAGATGAAAATGGGTTTTCCAAGCATCCCAGCAGTGCAGCCTGGCAGGAGGAGCACGCCGCAGAGAAAGCGAAGGTCCTCCCACCAGCAGCTCACACCAGCAGGCTCAGCTCTCCAGCCCTGGCACTGCCTCCCGGCCCCAGGGGCACAAATAGCTTCCACAGGCACAGCTGCACAAATCCCTTCTCAAATCTCCGAACTAAACTCTGTTTTTTTGTTTTCAAACACTCTGTTTACTTATTTTGACAGTTTGTTTTTTACACAGCGGGTCCCCACTGCAGCTGAAGCACTCCCCACTCCCGGCTCTTGGCTCTTTTCTCTCCTGTTCTCCCCTGCGGTGCATGAAGGCTGCTCCAGGCCTGGAGCTGCGTGCACCCAGCCACTGTTTGTCCCTGCACCCAGGAGACAGCCCCAACCTGCCACTTGACCAGCTGAGGCACTGCACACCCATAAATGGGACCAGCAGCGGAGCCACGGCATAACCCAGACTCCTGGGGAGCCCCCTCACTTAATGGCCATCCTGGGCTCTCACCTTCCAGTCATCCATAAGGGAGAAACAGAAAATGAGCTTAAAAAGGTGAAATGTGGCAGGTTTGCTACACTTGGAATGCAAAGCCTGGGTAAAGCCACCCTGCAGCCTCTGCGCCTCACTGGTGGCCATGGCGGAGGCTGCTGCCCACATTTGGTACATCTGACCCCAAAACTTCTGCCTCAAAGCCTTATGTCCAGCCAGGAGCTCAGGGAGCAGCTTAAATAAATCAGCTCAGAGAGGATGGAAGCCTTGATCCCCCCAGAAGGAGCAGGTACCTACAAAAAGAGATGGCACAAGCACACCACAAGGTCACACTCACCTGATTACGAAGCACAAAGGGGACAAAAAAGCAAACGAGGAGCAGCAAGGCCACAGGCAGGCTGCAGCCCTGAGGAGCACTCCCGAGGTCGCCAGAGCCCATCACTGTATCCTCCTGGTGACTGCAGAGTCACCTGGAGTCACCAAGGACAGGACCTTGGCATCCTTGTTGCATGGAGACCCCTACTTATTTCCCAAGGAAACACTCTGTCCTGACTGATATTTATTCAGTTAGTTTAAGCCACACCATAATCTTCCACTTTCAAATCCATCTCCTCTGCTCACAAAAAGAAAATATGCCTGTAAAGAAAATCACAAATAATGAGATACTTGATACATATATTTCATGCTCCAAGGGACACTGCCATGATGCCAGATGCAGGTACAGCCTTACAGCTCCCAGGGAATCATCCAGGGAAGAGACTTGTGATGCCACATACCAACATTTTCACCTCCAGGACAACTTTTACCTTTCCCTCTTCCAAAATCAAGTGCAGTGATGCTTATGCAATGCTCTGGAAGAGGGGATGTGAGTTCTTGGTGGCTTTTCTCACAGGTGGTGTGCCAGACGGATCTCCAGAGGAACAGAACGCTGGACCAGTGTCCAGCCATGGGGCACAGCACCCTGGGTGAGCCAGCCATGTGGTCCCCAAGGCCACCATGGTCCCCCAGAATCCCCAGCTAACTACAGCATCTGGTGCGGTGCTACCAAGAGAAACCCAAGGCAGAACAACTCCAATCAGTGTCACATGGAACTCAAATGTATTTGGAATTCAACTTGGCAACAAGGATCAAGTTGTGCTGGTGGCCAGAGGTCAGTGGTCGGCTCCCAGCTGGGCTGCTGAGGGATGCCAGGATTCATTCCCAGACTCAGATATTTAAAACACAAAATATTTTCCCCACTTCCTTTGGCAGTGGAATTATTGCTATGGAAAGCAGTGCTGCAAATTCTGCATTTTTATTTCTCCACTGGAGGAAGCACGAGGCATCAACAAGGGCGGGACCCAGCATGGAAACATGAGGAGACCACAAATACCACGGATTTGGCACCCGGCTGGGAAGGCACACGGCCAGGGCCAGCACCCTCCCCCTGGCACAGCACAGAGCCCTGGGGATGGATGGGGACAGGATCAAGAAGCAGAACCCTCCATCTCGGGGAGCAGCCCCCCTCTCGCAGTGGGGGATGCCAGGGATCACTGCAGTGGCACTACAGAGCCAGTCCCACAACTTATCAGCAGAACTAGGTTATTTTTAGGCACGTTTACACCAAGACCAAACCTTTGCAGAGACATGGCTGCAGGGGCAAAAAAATCCTTTGCCTTATTATGTCTGGGAGTGGATACAAGCTCCATCTGCAGAATTTCCCTTCAGCTCTGCTGGCAAAGCAGAGTTTCTAGAGGAGACCTCACGACTTGTGCAATAGTATCATCTTCCCTTGTCCTCCAAGCGGATCGTGCTGTGAGTCATCCCCGACATAAACACACTAATTATAATGAAGGTTTCACATATTTAGTGCCAGGTCTCTCTGCAACTCTTAGCCCTAGTCCCAGCAGAATAGGGCAACATAGAAGCAAATCCCCCAGCAACCTACAGCCATTGGCTGACGCCCACCCATCCCTCCTGCTCCCTGGCCCGCCTGTGGCTCACAGCTGCCCATACTTGCCAGCTGCACAGGAATTGAGGCAGGATCAGGGCAGGACTGGGACAGGAGCAGGGTAGGACCGGCCCCTCAGCCAGGCTTGGATGGTGGGGGTGGATGGATGGGTGGATGGATGGGTGGATGGATGGATGGATGGGTGGATGGATGGATGGATGGATGGATGGATGGATGGATGGATGGATGGATGGATGGATGGGTGGATAGCTGCACCAGTACCAACCCCAGCAGCACACACCTGCAACCCAGGGTGTCCTAGCCAGGACTAGGAAACAGTGCTTTGATGCCAGTTTGCTCTTTTAGTGACCTATGGCAGGGACAGCCAGACCTGTCATTTTGGGGGCTGAGAGCATTCCCAGGAAAACGCAGAGAGCAAAGCTCTGCAGCCCTGCAGCAGTGCAACCAGCCGACTCCAGGGACCTGTGGCCATGGAGGGTCCTCCCATTATCACAGACACACGATGGAGTTTTGACTGGCCCTGCTGGGCAGCAATGTCCAGAGAGAGCCATAGCACACCAGGGATCAAAACCCTGCTCACCACCCCTTGGCTGTGCTCTTCCAAGCAGGTGAGGAATGAAAGCAGCCAGTAATCGTTTTCTTTCAAGCCCGCCTGCAAACCAAAACACAGATGCCACATCTAATTTTAGGCCTCCCAGCCTTGAGAGTGTTCTCCCGAGTCTCTCTGAGGGAGCAGTGAGATAGTCAGCTTAGGACACGCCACAGCCGCAGTGGCTGCGCACCCGCCTTGACCCCAACTCTGAAACCACAGGAGGGCAGGGGCTGAGCAGGAGGGCACTGCATGGCCAGGAGTTAACAGATCCCTGCTGATCCCAGGGGATCCTGCAGGACACACTGAGTCACCTCCATAAACTGCAAATGAGTGCAGAGGGGCTGGCCAGCCATCCTGCTAACCCCAGGCTGCCACCTTCTTCCTGCTGGACATGACAACTGCTTCAACTCGGGCTGTAATTCAAGGGTTTAAGCACCCACATGGCAAAAGGGAGGGTGAACTGAACAAGAAGAGAACAGCTGCCCCCCCAGAACCTTAGCTCCCATCTCAGCTCAGCTCTGCTCAACCCTCAGCACAGCCCCAGAGGGATGTTCTGTCCTGCAGGCTCCCCAGCACTGTGCTCTGCTCCCTCTTCAAACTATCCCCAACACAGCCCAGAATCAAGGACCCAGCACTTGGCATTGGCTGTGCTGTAAACAAGAAAGGGAAAAAGTCTCTACGCTGCTGTTGTTTTTCTAACCATTCAAAGATGCTCTGGGGGACTGGGGAGCAGACTGGGAAGTAACAGATTTCTTTGTAAGGGGAAGATCCTATTATCAGGGAAAAGACTTTTTGACCAGAGAGGACATGTGAAAACAAAGCCAATTACAGAGAGCCAGAAAAATGAAATCCATGTGAACAGGCTGAGTTCATCGGGACGATGTCACATGTTCTGGAGAACAGGAACATGCACAGGGACAAAGCCAAGAGCCAGCCCACAGGGATCACAGTCCCCAGCAGATCCATGGCTCCAGACACGTCCCCCAGCCCTGCCCTGCTAACAGAGCTGGCACTGCCAGGCAGCAGGAGAGGGAGTGGGGGTGAGTTGAGGGACTGGTTCTCAGTCTGAGCAGGGAGAAGCAGCAATGCCGATCCCACACCAAGCCCTGTGCTGCCCACAGAGCTCCAGCCACCTCTCCTTCCTGCAAGCAGCACAGGGCACGGGGCCTGCCCTCCAGGGACATGTCTGCAGGCCCCGGGGTGAGGGGTGGGGATGTTCCTCATACAGAAGAGAGCACACACATAATCTGTGTGTGGTGTTCACAGGAAGATGATGAACATCCACAAAATGCACACAGGCACACAAACCATTCAAGAGGAACAGTAAATCGTCCAAGCTCTCTTTGCAGGGGGATTTCATTTTCTAGTTAATGCACCTCATTGCTTCCCAGATGAAAGCTATTAACCCAATCAGCACAAAAATTCCTTCACTGTATTTCCCTTTCAAGAGGAAAGAGGAGCTGCTGAAATATCCTGTTCCAGCCCTCCCAACAGTGGGCTGGGAGATGTGTGGACACTGCTCTCCCGATTGGTGCGAGGGGGAGGAGGCAGAAGCCTTCACGAGGAAATTTGTGATACAGAAACTTGTTCCTGGGTTCTGTTCTCAGCACATAGGCCAAGGTCAAAGCATTTTTTTCTGCCATTTCTAAGCAGCAAAGAAGCAGACACAGCTAAAATATGTAACAGCAGCCAAAATGCTGAGGGTTGGTAAAAACACCAGAGAAAGAAGTGTTGTGTCATTCTGGGAGAGACAAGAAGCCCCCCATCCATCCCCAGGCAGAGAGAGCACAAGGGGAAGGAAGCAAACTCCAGGGTTTTCCCACCTCATCCCAGGGACTGAACACATCCTCTGTAAAACATATTCTGGAGATCTGCAGCCTCCCATCTGGTATTTGTAGGGATTGCTCCTGCTGGCAGCAATTCCAGAAGCACTCAGCAGGATGGGGGTCTGGAAGGTGAAGATGCTGCTGTAACACAGAAGGATTTACTCCGAGGTTCTTCCCAAAGCCACTGCCTGCAGCCAGCCCATGTCTAGTCCCTGCTGCAGCATATTGGTACAGAGGGAGAGGCCACCCACCAGAACACACCACCCACCCTCAGGGGACAAAGCCAGGCAGGACACACTTGGAGCAACATAGTCTAGTGGGAAATGTCCCTGCCCATAGAGGGGAGTGGAATGAAATGGGCATTAAGGTCCCTTCTAACCCAAACCATTCCCTGAGTCTATGACCAGACTCCCCAGGCTCCAGGAAGAGCTGGATCAGGCAGTCAGCACCCAGGACATCCCCCCAGCAGCACCTGTCACAGACACCTGGCTACAGACATGAAGGGTAAATCGTTATGACTGCTGTCATCCCCAGCACATGAGGGATGGCTGGGACTCTGCATGGAGCTCTCAAACAGCTCTCCTGCTCTGCACAGTCTGAGCAGGGTTCTGCCAGCCCAGGCACATCCCAAATGTGTCCCAGGAGCACCCAGATCTCAGGGCAGACACACCAAATGGCAAATGTGCCTGGCTGCTTGCCCTGGCTAAGGCTGCCCACAGCGCTCCCTCCCCACACCAAGGATGTCCCAGTATTGGTGGTTCTGCACTGACTCCCCCATCCTGACTTAAGCCATCTCTTTCATCCCTGAGCACTTTGGGAAGTGTCAGCTGCCTTGCCTGTCAGGAGGTGCTCAGCGTGGTCCACCCAGCCCCCAGCAGCCCCACACACCAGGCAATGCCAGGGACTGGCCCCCTCAGCAGAAGCACGGGCTCATCCCAGGAATCATTATTTACTTATTAGCATGGGCTCCCTTCCCCTTTGGATGGCCCAGGGAAGCCACCAGGACACCTGTGGAAAGCATGGGAGTAATCCACCCCTGTAGACATACGAGCTGCCTCGGGCAGGGTGGCCTGGGAAAAGGGCAGAAGCTATAAATACCTGGGGAACTGGCTTATAGTTTTAAGATTATTTCTATTACTGCAAATCACTTAATCTGAGGTCTGTGTCCCTACAAACCAATCCCACCCCTTCTGAGGACGTGTCAGCACCTGACTTTGTTCTCACTATTTGCAGAGGTGTTCCCGGGCGGGGGCTGGGGGAGCTCTGAGCCAGAGCACAGCGGGTGACCTTGCTCTTTCTGGCCTCTGTTCAGGCTGCTCTAACCAGGGAGCAAGCAGCACCATGAGAGCAGCTGAGCCAAGCAGACCCAAGCCAAACCAAGCCTGCCCTCCCGTCCCGTCCCGCACGGGTCCCTGGGGAGAGCGGCGGCTCCTGCGCGATCCCGAGGCACGATGCTGCACTCCCGAAACCCCTCTCCTGCAAACACTGGCCCCGGGGGCTGGACAGGGCCACTGGGGCCCACTGCAGGTGAACAGGCCAATGGATGGGGAGCAAAATCCAGCACGCTGCTGCAGGGTGGTCCCAGCACCAGGCCAGCACGGCCCCCCAGGACCCCAGCACTGCAGCCACTCACATGCACCAAGGGGCTGCTGCCAAACCCCAGCCCCTGCCTGCAGAAAAGGGACATTTCCTTTCTCCACAGTTGCCTGGAGGCTGAATGAATCGCTGCTCATGAGTGTGAGTATTTGTATTACTGTCAGAGGATGCTTTGAATCTCACTTAAAAACGGTGGCAAGAAGAAGCAGGGTTGCAATGGCTAGATTTAAAGCAGAACAAAGCACAAGCACACACTGCAGTACCCACGAGCACTGCCCACTGCAGGCACTTGGCCAGGGTGAGCAGGACTCCCCCCAAAAGCAGGTCTCCCCAGGGAGGCTCGTCCCTCCCTCTGTCCCTCACCCAGAGCAGGCAGGGGGATTAGGTGTGGTTGGACATGGATGGCAGATCAGGGAAGGCAGACAGCAGTGGTAACAGCAAGAGAGAATATGGACTGAGAACCTCCGTCACAAGTATTTGCCATGACAACTGGGCCAGTTCCTTTTCATTTCAAAGAGCTCCCTCATACCAGTATTACTGTTAACAAACAGGGCTGGCTCTGGTCCCCACAGTGTGCAGCAACAGTCAATAGCAGGGCCACCAGCCACTGCCAAGGCCACCACTGGGTGTGCCTGCACTGCCACCACTAAGGGATGATGTGACCCTATCTGCCTTTTAATTGTTTACCAGGCATAAATGCTCTGCAACAGCAGGAGATTGTGCATACTGCATGCTGGATCTCTGGAGGAAAAGAAAGAGCTGGAAAGGATCCAGTACCCCCACAGGAAGCATTGCCATTGCTGTTTTCCTCTGGACATGGTGTAGACCTGGGCTCATCCAAGGTGAGAGCAGATCACTCTGGTCAATGCTCACATCTTACCCAACGATGACCCCAACAGGAGGTGCCTGTGCCCCTTGTGCCACACCACTACATGCACATGGTGGCACCAAACCACCCTCCCCAGATGGCCCAGGCTGTCCATGATGGCTTTGTGGCACTTGCTTTGTATCAGTCTGAGGTGCAAATTGCCTTTTGCAGAAAATCTTCCAAAAAGAAAATTAACTTGCACAAAGTAATGTGGTTGAGGAGCTGTGCAAGGAGGAATCTTCACTTTTCCTATATATTTCCCATGTTCCAGAGCTGCACAGATCTCTGGGATCTACCAGGGCAGCTCTCAGAAACAAACAGTTTTTACTAGAAATCATAGAAAGTCTCCCACTGAATAGTTTTCTTTCAGTAAACACTCATTTAATAAATTTTAAATGTTCCTCAAGATGATAAAATAAATACAATTTCTTTCTTTTGTAATTTTAGTCCACAATCACTAGCAGAAAGTATCTACTGCAAACACAAACCCAGTAGCCTCCAGTGAATGTTCCAAGCCTAGACAGCAACTGGCAATGGAGAACTGACAAACTGGGACAGCCACCTCAAGCAATTTATAAAATATGAATGAAGGTCCGTGCCAAGAGTGGAATTCACGGGAATGACAGAAAAACACAAAGAACTGAGCTACTGCTTCCTACTACAAATTGTTCTTAGACCCGTGTAATGAAACCGTTTTCATCCCACCAAAACACGACTACAAAACATGACTGCAAGATTTGCAGTATTTTAGGGAATTTTGTGATTTCTTCCTGCAGTACATGGCACTCTTTCCAGCTTTCCTCCCAGCTCAGGAGCATGCCTCCCTTGCCATGCACAGACTTTGACTTCTGACCTGCTCCAGTTTCCGCTGTGCCTGTTCCTCCCACTGCCCATCCGCCTTTAGCTCCCATTGGGACTTGGAAGTGGCCCCTGGCACGGACACAGAGCGGGCTCTTGTCTCTGCTGAAGCCCAGCGTGGCCTTGGAGGGTCCTGGCACGGGGGGCACGGGGAGCTGGCATCGCCCCTTGGATGCCGCTCGCATTGGCTGCCTCGTTACAGTGTTTCTGCTTTGATTCTTCCCGGGGCTGTCCCACACCTTCCTCGCTCTGAGAAAGGGGACAGAGGCAGTGACTTCCAGGAATCACGGACTCCGTGCCACGGGGACACAATCCCAACTCCAGCACCCACTGATGCTCGTCCCCACGATGGGGATCCTGCCCCGGGGGGTGGGGGTGGTACCTGTGCCCATGGCAGGGATCTTCTCCTGGGGGTAAAAACACGTCTCTGCAATGGGAATTCTGACCTGGGAGTGACTCCTGTCCCCTGGGCTACAAAACACGCTCTAGCTCTCGTTCCAAACCAGTATTTTGACAAGTTCTTCTGTCCTCAGATGCAGCACCAAAGCACTTCCCATTGTTAACTGGCTCTCAGTCTGGAATCAAGTTCGCCTAGGAGGAAAACCAATGTTTATGCCAGACTGGCTGCAGGGAGTAGTGCAAAGCACAGCTCATCTGTGCAATGGATAAATACCAGGGAATCCGTAAACAATGGGAAGAATGGAAAAGCTGCATAAGCAGGACAAGAACTGCCATGAGCAGATCCTGTGCAGCTTCCAGTCCTGAAGCCTTGGGTGAACACACAAAATACCTGTGTTACTCCACCAACACTCTTAAAACTTTTTGTGAACTGTTTCTTTGGCAAAATTTTCTGATTTTGCGGCAGCCGCTTCCAATAGCAAGTGCCATATAAAGCCTGTCCTTCCACTGCAACCAACACTTGAGAGGAACCGGGGGGGAATAATCACTCCCATACTAAGCATGGCACTGTGGAACCAGCTTTCAGAGGGTGTAAGAGCTCAAAAATTCAAGACATTTGAAGAAGAGGATGGGAAAACCCAGAGGAGGATGGGGCAAAGTCTGCCTTTGAGCAGTGAAGAGGCAAAGAGACACTGTGTACCCTCAGAGCAGCTACCCAGCTGATGTACTCATGTAGGGTCCCACACAGGCACCCTACATGTCTGCCCTCCACAGCCCAACCCCTGACAGGTGATCCACCTCCCCTTCCCAGCAGTAAGTGAGAGCTGGAGCACAGGAGAGCAGGGAAGAGAGGGAGGGACAGACAGGAGGGAGGGGAAAAGGAGGAGACCATTTTATGAGATGTGAGATACACTCGGGAGCGAGGAAAAGGAGCCACCAGTGCCGTGCTCCAGTGCAGCGCCGAGCAGTGCCTGCTTGGCTGCTGCCCCAGTCCTGAAAGGGTTCTCCTTGCAGAGCACAGCTCCAACATCCCTGCAGCTCTTGCTACCTGGCCTCAGTGTATCATTTGTTTCACAACCTCAGCTCCAGCCATGACAAATGTGCACTCTGCCACAGCCTGCTACCATGCCAGATCACATTCAACCAAGCCCTGCGTTCTCTAACCCAGCTCCAGCTGGATTATCACAGCTGTCCTGTGTCTCTGAGCAAGGAAAGGGTTAGAGGTGCTGAGGAAGAAATTTGTTTATCTCTTCTCTTCTCCACTTATCAGGAACTGACAGAAAGCTTTTGCACATCCCCAGCTCTCCTGGCCACCAGAGGTTCCCTGTCCATGTGTCCCTAGGGGCCAAAGGGACCGGCTGCCCACACCACGTTCTGCCATGGTCCTCTTGTCTTCAAAGAAATATTTACATCCTATGGCCAATTGCCAGAGCAGAAAGGTCACTCTGACAACAGCAGACAGGAGGGCCAGCCCCTTCCCAAGGGCTTTGGAGTTCTGCCAGCACAGCGCTGGGGGTACTCAGAGCCCTCCTGGGACTGGGATGCCAAAGCAGCTGCTGCTGGGCACGGACTGGGAGTGAGGGCAACCCTGAGAACGACGTCCTGCCTCATTCCATCTCGTGGAGTAACAGCTGCCCTTCAGCCCTTCATCTCTTTGTCAGTCTTATCTCCTCCCTCCATAGGAAGGAATTACTGCGGGTGTTATCTGTAAGCCTATCACAATTACAGAGCTGAAACGATTACAGAGCCATCGAGCCAGGTGATGAATGAACACGTGGCACTGGCCCAAACTGACCACAGCCAGACTGGGGAAAGGAACCAGAGGTATCTGTAACCAGCAAACACCGGGATTCCAACCAGTATCAGCACCAGGTAGCAGCAGTGATAGCAAATGCCACTTAAAAATGTCCGAAGCTACATGGACAACAGATTTTCCTGAGCCAAAAGCAATTTAAATCCTTTTCTCCCCTTTGATTCCACTGCTTCAGTAACAGCTCCTTCTCTGATTCCATTTCATCCTAAACCAGAGGCCAACCCCCTCCAACCCGCCACTGTAATTTCTCTTCTGATGGCTGAACCTTGGATTTATTCTGACAATGCTCCATCTTGCTTCTAAAACAGGTTGTTTAGCCACCTCAAAGACTGCTGGTAGTAATGATGCAACAACCAGAGCACAACAAACAGCTCCAAGTCCACAGGGTAACAAAACCTGGGATTAATTTGCTAATTACAGGTGAGCCTGACTGATGCAGTCAGGGACACTGTACCAAAAGCTTTAAATTAAACCAAATCATGTTAATACCCACAGTGTTTCTGGATGTACTAGCACCTCTAAACCCTGACACCACCCCCGAAATGTTAAAAACTGCTCATGCTTTAGTGTCATATGAAGTGTGTTTAACTCAAAAAATACCTACCCATACATGGTCCCAACTGCAGCAGGGTAGAACTGGGGCTTGGGAGAGCTTCATCTGTGAGGGAAGAGCCATGAACCTGCTGGCAGACTGCAGGACTATTCAGGGAGGAAAGAAAGTAGGAGCAGCACACCTTGAAATGCTCCTTATTCTCCAAAGCAGGCGGGGCTGTGTGTGCCTCTGCCCCTGGCAGCACCTCTAGGCACAGGGCACTGAGGTGCCCACTGCCTTGGATTGTAAAAGCCCAGAAGTGCCCCTCACCATCTTCACAGAACACTGAGGCTGCCAAGGGAAAGGTTTATGTGCAAGGTCAAGCAGGGCAGGAGATCAGACCAAACACCAGACAGCAGAGGGGTGCAGGTCCAAAAGCCAATCATCTTTCCACCAGGGAGTTTCACTACAGAGCCTCTCAGCTCCCACGAATTTTTCTTCCTACAGGCACTGCTGCCTGGGATGCTGGTACATGACCCACCACTCCAGCTCCAGCAGCAGCAGAGGCTGTTCCTGTGCTGGCACCCACAGATCCAGGAGAAAATGCAAAGCTGCAGGAATGGGCCAGCAGCACGCCGTAAAGTTAATGGAGACTTTGCTAGGATGAAATGTAAACCTGGCAGCGATTAACACATATGGCTCGAGCCAGACTACGACAAGTGTTCCGCTTCCCTCACGGTGTTTGAAAATTACATCTGAACACAGAGAGACGACGGCAGCACATTTCACCTTTGCAGCAGCAGGGTAGTGCTGTACAAGCCTTGGAGTTCAGAGGACAAGATACTGGTGTTGGAAAGGTTGCTGTGCCAGCTCCACCCCTGCTGATGGCACAGAAGTCTGCTCAGGGGAAGCATGCACAGCACACCGAACAGAGCTGCAAGGAAGAGTATACAGCACTTCCCACAGGAATGAGGGAGATGCCGTTTATCTCTAAGGCAAGACCCGGGCAAAACGTAGCTGCTGCTGCCTAGTCCGGCCTCCAAGACTGCCCACAGACCTCCATGGGAGCCCACACCTGCTCTGCTCAGTGCAACGTCCCCTGTCTGTGCGGGATCCCACTGCACAGGCTCCGCAGGCAGAACGGAACGGCCGCACAGAACAAACCTGCACTGCCACCACCAGCATCCGAACGCTGAACTTTTCCAACTTGATTCCTCCCTGCCCCCTCTGCACTGATTCCAGCAGAGATTTATCCAGACTCCAGAGGCACACCCGGAGCTTGCATAGCTCCTGCCACGTACAAAGCTCACAGCTGGATAATGCTCACAGCTGCACTCTTTCTGACCTGTCGTTACTTTCATTCTTTTTTCTTTTGCCAAGCCCTTGACATCTCTGTACAGTCCCCTAGTAAATCGCTGTGTGGATGGAAATCACCCCAGTACCCAAATGAAGCTGTGAGCATTTAAAACAAGCCCAGAGGCAGTGCACCCGCCCGGTGCTAATTCAGAGGTAAAATCTAATTGTTCATTTCAGCCTTTCCTCCCAGCATCCCAAGCATCACGGGGTGAGTGTGTGGATGCCGGACTCACACGATGCAAACCCCCGTTGAGGCTTCACATACTCCTGGATGGGACTGCCTCTGAGCCAGGAGAAAACCCCTTTGGGCAGCCCTTTCTCCCTCCCATTTCCATCAGCTCAGCCATGTTTTCCTGTGCTGACAGGTGAGCATACTGGTGCCCACTCCTTTAAATGCTGTTACAGGTATTTTACAGAGATGGCTCATCTCCTTTTTTTGAGGATAATCCACCAGGAAAAAATATTTTTGATTGAATCCCGCTTCTCAAACAAATCTCCCTTCCCCTGGTGCATTCCCAAAACCTATTCTATAGCTCTACTTCAAAACACATTTTCTACCTGTACTTGAAACAGCCTCGAAGCACAGGTGATGTTTCTCTGCCACTACATTCGGGGTTCCCTGCTCTGCACAGAGCATTCCCTGCAGGCAGTTCTCGGCGGGACGAGTTGCTGGGAAGATTTTAACTCGACGTCAAGATCCGTCCGTGCTTCGGGTAACAGCGTTCCGATCTCGCCCGCTCCCAGCCGCGGGGAGCAGCGGGATAACAGATGCGTGAAAAAACGAGATCAACACAAAGACCACACGGGACGGCGGGGACACCGCGCGTGCACCGCGGTACTCCTAGCACGATCTCGCCTAGCCAGTCCCAAATGACAGCATCCCGGCAAAAGGTTCGGCAGCGGAGAGGTGCACCAAGGCGGGAACAGCCAGGACACAGCGGGGTTGGACCCGCGGTGAGCGCGGCAGGCGGCGGGGAGCTGGGGGCGCGGAGTGCCGGTGGGATGCGGGGTGCAGAAGGTGGCATGAGGGATGCGGGCACAGGATGCCGGTGCTGGCGGGAGGTGGGATGCAGGATGCCGGCGCCGGCGGGAAGCACAGTGCAAGGTGCGCATGCCGGTGGGCTGCGGGACGCGAGTACTCACCGAAGGTCGCCGTAAGCGCCGGCGTAGCCCTCGACCCAGGGCTCCAGCTCGCTCTTGATGCCGGGGGCGGCGAAAGGCGCCCGGCCCGGTGGGTACCAGGCATCGGCAGGGCAGTCGGCGGGCCCGGCGGGCGGCTCGGGGCACGGCCCGTAGAGCTGCCCCTCCTCGGCGAAGAAAGTGGGCCAGGGAGCTGCGGGGCCCGGCGGGACCAGCTCGGCCCCGAAGCGACACGGGCCGCCCCAGCCGCCGCCGGTC
>VZTR01003662.1:493816-540485 GCA_013400775.1 Chaetops frenatus
GAGGGAGGCGAGGCGGGGAGACCGCCCCGCGCCGCGGCTCCGCCGCGATTAACTCTGTGAGGGCCGCGGCGGCAGCGGCGCCCTCCTGGCCCCAGGCTCGGCGCGGCCCCACCGGCGGCTCTGGAGCAGCGCGGACGCGGAGCCGCAGCCCCGCCGCAGTGTCCGGGCTTGGCGCCTCAGCGGGCGGGTCGGAGAGGGATGAGGCTGCCCGGCCCGCTGGGGACATCCCCTGTCACCGCGGCCCCTGGGACACCTCCCGACCCGGTCTCTGCGCCGCGGCTGGGCGGGACGGGGCGGGGATGAGGGCGCGGCGGCTGTCCCGGGTGCCAACTGGGCTGCTGTCAGAGCGGGTCCGTTCGGACCACCCGCCCCGGGCCTGCACGGCTGCTCCCCCGCTTCCCCCTCAGCTGACAGCTGGCGCAGCTGGGCGGACTTGGTCAGAAAAATGCTCCTTTTCGCGTTGGCGTGTCGGCGCTCAGCAGCTCCCTGCCTGCGGCTGGGCCCGAGCCGACCTCCGCACCTCTTCGTTCGCTTCCTGCCTGAAGACCGGCCGCCCGCTTCCACCTCCCACTGCCCCGCGTCGTGCCACAGCCCCCGCCTGCCAAGGCACGAAGCATCCCGTGGGCATCCCCGCGCGGGTCACGCACTGGGATGAAAAACACCTCGCTAGCGGAGAGAATTAGTGCAGGACCTACTGTAAACAGGGCTTGAGCTCCCCTTGCTGGTCCTGCGATAACAATCCTAAAGCAACTTCTGGGAGGTACCATCCCCAGGCAACCTGAGAACGGAATCATTTTCATCCGAGGGAGCGTAAAACAAGCCCTTTACTTTGAGCCCCTTTGGAGACAAAGGGAAGAAAGTCATAAATAAGCGGAGCCCATGGGGAAAACAGAGAGACATATCCCATCTTTTAAAAGCCTTTTTACAAGCTGTAGAAGATAAAAATAAAAATCGAAGTCCAGCCAAGCAAAATTTGGCAATGTCCTCCATCCTGCCTGCGTGATCAGAGCAGCTGGAGGAAGGGGAGGAGGGCTGGTGCGGCGGTGGGGACGGGGTCGCTGCCGCTGGCTGCTGCAGCACAGGACGGCTGCGGGCAGGGGCTGCCACCCCTCGGGCCCTGGCTGGCCTAGGACTGTGCCCAGCTCTCCCTGGCCACCAGTGAGGAAGAGCATTTGCCGAGGAACTTCAGCTCTCCCGTGTGGGTGAAACACCAAGTCGGGCTCTAATGCCAAGTCCCACAGCCCCTAAAGCACTGAAGGCAGCTCAGCTAACACCTGAGATGGTAAAAACCAAGGGAGATGCATTAAGATGTGTGCTGCCAAGTGGATGTGGGTTCCAGTGTTTGCTGTTCCAGCCTCTCAGAGTTGACAGGCTTCTGAAGTGAAATATACAGGCGCTGGAAAACATCTAGGGGAGGATTCTCACTATCAGCCTCAAGAAATGTATTCAGAAGGGCTGGGACTGCAGCATGGTATCACTGCAGGAACAAGGGCCTCTGCACCTCAAACAAGACATGGGTTCTGACCAGAGCTTTGTTTGACCACACTGTTCCCACAAGGAGGAAACAACCTCAGCTTGTACACCCTGAAATACAACCTGCAAAGACCTCAGCAAAATTCAGACTTGTGATGTTCAAACAACCTTCCCATCTGGGATGGGACCTGTTTGAGCCTCAGCTCCAAGCTCTGGAGCTTTGGCTTTGGTAGCGTTTGTGTTGCCTTGCCCTTGTTTTGCATCCACAGGACCCTGGATTTTCCCCCTGTCTGAACGTTGCTGTGGGGTTTTTGGAACGTTGATCACTGCAGAGGTGCAGAAAACAAGACTGCAAAATGGTTTGTGTACTTCAGCCTGCAGAGCCAACACTTTAGTTCTGACTGATGATCTGTGGTAAAGATGTTTTAAATTTTTTTTTTTTTTTTTGAACAGGCATCTTGCAAGGGTTTTTTTTACTTGGTCCTCACATTTCATTTAAAATTGATGGAACGTTCATGGATTTTCTGCCTGCATATGTGCACAACTGCTCATGCTCTGCTTAAAGGCTCTGTGTATTTTAATCTTTATACTTGGTTGCCAAAGTCATCACGCAGTGTTCTAGAGATGTCCTTTTCTCAGCTTGAATTTGATATGGATTTCAATTACGCTTCCCCATTCTCCCAGCAACACAAATTCTGGTAATTTTTATCTGTAAGTGGTTATTAAAGTATGAATTTAACATCCCATACAGGTATTTATAAGACCTTCCCCACAGGCTGAGGTTTGAGCTGTGTGTGTCACCAACAGTTTGGTCTTTCAGTTCTAAGTCAATCTAAATGCACGAGGAGGAAAAAAAATGGAAGATGATGGACTCGAGTGTGCGTCACAGAACAGGCACTTTGCCTGGCCTCATCGGAAGCACAGTGAGCTCCAGTTTGGGCAGGGGGAGATGCTGAGGAAACCTAATCCAGCAAAACACTTCAACACATCTTCGTCTTGAAGTGTATAAATAGTCCCACTGAAATCTAGGAAATACTCCTGTGCTTAAGGTTAAGGATTCCCTTAAGTGCTTTGCTGGATCAGTACCAAGACGATTATTTACGAAGTGCTGTCAAAAGCATTGGACACCAAGAAAAAAGTTTTTCTGATAAAATCCTTTGGCTCCGAATGTCCTGTGTGACTGCTCAGAACTGCAGCAAACAACATTTTTCAGAGATACGGGCCATTCCATTAAAAAATTTCCCTCTAGACCCAGGAGAAATAGGTGGCCCTTTGTTTTGTCACCTGAAAAAATACTCAGCACCAGGTGATCTCCAAGAGCTCAAATGTGCAGCCACAGAGAGCTCAAATGTTATCATCCCAGTCCTGCACAACTTGTCAGGAACAGAAGAAATAATTTTTCACCATTAATCTTTGGTAAAATGAGGCCAGTAACACAGAGTCCACCAGTTTTGCTTCCATTCCTTGAAGCCATTGCAGGCATAACCCATTAGCCAGTCGCTTACCGAATTACCCTGATTGCACTCCTCCTTTTGTACCATCCCAGCTGTGAGGAGATGCCAACAGCTGTGAACCTGTCTGTGGTACACCTGCCCTGTCAGCATCCCCTAAATGGTGAACTAGTGGAGTTCTTTCCAGCTGCAGCAGCCTGCATGAGGAAAAGAGGAATTGTTTCTTTGGAGCATTTAAAATAATGGCAGAGATTCAGAAAGAATCACAAGCACAAGCGTTATATCCCACTCCCTGCCAGGGCAGAGGCACCTGGATGAGCCAGAGGCACTTGGAGCCTCTGTGGTGCCTGTGCAGGTTGGAACATGTCTCTGCTCTCACCTGATTGCCACTCGGCAAGGAAGACACAGTAACTCAGGGGAAAGCAACATGCACGCAGGTGAGAGGGACTGGTTTGTGCTCTCCTGGATGCTGTGGCTCAGCTGTTGAGCCCATTAGGGCTGGAGGAGCAGCCAGCCCACCCCTCCCACCAGCCCACACCTTTGGGCAGCAACCAGGCAAGGAGCCTGTGGAACACCAGGCTCATTAATGCTGCCTCCCACAACTTTTCCTCATTATTCCATCCACTTTATTATTCTCAGGCTGCCTAGAGCTACACAACAATACCATTTTCCTAAGATTTTAAATATTTCAGCCATTTGTGTCAATCCTGGACTGATAACTGCCTTATCTCATCAGACAGATATGTGAGTTCACATGGGTGGGATAAGAGGCTTTAAAATTTGCCCTCGCAAGAAGGTGCAGACAATGTTTTCACTGTCATCTATTTTAATTCTGAATATTAATAATGTCTCACATCTCTCGTAGCTTGCACATTTCTGATGTAGGGCACAGGTTGCTTAATTCTTCCTTGCATCTTGCCTTAGTGGCCAACACTGATGCTGCTTTTACCCAAGAAAGCCCAAAGCTCAGATGCCCCTGGGGCAGGAATCATCTGTCCCTCACTGCTACCCTCAGTGAGTTTTGATTGAGCACTTGGGACAGATCAGTGACAGGATCCTGCTGTCACCCTGCAAGCTTTCTTTCAGCAAGGGGGGATTGACTGAGCATTGTCACCTCTCAAAAAGCAGGAGAAGAAGAGTTTGACCAAGACCTGGCTTGCAGCAGGATTCCCTGGCTGGACCCTGCCCAGGGGTGGCAGCAGCCCAGCAGCATCAGAGGGAGGCAGACCTGCACGGTGCTTCTCAAATGCCTTTGTTCACACCTTGGAACAAATCTTGCTTTAAATACAGGGCTAAGCAATGTCTTAGGTAATACTTCTGGAACAGTTACAATCACCTGAAGTGTTATTCTTCTCTTTGCCCAAATGCATCCCTGTCACCTCCACAGAATCACCAGCATGTTTTCCTCCTCTGGCAGCTTGGAGGCCGATTTTCAGAACAGCCAGTTCGTGCACCTTAGTGAGATGACTGAAGTGCCTGGTCCATTTGATCAATCCCTGCAGTGCTGAGAACACAAATCTTCATTCCTAATGAAACAAACATTTGTATCATTTCCCATGTCTTACACAATTGCCTTTTGGGCAGAGTCTGGAGTTTCTCAGGAGCCAGGGACGTGATACACAAGTTCGTGACTTCTGAGTTCCACTGTGAAATCTGATCCAAGGCAAGAACACTGGCAGATCCATTTTCCCAGCCTGCAGCTGGGAGAACACTGGGATAAGCCCACTTCCATTGCCCACCTAAAGTGAGATGCCAGAGGCTGATGGACATTCAGAGGCTTCATTGAAGCCTGTGGGCACTTTGGGCTGCCTTCAGCAGGCCAGGGCTCATCCAAGCTTCAGTGTGGAGTTGATGTTTGGTTATTGCTGTGTGTTTGGATACTCTGAGGATTTCAAGAAGCATCAGAATGTTTTCCTTTATCTGCATTTTCTAATGCTGCTGGTCTTTATCCTAGCTCAGCAGGCACAGCTCTTCCCCAGCACACCTCAGAGGTCACTGCGTGTTCCAACTTCCCACACTGCTGTTAAAAGACCCTGTAATAGATCTAAAGAATATCAGAGAGGAAAAGTGTGTCAGGGCTCAGCTGAGAGTGACAGAGAGGATGAGGTTATGTTGATCAAATGTAAGAGCTGCTGTGGAAGGAAATTGCCCATTGGAAACTTCAATAAAACACAATACAACAGCACACCTCTTTCGTGTTGTTACAGCACAGCTCACAAAAACTCTGATGCAATGTCCTAGAGGGTGAAAGACTGCATAATTTACTTCATAGGCATATTTTTACTGGTACTTGGATATTGAGGTATCCATTCATTCATCAGGAAAACCTTTCATGCCCTTTTAGGTCATTCCTCCTGTACCTTGAATTCTGTCTACATTCTCTCCATCTACTGACTCTGAGGTCCTTGCCTCCCTTCACTGAGCATGGAGCTCTTCCTGCATGGGCTGGTGTGACAAATGCTTTTTGTTGCCTGTAGAGCCAGGCAAGCTTCTGAAGGGGAGAGTTTCCATCTCTCCTGTTCTCTTCTGTATGTGGTTCCTTTGCTGCATGGCACACACGCTGGGGCACTCACCTGCAGGCAGGTCCTGAGATGCTGCCCCTGCATTCCACACTGCAGACTGCACAGCATCCTGGGCTAACATCCAAGGTGGATCAGGGGTGTCCTTGGGCTCACCCCTGGAGAGGTAAATCCAGGCCTGACTGCTGCTCTCTGCTTCTTGCACTTTCTGAAGCACTTCCCTGCCCCTCTGGTATAAGGAGGAAGCGTGCTTGGTTAATAAATTAAAGGAAAAACTAGAGTAGTGCATCCCCAAGGGAGGCAGTAGAGATGGAAAGTATTTGTCAAGGCGTGCCTCGCTTAGATGACCTGGAAAAAAAGTCATAAATACGGGTAGTGTAGTGTCTCCAAAGTGCCTCCAGTGAACCAAAATAAAGAAATGCTCAAGCATGGGGTCTGAAGGAGTCTGAAGTCACCAGGACAGCTGCAACACAGAGGTGAGAATAATTTACAGAGAACCCAGAGAGGCCATATGTGTTTGTGTTCCCCACATGGTTTTCTGCAGCACAAAAGTAACCTGCTGGTGGAACAGGTTTTCAGTGATTTATCTCCTGCTGCCTTTCAATTAGGATTGAAATTTTTTTGACTCAGAGTGTAAAAAGCTGTCAATGACATCACCCTGGGGCAGTTAATCTTGGCATAAGGAGGCCACAGAGACTCCCAGCCCCCTGCATCCTGGGCAGAGGTGTAATTTCTGTAATGCCGCTGCTGTGGGCAGTGATATGGGGTGTTTATTTCTTAGAGTTTATCTTTGCTGCTCCAATTCCAGCCTCTGCAGCACACACTGGTACACACACGAGGGTGTGCACACACAGACAGAGATGCCTCAGTCTGGTCCCATACTGGGAACAGAGGTTACACCAGCCCTTCTCTGACACTTCAGGGCACTGACCAGAGACCAGACATGCTACCAAGCTGAGTGTTGGTCTGGGCCTCGCTCAACCAATAGCTGACATTTATTGACTTTAAAAATTTGAATTTGTATCTGGAACCATATTGCACAAAGCCTTATTTGTAGAGCTCGTTACTATTTCTCATGTGATGTTCTCTGGGTACTTCCATAAACTGTTGTTGCACGTTTCCTTGGGAAGTCTCTAGTTGTAAATCATCAGCAGATGTCTCATTTTTATGAAACATCAAGAAACTGGCAGCTTTACTAGCAGAAAAAGAAGGGAGAACATTTTTCTTGTTGTTACGTAGCTCCCTGTTAAGTGCAAGATGCCTGCAGTTCCTGCGCGTGTTTGTATTTTGTTGTTCAGTCTTGCCCCCAAGGAATCCATCCCTCTGATATCCAGCCCTATTTTGAAACGGAGACTAGAAATGCCATTTCTGTGCTGTCAGGTTTTGCAATCCTGACAGATCCCCAAGGCTACCCTGATGTCCACCCTGCCCAGAGAGCCGAGCTCATTACTGGGGTCACTAATTGCCCCCAGTGTGATCCCTCGGCTGCTTTGCTGTCGCTCTCCCTGCAGATGCAGAGAGCTGCTGGCTCCTTCCTGCCTGGGGGAGGCCGGAGGGATGGCTGCATGTGCCTCTCCAGCTGGAAGCCAAGCACCACATTTCATTCCTGCTCTCCTCTCCTCCTGAGCCTGGGCCCACATCAGCCAAAGCTGGCAGGAAAAGGCGAGGGGTTAAGCCATGCAAGGGGTTAGTTCCTGCAGAAATTCACTTTGAGTGTTTTGATGAATTTTGGGGGTTTTGTTGTTGTTTGTTTTTGTTTGTTTTGGGTTTTTTGTTTGGTTTTTTTTTAATTTTATTCCATTTAGACACAGTTGTAACCCTGCAAAAACAGTCTGGTGTAGCATCACATTCTAACCCAGAGCCAGCACAAAGCATCAGCTTTCTGGGTTTCTTGGCACCAAATAGGCAACAGCCACTGAGAATATAAACCACTGTTGTATGGTGTTCCTTGCAGCAGGACAGCCCAGGTGTGTTACAGAGCTGGTCCAGCATATCAACACACACAGAGCATTTTTTTTGGACTGGTACATTCTGCCATCCCTTAAGAACCTGCTCTGCAGCACCACCAGTTCTGCAAAGAGAAGAGGCTTTTGGCCATGTCAAAATGTGAGCCATCTTCCAGGGTTTAGAAAAGGGAGGAGGATTTCTCTCCTGTCTGCCGGGCAATGAACATTGTGTTTGTAAATCTGCAGCAAAAAGCTGGGCAAAACATCTGCATTAGAGAGGACACAGCCTGAAAGGAAAATGGAATTCCCTTGCGTTGCAATCTCTGTGAGGTGTCTGCCAGCCCTGTTTGTCCTATTTTCTGGCAAGCTAAGAGTTGCAACCAATTATTTAGTGCTTCCTTCCTCTTTACTAGTGCTGCTCACAACAACTCATATCAGCTCTCAACATTGCTGTGCTATTAGACAAAGTCCTGTTTGCATTACCAAAATAAAGGGGGAACAAAGCCTGAGCAGTCTGTTTCCAATCCACTGCCACTGCTCAGGTCCTGCCTCACAAACAATCTTTGAACACCTTAAATCGCTGCTGAACAGGACCTGAACTGAGCTGCTTTTCACCTGAAAAACAACAACAACAAGACAAAAAACAGCCCAGCCAAAATGTTTTTAGCATTTTCAGCCCAGGAAAAATATCTTCAGAAGAAATGCAAAATGTGGATGTCCCAAAGACCACAGTATAGCCAAGAAATTATTTCCCCATTGATATCCGTGAATTTACCACAGGACAAGGGAAAGGCAAAGGCTGTACAGTTTTTGACAGCCAAAAACCAGTGAGTTAGACCAGCAGAAGAGGCTTCTCTGCCTCTTTCTTTTAGTGGCAGTAGGTCCTTCCTTTCCCTTTTTGACCTTCCTACAGCACTGCAGAAGGGCAGGAAGCCCTCAATGCCTTTGTGAGCTCTGCAGAGCTCTCCTGGTGGCAGCAGCCCAGCTGCTGTCCCTGTGCTCACACGTGGCAGATGCCTTTGTCCCCAGCCACAGACACACATCATCCTGTGCTGTGTCCAGCGGGGCTGGGAAGATCCTCCAGCCCTGGAACTGAGTTGTCATAGGACAACAATGCAAAGAGAAAACTGATTTGAACAAACAAGAATGGGTCTGGTTTATATAGAAATAATTGTTAGACCTGGAACACAAACGCATCGAGCATTGGGTCAATAAGCCACGAGACAAAAGAGCAAGGAAATGTGAGTTGGCTGTTTCACACATCCCAGTGTAACCAATATGCAGAAAGGCCACAGAGGCCAGGGAGGGGATCTGAGGATGGGATTTCTGCATGTCCTTGAGCATTCACAATCTTTTGGGCCCTGATGTTAATGTAGAATCCAAACTATCTGCAGTTTTTGATGGAATCTAACAAGGGATGAGGAATCCCAGAAGAATCAGAGACATGATTCAAAGAAGGAGAAATTGGACTGTGTTGCAGTGCTGCAGAGAAGGTTGGAGTCCTATTCGTAATCTCCTTCGAAAAAAGATTTAAGAACTCGGAAAAACAGTAACCTGAAAGGAATCTGTTGTTTTTAGCAGTGCAAGAGCAAATATTTAAAGTTCCATTGAAAAGCCCCAGAGTGTCTCAGAGGTGTGGAGTGGGCCAATTGATTGTATTTCCAACTCATCTTTTTCTCTGCGGGGAAAGGGTCTTTTCAACAGATTATCTGCTCTTGTTCCAATCCTCAATAACAACACTGCAAACCCATCTGAGCTGCCCATTGGGGTGACTGGGACATGCTGCCTCTGGCTGCCTTATCTGCCTGTCCATCTGCAAGAAGGTGCCAGGTCCTGCCTTGTGTTTACTGAGTGATTGCTGCCTTCATTGCGTTGACTAATTTGGCAAAGTGAAATACAATTCCTTATCCAGCTCTATCTTCTTCTCAGCCTCAAAAGAAGGTTTCTCATGCAATCAGTTTCATGGAATGCTTCCAGTCACTTTTAAGGGAGGGACCTTACTGCTTTTGGAAGAAATTGTAAATTTTGATAGGAAAATGGAGGACCAACAGCTGCACAGGCTACTATATAGTGGTAAATAAAGTAAAAAGATGTTGAGGAAAGAATCACATTTTATGACATTTCCTTAGGATGGTTAGGGGGCTGCTATATTGGAAAAGCTGTTTTTCAAGGAAGAAGAAAACTCCTTTTCCTCTGTGTAAGGCTACTGGCATGAAAGACAGGATTTCCTCTGTGAATCTGTCCCTCTGAGTGGGCCAGCCCTTCTGCCTCTGTCTACAGCCCTTCCCCATGCCTCAGCATTGTTCACTGCTGCTTTATATATTTGTTTATTCTTTAAATCATCCAGTCGCTTCTGCTTCTTCTGCCACTGGAACTGGAGGGTGTCCATGGCTTTCCTTGTTCATCCATCTCCCAGTCCCCACGTGTGGGAGCAGCTCACAGGCCCTGCGCACCCGCGGTGAGGAAATAAGGTGAGATACATTTTTGCAGACTGTGTTCAATGAAAACACCCCCGAACACATCTGTTGGGTCTGTTGGGTCCCTTGAAAGAGAGGGTTTGAAAAGCCACATTTGAACTGATCTCATAGGAAGGAAGTACTGGGAATGGCAAAGGGGCATATTAAGGTTAATCATAATTAGGAGTTGGGTATAAAGGAAGAGTGATTCTCTTAAGGCACATAGGAAGGGGAAAAGTTCAGGGTAAACCAGAACGGTCTCTGATTCTTTCTAGTGTTTTGCCATAATTACAACTCACCTGTGAGAGGTACAGAGTCTACTGGACCCTCCTCTGCTGCTGCAGGGACCCAGCACAGTTCTTGGCCAGAAGGACTCTCAGCATGGTCCCAGGCAGGTCAGTACCTGTGCACACTCCTTAGGACACTGCAATCACCTTGCATTGATGCAGGAAAGGAGTCTGAGTATGATGTACATGGGAAAAGGAAAAGGACAGGACTCCTCTGTTTCCTCTACCCTCTGATCTCCATCAAGGATCACAACTTAGGAACCTGATAGGATCTGAGCAACCTCTTGTTTCAGAAGAATTCCAGGAAGGGTTTGCATAAACCAGCTGAGGAGTTCCTCATTCTGTATGTGACTCCGTGACTCCAATATCCATCCTGTGCCACTGTGTATAAAGTTACTTTCACTATCCTGTTTGTTTTCTTCTCACCCAAACATCTATTCAGTGACTATTTCCGAGGACCACCAGATTGACGTCAGTCTTATTTTCATCTTTCACTCCTCCCTGAGGTATAATGAAGGTCATTCCCTACTGCTCATTTTCAATCCAGATTCCAATATTGGGCAGTGGCTGCCTGGTGTCCTTGAGAGTCCATTTGGTAATTGCCTGTCACCCTTAGGAATTCTCGCTGTCCATGGTGGAAGTGAGTCAAGGCTGTCACTCCTCAACAGCCTCATGGCCTGAGAGATGGTATTTAGTTGGTTTTCTACACCATTCCCATTCCTTACTTGTACCATTTCTTGAACCATTCCTGTTGCTTCCACTGAATTTGCAGCAAACATTTTAAAGCTTTCTCAGTTTGTCTGTGGCCATTTGTAAATGTTATCAGGTGTATGTCCTGGCACCTTTCACATGCAGACCACTAGGAAATACACCCGAATTAACCTGTCAAACTTCCTTTTAAGGTGGGTAAGCTTTCTGATCCTCCATCTATCCATGCTGGGGTTCTCTGGTTTCTCAAAATTGGTAAAACTGTCAATGTCAGAATGGAGGTTAAACTCAGAAATCCTTAGCTCCTGTTGCTGGGATCTGACCTTGCTGCTCCCACGGAAACCTCCCCATTCGGTTTGCAACCGACACATTGCATATTGTACATTGCAATCCATCCCTGCCCACATCAACAACAACCAGGAGACTTTAACCCCTTCCTGTCCCCACCACACCGGGAAAGGCTGCAGGTATGTGCAGGACTAGGCACAGACAGGTCCTCCTGCCTGAGAACAGTTCAGGGAGTTTTCCCCAAATGTCAGAGGGAGCCTTTCAGGTTACTGTGAGATGTCCATGTTCAATTTTACATGCCCTGGACTAGGCATCTCTTATTTGCACTAAAAGTCACAGTAATTACTCTCCCTGTAAACAACGAGTTTAATATGCTGAGGGGAATTCACTTAACTCAAGCCATGGCAGATTTACAGCTATTAAATGGAATGCCAGGAGGTTGTTAGCACTTTGGGAATCCTGGTTTGTTATTTCATAATCACATATTTATGGTTCCCACAGCACATTGTTTTTGTCTTGCTGTTCATTTATGGCAGGTCTATTAAACTGCCACCAGCAAGCTTCCAGGCCCTGGGCTGTAACTCTCCCCAGCACTGCTGTGATTGCACTTTCATTCTCCTGGGGCTGGCTGGATGGAGATTGATACCAGTGCCCTGGAGAATATAAAGGGAGCATGTTCTGCCCTATGAAGCAGGCACAAAATGAAGCCTGTGACTGATTTATCCTCTGAGGAGCCCACTCCTTACAGGAAGGATTCCTGCAAGCCCAAGTGTTGGCTCTTGGAGTGAGTGTGGATAAACTGAGCCCATAGTCTGCAGACTGGTGAGCTGAGCACTGGGTGTGCTGCTGGGCCAGGAGGGGAGGGAGCAGTCCCTCACCCCTGCCACGGCTGCCCCCTCAAGCAGAAACTTCACAGCCTTTCCTGCCCAACACTGCCAGCACATCCACACCCACGCTTCTACCCTCTCCTGACCTTTCCAGGTTTTTCAGTAAACTTGCCAGCCTCAATTTTTCTCTTTTTTTTTTCTGCTGTTGATTTACCTTTCTCTGCCCTGCTCTTCTCCTCTCTCTCCATTTCCATCAGGGCCTGGGGTGTTTGTGAAGCTTTGCCAGAACACCCAACCCCACGACAATTACCACATTTATGGAGGAGAAGGACTAGAGCCCAACCATGCTACCCAAAAGTTAGGAAATCAGGTGAATTTCAGCAGGAATTTCTTCACAGAAAGGCCTGTAAAGTGTTGGAAAGGGCTTCCCAGGGAGATGGTGGAGTCCCCATCCCTGGAGATGTCCAAGGAATGCCTGGACATGGCACTTAGTGCTCAGAGCTGGTGACAAGGTGGGGATCGGTCACAGGTTGGACTTGATGACCTTGGAGGTCTTTTCCAACCTCAGTGATTGTGTGATTCTGTGAAAAGAGATGCATTTGTAAAGAACTGGTATCTTAAGGGGCCTTAGAGAGGTGATCTTATCACAAAGGCAGTTCAAGTTCTGGAACTCTCTCAAATTCAGATCACCAGTGTACAACTGGCCATCAGTAAGGACAGTGTTTAGGGCATAGCTTGAGCACACTGCACCACAAAGAATTCATCCTCCAAACAGAGTTTTTTTTCTTCATTTTTCTTTTTCTTTTGTAGTAAGCAGTTCGGATGATGCACTGAAAATCTTTGTCCAAATATCATTTTACTTAGCTGACTGATTCTCACACAGGGAATAACCTGGAGAGTGCTCTTTTGTTTTCCTCCTTCATACCGCTGCTTCTTCTTTAGAAAAATGTAAATTTTAAATTAATGGATAATCTAGAATGCTACAGCTTTTCAGTCAAGTTTAAAAAGCACATACCAAAATAAACCCAAATTTTCCACTTTATACCCAAAACAGTAAAAAAAAAAAAAAAGCAGAGCAGTACATGAGGGTTTAAATTCAGCAGCCAAATCACTGACTGCATTTTCCCAAGGACAAACAGGCATCACTGAGCCTGTGGGAGCTGTGGGAGCAGCTCCCAGAGACCCCCGAGCTCAGGGAATCTGTGATAGTAAGAGGTCATACTGCAGCAAGTAAAATACCAAAAGGCATATAATGAAACTTGGGAGTCATTTGGACCATTTAAAACATGGAGAATGGGTCAAAGTAGCAAAAAAATAAAGCAGGAGGAGTCTGAGGTTTATTCAGTTGTTACTGAAGAGAATTCCTGAACAGCAGTGGAACTAGGGCCAGAATCCTGGGCCCAGTGAACTCAGCTGTGCTCCTGTCCTTGAGACTATCAACAGAATTTGTTTTCTCTGCAAGTCTTGCATTCATTTCTAGGAAAAGAAATCAGCAGGAACAGTGGGAGCTGTTCCCTTTTACGTATAACCAGCAAGGTTAGTACCTAAGCACCGATGTGATCCTCTCTTCCAGGCTTGATGCCCCCAGGTCGGGAAATAATTACAAGTGTATTAGTCATGTGGCCAGTAATAGTGGAATAAGGCAAGTGCCATCAGTGTCCTGCCCGGAGCACACACTTTCACTGAGGTGAGATGTCAGTCAGCAGAACCAGCACCATCGGCAGCACTTCAGACATCGACACAGATGCTGTTTGATTTTCAATCCTGCCGTGCCTCGGCTCCTCGGGCTGGGTCAGCTAGTCTTGCCCAGAACCAGACTCACACGTGTCCAAAGGAACTTTCAGGTCAAATGAGGATTCGTCCTAGTTAGAAGGTAGCTGAGAGAGGTGGAACTTTCCCCTCGTTAGACTGCAGGCTCTGCATTAAGCATCGGTTGCCTGCCAGTGTTTTGGCTGGGGTTGGAGTGAGTGACCCTGGTGGACAGACAGGGGCAGAGCAGGGGGGGAGCTCGGGCGTGCTCAGCCTCCCCAGCCCTGCAGCAGCAGCAACAATTCTCATACCTCACAGTCTGTGGTGGGCGGCTTTGGCTCTTTTGGCCGACATCCAGCAGACAGCAAGGATATAGGTTCTTGTTATTCCAGCTTGTCTCTCTGTCTGCCTTCTGGTTCCTTTGTTGTGTGAATGCAGAAACTGCTGTGTATGTGTGTAAAATACGAAGCCCATTCAGACACTTACAAAATGGTTTAAAACTTTTTTTTTTTTGGTGATTAAAAACTAACAGATGCAACTGAAATTCTGCTCAAGGACCCAACTGAATAGGGGAAGCAGTGAGTATTATGTTTGTATGGAGGGAGGGTAACAAATAACAGAGTAGTTAGCAATTACTGGTTTCCATTTCCAGTATTTTTAGGTTTTATCCACTCTGGGAGTTTCTGTTTGAGACCTGGATTGTCTAAAGAGACTTTTCTGTGCACCAAATCAGCATCACCAGTGTTGCCCAATGTACCTGTCCCTTACCATGCTGTGATCAGGATCTTTCCTGTCTGACACCAATGGATGGGAAGTTTTTCACAGGTGTTTCTAGCCTCAAGCAAAGCATTTCTTACTGATGCTGGTCAGTTCTGGGCTCTCCTTAGACAGGCTTGGCCTTGCCTCAGCCCTCCTGTAGTGCCTAGGCCAGCCCCAGGCCCTGGTCAGTATGTGCTGGGATGGCTGCAGTGTTCCTGGCAGGCAACTCACCCTGGCCAGCCCCACCTCAGGCTCAATGTGCTTCAGCTCCTTCCTATCCACAAAAACCATCCTGGCCTTGACCTTTCACAAATCTGCCCTCACCGAGCCCAGAGGGTGCCCCTGGGAGCTCCCCCAACCCCTGCTCACCTCTGCATTCTCTCCAGTCAGCCAAAGCAGCTGCAGTTCACTGCAGTTCCTGCAGTGCTGGGTTGGGGTGTGCAGCTGATGGATTTGTCACTTCAGCCAGCTGGCACATTCCTGGCAGCCAAACAGCTCGTCCCTGTCCTCAGCAGTCTCACCTGCCACAGGGGTGTGCCCAGTCTGATCCAGCCAGCACTGAAGAACAGAAGTAAGGAAAGCACCTGGAATGCAGAGCTATAAGGGCACCTGGGACAGAGCCCTTCTCGTTAGCAAGGAACATTCTCCAACCATCCTGCCAGGGCACAGGGGCTCCTTCTCTCCCTCCCTCCCTCCTTCCACAGTTACAGGCTCACAGCTGTGCAGGCTGTTTGTACTGAATCCATCTGCATGGAATTTGCTGGACTTAACTGCTAACAAATTTATCAGGAATGATTTTTCTACACAGCTATCACCAAATGTAGTTCTAGATTTAGAAGAGCAGTTTTGAGGTCGAGTAATCACAGTGTGTTTGGAAACAGGGCACACACACTGAAGTCAGTGTTGTTGGAACACAGAATTGACAATCTCAAGCAGAATCACAAAATCATGGAATTGTCCAGGCTGGAAAAGATCTTTAGGATCACAAGGCTCAGCCATCAACCCAGCACCACCACCATGTTCACCAGTTAACCCTGTCCTCAAGTGCCACATCCACAGGGATGAATCAGGATGCTGAAAGCAATCTTCATCCTTCAGCAGAGCTTCCAGTCAAGTCTGTGCTAGAGGATCGAAATGTGAAGTGTTTCAATTGTTTAGACATTCGAATATTTCAAGTTTTTGAACAAGTCCACAGGTTCACACTGAGTGGGGCCAGTTCTAGAGTAGAATAAGAGATAAGGAGACACTGAGTCATATCCCAAAGTCTAGTCAGCCCTCAGTAAATAATCACCCAGCATGTCACAAGCCTCAAATTAGGAGCATTTAAAAGTAAAATCATGTGCATAATCAGTCCAACCACTAAGTCACAGCAAAGCTAATGGTAAAAACAGCTCCTGTACCTTGACTTTTGCATGCAGCTGAGAAAACTCTCTAATTCAGGGAAATCCCAGCTCTATGATGTGTTGTGACTGTACAACTGTAACTTTGTCCCTCAGTGATGTGCACACTCATGTTTATTGATTGCCTGGGATGAATTTGTTTCTCATAAATCACACCAGCACAGCAGGAAGGCTCATTCTGCCAGGGATATTTACAAGTTCCACCTCAGGCAAGGTGTGAGGGTGCAGACATTTTGCCAGGGAGGATGGAAGTGGTGATGCAGCGATTCTACCCCATTATTAAGATCCTGCTTCAGAGTTAGGAATTACTTGTCTACTGCAAAACATCTCTCTTGAGCACATAAATATCTGATATAGGCAGCATCATTGGCAACGTTAGGTGGCTGATTTAAATCCTTTTCTGACTGAATCCATCTCTTCAGTCTAAGGCTGCCATTTCCCACCTCCTGAAAGGAAAAGTTTCGGTGAACCACAGAAGATTGTCACAGCACCCAAAGAAGGAGCAATTCTTGATTTTATCTAGTTGAAAGCCCATGAAATTTAGTCTACTCTAGGTAGATGTTGACCTCTTTTACAATAACTGGTATTTTAAAACATCCATATTTGTCAAGACCTTTCTGAACCGATGAAATATTCATCCAAATCCCTCTGCATGGGGAAATGAACTCAATACCTGTGCTCAGACCTTTCTCCTGCCCTGGCTCATCAGCCTGAACAGCCCACACTGAGGGGCAGGATCACAATTCTGAATTCTGCTTCCAGTTAAAATGAATACGTGCTCTGTTATGCACACTTTGGTTCATATCTCAGCTCCTTGAATTAGGCTTGACACCCAGCATGAAAATATTACCAATATGTAGAGAATTTGCTTATATTAAACCCATGTCAATATATTATGCCCTATTGATATAAATTTAGGAAAGGTTGTTAGTTTAACAGGAACCAGAACTCTGTTTCAGGCTTTGTCACTGGCCTGGGAAAATCTGCTTTCTGTTGCTCTCTAATCTCCAGTTTGTGACCTTCCTGTGCCTAAGTGCCAGCTCTTCTGGATAAATGCTGTCTGCAGATACAGTGCTGGGAAGGGCTGACCTGGGTGAGGCTCTCCTCAAACACTAACACAACACCCTGCTCAGTGCCACTCTATCTGTGTTGCAGTCTGCTCTATTCTGGTACATGAAGGGAGGAAAAAACCCAACCCACAGTTTCATTGCAACTGCTCTGGGATGGTGTGACTTGGGATTTCTAAGATAGCCACTGCCCTGACTATCTCTGTAGCAGGGATTGTCCCCAGTGGTAGACACGCTTATATTCAAAGCAGAAAAATCCTTCTTGTCTACTATACTGCTAAATTATTCAGAATTATTGTTTTCCCTGTAAAAAGCTGAGAGAAGACGCTAAACAAGGTACAAATATCAAAGGTCCTTTCCCCTGAACACCCCATGTGGGGTGCAGCAGTTGCTTTATGATCTCTCCATTCCCACAAGAGAATTCAGAAAGTAGAAACCTTGTCTAAATAAAGACAACCTTGGCAAAGCACATCATTCCAGCCAGAGATTTCTGTCAAGGCAGCCCGCGGTCACCGCAAGGCCATGAGGCAGGAACGGGGAGAGAAGGAGCAAGAGAGACATTTTTGTGGAAATAAACAAGAGAAGGAGCAGCCGATGGTGAGAGATGCATGTGAGTGCTGGGGGTGCCTCAGTACTGTCCAAGAGAACACTCCAAGAATGGTTATTTCCTGACAAGCTCTTTCCAGAGCAAGGTTTTCAGCCTTTAGGCCCTTCCTGAATCCCAACAGCCAAGGTGAGCAGGAGAACAGCAGCACAAGTGCTTGTGCATGTACTGCACACATCACACAGCTTAATATGTCACATGTATGTGTTAACCCTAACCCTACCTATGTGCTAATTTTCTTATAGGACCTGAATTTCCCTTGGAAATTTGGTATTCCTTCTGGAACTCAAAAGAAGTTGGAATTCAGCTTCATGGAGCTCAGGGAGAACAGAGAGTGAGCACAGACAGGGGTTACCCCCAGGGATGGTTTGGTACAGCAGCAGCTTCTGTCAGCCATAATGTGAGTTCTACCAAGGATAATAGACTCAGGCACATGAACCTTCTCTCTGACCCAACCAGGTGGTTGCACACAGACCTGAGACTAATTCAGTTGTCTAAGTCAGGACCTAAGAAGTAGAACCTGTAAGCAGAAATGTCCCTGCTGTTTAATACAGTCCCTATTTAATACAGTAAATATAGTCTTTGATCAACTCCAACTGCCATTCCATCAGCTGTGGGACTTGGAATAGTTGGGGTGAAAATGTGGTTGGCAAGGAAACATTCTGAGATACCCTCAGTAGAAACTTGAAATAAAAAAGTGAAGAGCTGAGCAGTTCCTTTCATGCTTTGGCAGGAGCTGACGGCACCAGGAGTAGGCAGAAAAGTCTATCAGATATTTGGATGTTCATCCTTGTCTGGACACGTGGTTTCTCCTACCTACATCAAGGGAAGAGAAGTGCAAGTGATGTGGTTCCAACTGACCCCACCAGTCCCTGCAGGAGACAGAACCCTGTGAGGACTCCTGTCCTGTCTCACAGCTCCTCAAACACCCAAAGGGCCTCCAGCCTGCTCCAGGCTCTTGCTTCCCTCTCCAGCTATGCACAGGCTTCTGAAAATGTGGTTGTCCACCTGCAAGAAACAAGGAAGTGCTAATATTGATTTAAGTAATGGGAAATGTTGGGGACTCTGAATATTCTGCTCTCATAATGATAAACCATAAAATCCTAATCTTAAAGGGATATTCTGTGTATCCCATTGAGCTCAACAAATCATGTTTGAGGAAAGACCTTCCCTTATCAGGTTCAACCCATGGTCCAGAAAGAAGCCTAGTGAGAATATGGCACCAAGAATGAAAGGTTCTTTGTTGGGGTATCTGTTTCTGGGTTTAATCACTTTGCTGTTAAAAATGAGTCCATGTTTCCTATTTCAAGTTCAAATTCCAGCCAATGCCTATTTTCCGCTGTCAGGTGTGATTATGGAATTTTTTCTCCTTCCTCTGTTCTCTTTTTGCTTAAAAATTTAAGTGAATTCTACTTTAAAGCCATGTCCCTTTGTAAAGGTTGTATGTTGCAAAATCCTCTTGACTTTGGAGAATTCCTATAACTCTCTGCTGTCCAGCACTTTTCCTAATCTCAGAGCTGGTGACACACTCATGAATTCTTATAGAAGCCACATGTAACAAACCAACAGTAGGAATGAGAATTTGACAATACAGTGTGGATCAAACAGGCCTTCTACTCCCTCCACCAGTGCAGCATCATGACTTCTGCATCACACAGATGCTCTGAAGACAAAACCCTCAGGTTTTTGATCCTCAGATGCCTGACCCAGCACTGGAATTAAAATGCTGACCAAAAAAAGCAAGGTACCAAGGTCATGTACTCCATGCTCTCCTGTCAGGAGTCAGAACACAGTTCCCCAGGGTCCTCTGAGGTTCATGCAATTACAGAGTCAAACAGAAGCCCTTCCTGGTCAGCCAAGGTTTGTGGCTGTTGTCCTTAAATGAAAAATTCTAGTGTGGTTAGGGAAATGATGTACATGGAATCCAGTTTCTAATTTTGTACTGGATTCCCACTTAAACTTCTGAAAGAAACACCAGAAAATATGCATCCCCAGGTCAGGAATGAAGACAAATAAATAATTATGTAAATACTGTAATTTTTCTGGGTTGCAGCCACTGCAAAATGGCCACTAAATTCAACAGGGTGAGTAAAACTTTACAGTTTGGTTGTTATTTTGGAACACTGACAACAGATATCATCTTGCAAAGAAGAGTGATTCATCCCAGGGCTTAGAGGATGGGAGCCCTGGACAAGTTCTGAGGCTGATGACCAACATAAACAGGCTGTAAATTCAGTAGGTAATAGTGCAAGTCAAGGGAAAAGAGAGAGAGAAAGGAAAATATATGGCCAGAGTTGGAGAAGTAGATCAAAGTTTGAACAGTGAAAACAAATCCAGAAATTCAGTCAGGGAAATATTTGCTCCTGCCTAAGCACATAGAGCAAATCCTGCTGAGGAGATTGCATCATTCACAGAGCCTCAAATGGAAACTGAACTCAGACATCTCTGAACTAATGGAATCTGCAAACCCCCATCCATACTGAGAACGAAGGAGGTCCTTGACTTGAACTCTGAAGGAGTCCAATTGCAAATTCTGTGGCTCTGACCTTCTCTAACAAACACCCCCTCCAGGCTGCTCTGCAGCAGCTCCACTGTCTGGTGATGGCTGACACAGCTCAGAAATTACACACAGATTTTAAAACTTGAACTGAAGGACTTTGCTCAAGAGCTTCACCAACACTGAGGCATAAAAGAGGTTGTGAAGCAATGTAGAGACAGGAGAGATGGTGCCCTGGAGCTGACAGTGGCTGGTACCATGTACAGGTGGCTTTATGGCTCCATCTCTGCCAGGTAGGCATAAATGGTTATAGAAACCATTTTATTGTTTGCATGTTACATGGAAAGCTGTGACTTCCCTGCAGAGGAGTTTGCTCATCAACGTGATTTATTTTTGGCCTTGACAACTCCTAACTTCTGTGGTGAGTGAGAGCACTTGTCAAAACCCACTCAGATGTAGGTAAAGATATCACTCTTAATGGCTGAACATATCCAGCACTGGTAACTAATCTCAGTTATCTTTGAGATCTCATTACAATGTAAATATGTGCGACAGTGTATTATTGCCACAGACCTCAACAACACAGGGCAGGTTGTGCACAATGACACAGGTCCCTCTGAGCAAAATGACACAGAGTTATGAACTGTTTGCTCTCAGGGAAGAAGTTAGTGAGGAAATTGAAGTGGACTGAGGTGTGGGATTGATCCTGCACAGCAAGGACATATCTTGTGCATCATCACACCCCCAGTTTGTGCCCCTTGCCTTTCCAGAGAGCAATACTGGAGACTCTCTCCCCATCCTCTCCAACCAGGCCATGCCCAGCTCTGAGCACCCATTAAGAACAAGGAGGGGCTGGGGCTGCTGTGACCAGGAGCAAGAGACTGCTGCATTCCTTCACATACTGTCCCAGCTCTGGCTCCTCAGGCAGCACAGTGAAAGCTCCCAGTGATGCTGAAAAGAAGGAACCAGTCTGGATCTGCAAACCCAGTCTGGACTTGGAGGTAAAGAAGCATTGAATGCACCCCAGGGATGTACAAACAGCTGAATCCCAGGTAGGCAGAGGGGCGGTTGAGGTTGAAATTCAGGAGAGAACTGATGCTGGCAGAAGATAAGAAGGTATCAGAGTAGTGAATTCAGCTTGGACTAAGTTTTTCTTGGGAAGAACTCTCTGTGTTTGCCAGCACTGTGTGTATTGACAGTCTGCAGCTGTGAGCAACAGCTGAGTGTGGATCTGCCTCCTGCCTGAGCAGAAATCATGGGCTTGGAAAGCACTTGTTCTGGCAAGCAAGTATAGAGAGCTTACGTTGGAGAGCTGGGTGACACCGGCAAAAATACAACCTAGAACCTTTAGTTAATTGTTGATGAAGATTCACCCTTTGTCCTTATTAGCTTGCCTTTAAACAGACATTATAAATGCTGTTCATTACTCAAATGTATTCTGAAGGAATCTAAACTTCCCCAGCTCACTCTTTAATCATCCTCTGGCTTACACATTTGTCTTTCCTTCCAAGATGCTGGTAATAAATAAAGCTGCTTAAATGGTCACAGTGCTGTGGCAAGCCTGCAAGCCCATACATCTTGTCTTTGGGTTGTTGGTGTTTTTTAACTGCCTCTATATTTCTTAATTTCAAAGACTTGAGAAGTTCAGTACTTGTTTTCTGCCTCAAGATGTCTGGTGAAATGTCTGCTGACATCTTCTCTAGTGTTAGTGGCAATGGCAGGTCAATAAGCAAAACGAGAGCAGCTGCCTGGTGCCTGGGCCACAGCACAGGGATAAGGGAGAAGTGCTGCTCATTTGTCCCCATCTTGTCCTCCATGACTGGACATGCAGAGAAGGTGTGAGCTTGTATCTGATGTACCTTGATGCCTAAGTAAAAGCTTTTTTACTCTGAGGATGATCAAACACTGTAACAACTTGACATGAGAAGCTGTAGAGGCTCCATCCTTGGAGATATTATGGCCTTTATAATATCAGGAGAATCAACAAGACTGAATATTCTCTCTGCTGCAAAGCGAGAAATGCAAAGCTGAATGTTGGAGTGAAACAGGAGCTGATGTCTCAGCAGCAGCAAGAGATAACAGCACCCATGTATATCCAAGATTTTTGTCACTTTGGAAATCTGGAGGCTGGAAAGATGGCCAAAATCACCTAGGATAATCTCAGGTAAAGTACAGAACAAATTAATTGATAACATCCTCCTTGAACCTCTGGAATGATGGATCTGTGGCTGATTAATTGTGGTGGTGAGTTCCCTGGGACTGATCATGTCAGCTGTACTGCTTTCCATGGAGGGAGCTCAATCATTGGCTTGTGAAAGTGTTG
This sequence comes from Chaetops frenatus, assembly GCA_013400775.1. NCBI lineage: Eukaryota > Metazoa > Chordata > Aves > Passeriformes > Picathartidae > Chaetops > Chaetops frenatus. Next base: position 516,171 of record VZTR01003662.1, read on the forward strand.
GTAGAGAAGTTCTATGGTGAAAGGGAATTTGAGCTTTTAAGATATTTGGATCATTAGGGAAGAGTTATTATGTGTAGCATTGATTCATCAACTTGTGCTTTTAAGCTAATGAACTCTGTTTGGCAATTGCAATCTCTCCTTTTTCTGGACTGCAAGCAATAATCAATCAAAACCCAGCACTGAAGTGACTGGAGAAGTATCAACAGCAAACTGTGCCCTTGGCAAGGATCTGGATATTCACTGGAACCTGCAAAGAACTCCAGCTGTCTAAAGAAACTTCCCATCTTACACACTGCTGAATCACCAGCTTGGGGTTGTTCTGGGATAGACAAGAAGAATGGACAGAATATTACCTGTCAGAGCACAGAAGGGAAAGGAATTCCTTCACTGGCATTTTTCTGGCAAAAATCTCAAAGCTCAAGGAGCTCACCAAGTATTGGACGAGCCTTCACGTGAATTGCAAATCCAAAACCCAGAGAACTGCAAGGTCCCAGCATATGCTCTAATTATTTTCCAACCACTCATCAGAGATTAAACTTTTCATGCAGTTTCTCCTCAGTCTTCCTTGGTCAAGTTGTAAATCAGGGATAAAATTTACTCAATGGCTCCTGAACACATGAATGGAATCCTTGCAGCTCTTCCACATGATTGCAGTTCTCCAGGTCCTGAGCCTGGAGCTGAATTCCAGTGGTCTGTTCCTACCTGGCAATATGTTTCCATGAGCACTCAAAGCTGCACTCAGACAATCCTTTATATAGCCAAGTCAGAAAATATTTTAATTCTTGAAAGAAGAATACCAGAACCAGCACCACCCCAAGGTCTCATTGGAAAGCTTCCTGCAATTTCTTATGAATGGAAAGAAGCTGCAACAACTAAATTCTGTTGATCTCTTCTTGAGGCTGGGAAAAGAGAACATTAAATGGAGGAAAATGTTAGTTTTACTGAAAACAAAAGTAAAACTTGTTCTAAAGCCAGGAGTGAGCTGGCATTTCTTTCTATAGAATGCAAAGGATAATAAAATGAAGCACCAGGAAAATATCACATCTCACAATGATGAATGTGATTACATCAGACTTTCTAAATACAGCTTAATGAAGCTGTGCAATAAATACAGAAATAAACGCAGGAAAAAAGAATCAAAAGTCATGTGAGTCTCAGCAGTACAACTAAAAACCATTTGTGTTGTGCATCAACTCTTCAGCAGGGATTTTCAAACCAGAATGACAAAGTACTTCACAAACTTGGACCAGCTCCTCATCCTTTGAATGATTTGGGGAAATATTTCCCTTTGAATGTGGGAGAAAATTGAGTCATGGAAATGAGCAGAGGTGAAGGAGTGATCCAGTGGCACAGGTAGGGAAAACCTCCCCTCCTTCCTCTCAGGATGAAGATGCATCAGCATCAAACTGCAGCAAAGCAGGCATGAGCCAGTGCTTGAACCTGCTGCAGGCACCAGCAGCCACTGACCAACCTGATAAACCAATTCTGGTTCTGCCTCAGTAAAATGCCCTGTTCAGGTCATCACCATGGTTTGGGAAAGATACACAGCACAGGTGTGAGAGCCTGTGAACATGAATTTCAGATGGTTCACTGGCATGTTTTAGGATGCTGGGAACACTCTGCCTTCATGGGAAGTGATGCTGGGTCTTCCCTGAAAAAAAGAAAGGGCTGAAATCCTGAGTTCACAAGGGAATTCCTGGAAGCATCTGCAGTTTGACTCACCTGGACTCTTGCAAATGCAAACATTCCTCAGCCTCAGGGAAGGACAGAAATCATGTACACATTTAGAGCTCATCCTGAATTCACTCTTTCTCAACCCCTGTCATGGTTGAGGAAGTGCTTTCTAACACATTTTCCAGAGGGCTATGTTGTTACCAACTCTATGGCACTATCTGATTTGGTTTTACTCTGCTAATAAGCCACAAAACAACATCAGAGACCCTCCTGATGCTACTCATGGCTGACCTCCTTTCTGTGGTATCTGCAAATACCCATCCACATCACCCAAAACCAACGTGGCCTCTTGCTCTTGACTGCAATACCTGTCCCAGGCTACCTGGTTTCTTCTGCTTTTGGCTCTGTTTTCCTCTCCCCTTTGATTCCTGCAGCTGTTCCCGAGCATTTTTAGTTATCAAGAGACAGCTCAAGTTCCAAGAACACAAAGTAAATAAACCATTAATGGTGCCTGTACCAAATTAAAACCTCTCTAATCTTTGTACTTCTATCTTTATTTATTCTACTAATTTCGTGGCTGGAACACGTCTAAATATAAACAAAACGTTCTCCACTATCCATCCACACAGCCCAGAGATGTGGCTCCAGGGAAATGTGCTGACACTGTTAAAGGAAACCCACAGTAGCAAAATCCAGCAGTTTTCAACCTTTCCTAAATGACCACTCAAATGTTGTGGACTGGGTTGAAATCAGGAATCTTCAGCCCATTAAATAACATAGAAAATGGAGCATGTTGATCATTCTCTGACACTTCTTCCCACCTCTGAGGGCTTCTCCAGAGCCTCTCTCAGGGCAAGAATGCAGGCAATCAGACCTCTTTCCTGGCTACTGAAATTACCCAGTGGATGGAAGATTAATTTCTTCTCTTCTAGACAAGACTGTATAGATGGAATATCTAGAAACTCTTCATAGCAATGTGTTTTTAAGACAGTGGAGTTCTCTTTTATTGAAAGTGGTTGAAAAATCCATCCAGCAACCTTTCAGAAGTGAACACCCCAATGTTATGTATGGATAGGCAGATGGAAGAATGGATGATTTCATGGGTTCTTTGTTTTCCAAATGCTGTAACTGCTGCCTTCCCTGTCCCTGTGCAACATCAGCCAGCCTACACTCCAAACACAACCACAGAGGAAATGCATCAAGGCAGGAGTTCTTAATAGTCACTGAAAAATTAGTTCTAGAAATGGATAAATGTTTCCAGTCATCTAGACAGTAAAATACTGGGAAGTACTTTTTTTCTGCTTGTACCAAACAGTTTTTGAGAATGACTAATACACTATTTTCACTGGATCCAAAACATGCAGGTACAAATTGTTGCATGAGATAAGGGAAAGATCTGTTCTTCCCCAGCCTATTTATTGCCTGAAGACTGTGAGGTTTGAAATCCCCAATTTCTGCATGTTAATGACCCATGTATGTGGTTGGTTGACCAACCATGCCTGACCACAGAGAGGAGAGTTTCTGTTGAGAAGTTTCTTTTTTCTAACACAGCATAAAGAAATTTAAGTCACCTGGGTCATCATGGTCCTCTGAGGCTCCTCAGACAGTCATCAAATTCAGTCTCCTTAGCAAACAGTAAAACACAAGGTAAATGTCATCAAAATTATGGGCCTTGTACAAAAAGCATTGTGGGAAGGAATATTTCAATATCCTGCCATTGTAATTTTCTCTGTCTATGACACTGAAAGCTGCTTCCACACTGCTTAATTAACACAGTCATTAATATCCTGTTACAGGAACCAGAATGTGTTGTGAGTGTTCCATGGGGGTTTGCTAACTGGCTTTATTTATTCACAGAGCAATGGTGAATTCATTATCACATTTCCTGAATATGTCCCATAATGGTGGTGAAAATCTGTCTGTGGTAAGAGGGTGGTCCTTGCCTAAACAATCATCACTTTGCATATTGCCTCTCCCACACCCCTCCTCTATCCTTCAAGGCTAAGGGAGGCCAGTGCCAGGATCTTGTTTGATCCCTGAAACACAGCCATGGCAATTTTTCCCAGTAACACCTGCATTGAATGGTATTAGGATACAGGCTGCCTTGCTATGCAAATAAACTCTCTTCAAATTTGACAGCTGCTCATGGAACTAGAAATCTTTCATAAAAGCTTCCAGTCCTAATTTACTTATCTGAAGTGCTGAAAAATTTACAGCCTTTCTCTTGAGAGCCCGTTGCATTGGCTGCCCACCCCACCTTTAAAAAGCCTGTGTTATGTTCCTTGATTGCAGCCTTGTAACTGGAGGTTCCAGCCCTGGCATTTCATTATTCCTCCACTGGGCATCAGGGATGGAACAGGCTGCTCTCTGCAGGACTCTCTCCAGCCATGGAGCTCTGAGATAGGAGTTTTGGCTGCTTCAGGCCAAAGCTCTGGTGAGCTCTGCAGGGACCTGCACTGGAGGTGCAGAGGTGAGCTGCAGCTTGGGATCAGTCCCCCTTTGACACTTGCCTGCAGCACACAGACAGGCACTCGTGGCTCCCACAGGCCCCACTGCTGCTGCACCTGAGCCTCCTGCTCCTGGCACTGCCACGCTCAGAGTTATCCTGAGACAGATGTGCCTCTGTCCCTGGGCCAATCCACCCGAGCCATCCACACCCAGCTCTGGCTATCCAGGTGATGTATCCTCCAGCTTCTGCTCATTCTTGTGGGGGAAGCACCAATTGCCTGAAAATTGAACTGAGAACACAAAGCTGTTCATCTGGGGGATGGGGTGAGGTGCTGTGGCTGGACAGCAGGAGCTCCCTTCCCTTTGCAGTCCCCTTGCAGTGCATCTGTGTGACTCTGCCCCTCCTCTGCCTGTGCTTCCATACTGCTCTGTGGGGAAGAGCTCACTGGCTTGGTCACTGGGTATTTCTGCTTCTTTTGCATTAAATTAGTTGGACTTTTACCCTCTGAACTCATCAGGGATCAGGTGCTGCTCCCTAAATTCCTTGTGCTGGAGAAAGCATTCCCCGTTGTCAGCCAGCGAGAGTCTTGCCTGTCACCAGGGCAGTGTATGTCTCTTGCACACACACACATGCAGGCTCACACCTCCACCTGCACAGTATTCCATATTTATTCTTTCCCTCTGTTTCCTCTCCCCATATTAGAAGACAAAATTACATCATCTCACTTCTGGTTGTGAATACACTCAGAGATGAAAGCCAGAATGTCAGAGTTCAGTTTCCTAACATGCTCAGAGGGTCACAAGGCTATCTGAGAGCAAGAACTATTCTTTTCCCTGCCACATTCACCCAGATATTCCTTTCCTACACACAATTCTTGCTAGTTTTTGCAGCTGTACAATGTAAAAAATTTTGCAGTAGCACAAGGAGGTGGCGATGAGGGACTACTGAATTCTTCTGACAAGTGGGCCACAGTGATCTTACAGGGAATTCTATTGTCATGTTTTTCTTGATAAAAAGCAAAAATACAAGTGAAAACTCCCAGGACACCAGCATCAGAGTCAGATATTCATGTTTCTCTTCTTACAGAGCCCCCACTCCTGCCCACCAGGTATGTACTAGAACAGAAACTCCAGCATCATTGTAGTTTTGTGGAACTGTCTCAATTAACTTATGCCTTTTAAAAGTGAACAGTCCTTGCTCCAAGGCTTTCCAGTCTAGAATAAAAACACAGACTTCTTACTCAAATTCCCAGGAAGAGAAAATGCAAGATATCCCAAACCAATAGGAAAAGTTCTTGGCAATTTCCACCACCATCTCATACAACCCCGATCAAAAATTTATCCAACATCATCAGAGAGAAGGACTGGGTTGTTTTCTCCCCTCCTTTCTATTCCTGCTGGAAGAGGCACAGGGCACATTTCTGCACAACGAGGTTTATTTCTTCTAGCCCTCAAGCAACTGAGTTTAAAGTAACTCAGATACCTCTGGCCCATGTGGCAGCCTGTACTTCGGGTATAGCTCTGTTGTCTGACCTCCCTGACATCCCAAGATTCTTTCTCAACACCTGCTCCAGTTCGAATTTTAATTACTAAATCTGCTTCTAAGACAAAAACGTTGGAACAATGGACCAAGACAAAGCTGTGGTACCATTTAATGCCATTTCCAATCTTACTTCTTATAGAAGTCAGCATTGCTTAACACCCACTAAGAAGTTCTCACATGGGACTTACGAAAGTCAGATCTCACAATTACAAGAAAGAACCACTGTGGGGAAAATCCCCAAAAGCAGAACCCAGATAGTCATCTGCTTTTTTCTCCTTGGCTTTTAGAGCTGCAAATTTATCAGTTCCCATCAGATCTCACCAAACAAATCCATCCAGTCTGAGGCTGTAACATTGCTTTCTGCTGAGACCACAGGGGCAAACAAAAGCTTTGATCAACCAACCACTGCAAACTTTTATTTATTTTTAATTTCCTTTTTACATAGCAGACATGGTTTGCAACTAAAGGTCATTTGAAAAAGCTATTTGGCCAGTGCACAGAGCAGCAATGTTTTCCACAGCACACTCAGCTCGGCTGTGCCAGTGCTGGAAGGGTCTGTCCTAGGGCTATCAGGGCAGTTGGGGTCATTATTGTCATTCAGATTGTTGGCTATGCTAATTTTTTCTTCAGCTTTTGAAATGGGATGGGGTGGGTTGACACGGAATAAACCTCTGCCTGGGAAGTCTGGTAGATGCCTTTTAGATGCTTTCTTGGTGCCCATTTCACTGGCCACACAGCTATAGATTTCATTCTGTCCTGTTTCTTACATAACTGGTAAATTTTCAACTTCAAATCCATGAGTAAACAAGTGATACAAATTCCCAGGGACAGTGGAAGGCAACACAATGAGTGGTGCAGCTGTGATGGGAGACAGGTCTGCCACAGGGCTCCATCCAAGCCAGTACCATAGCACCTGGATTAACCCTGTGGCCTGACAAAAGAACAGAGTGAGTGTCTTTTCCCCCTTTTTTTTTTTTTCTTTTTTTCTTTCTGTTTTTGTTTTTGTTTTTGTTTTTGTTCTTCCACCTTTCAACAGTGCTGTGTTATGCACCTCCATTCTTGTTCTACTGATCTGCCTCAGTTGCTTCTTAGAAGGGAAATAAGAATGTGACTTTCCTCTGTCCTGGTCAGCAAATCCAAGGGATCAGAGATTAAGGTGAGCTGTCCCTGGGTGTGCACATCACTCAGTATCGCAACCAAGTGACAGAGGCAAAAACCATCTAATTATTTCCCCAAAAGCAGTCCTCCTCTGTTGAGAATGAATACTGCATCATCGTCAAGAAGAAACCTGTACAGGGTCCAGCCAGTCTGTACTGTCTGTGTAACACAACAACCCCTGACAAAGTTAATTTGGGTGCCCCTAAGAAACGTGTAACAAGCAGGAAGATCACAGGAGGTACTGTGCCAGCACTGCTGCACAGAGGGATTGGGATTTAGGATGCATCAGGATTTCAAAGGAGACAAAAAACCTGATAAGACCACTCAAGAAAATGAATAATGACATTTGCCAGCATTTGCAGAGAAAGGAGAAAAAAAAACCTCACGATGCTGAGGTTTCATAGAAACATCTAAGGTATCCTATTTCTGTTGGGTTTGGAACACCTTACGCATGAGATCCTTGATGACTTCATTGGAAATTCCTCAGACTCCGTTCTCATGGAGTTGGTAAACAATGAAAAGTCACCCTTGGCAGCATTTATTACACATTGAAGAGTGAGTTCACACTCCTTGCTGAGCCTCCTGCAGCACACTAAGAGCACAGGACACAGGACTCCAACCCTGGGAGATAAACAGCAGCTTCACAGAAACCAGAAGGGTCCTCAGAGAACAGATAATCCATCTTTTTACCATGAACCAAGTCTAATAAAAACCAAGCACTCCTGACATGCTCTTAAAGACCTCCAGGACCTGAACTCACCACTTCCCCAGACAGTTTATTCCAAGGTATTAATTGCCCTTTGCCAATACTTTTGTTTTATTTTATGTCTCTCTTTAATCATTCTCACTGCAGTTTATGCACATTATTTCTTGTCTTACCCAGTATGAGCTCACAGAACAGACTATTCCCTTCTGTGCAACAGCATTGCATGTATTTGCCACAGTTCTCTGTAGGTTATAAAGGCAAGGTAAATGATCTCTGATGATTTCTGTTACTCTGAATACATTTTGTATTTCTCTTGAAGATCAGCCCCTCTAAGTGATGTGATTTGAGGCTTTACCCAAACTTAGTTGAGCTACAGGGACATCACTCTAAGAAGGCTCTCCATCCTGGGTTACAAAGGCAAACAAAATACAGTGATGCATGGAGGATGAAAACGATCAGCAAGTGGCTCAAGCCACTCAGTGACTCATTGGTAGACTAAAATGTGATGGAGCTCTCATTGATCTCATCCAGGTATGTGCTAGAACCAAACTGTTCAGCTCTTTTGAAAGTTAAATGGAATCTACAGCTTAATTCCCTTTGGCAAGAAAAAAGCATCTGAAACTCTCTAGGGATCAGCAAATGAACTCCTGAATTTAATTGCACAACTATTCCATGCCATTTTCACATTATGAAACAAATGTATCAAGATTGCATTTTCCTAAACCAAGCTAATGTTCTTTCTCTCCCATGTTTTTTTCTAAAAATCCAAATTGATATGTGGCTTGGGATCACGTGCTGCTCATATTGAACAGACAAAGGTTGTCAGACAGTTCAAAGACTTATTTTGAATTCCTGTTGCTGAACAATCCAAAGTGTGTTGGGAAAACTTTTCCCTTAGAGTGTTACTGGGATCTCAGTTTCCAAGAAGACTTCCAGACTTGTTTAGTTTCAGCCAAGCTAATAATCACCCTCGTGGCCTTTGGTTCTTTTTCTTCTATTCCTTATCAGGAATTTTAAGATGCATGTGAGAGCAGGGAAAGCAGAAAGTGACTAAATATAGTCAGCAGCAGGCTGGACATCTCCAAAATCTTTAGCAAACAGCTAATTTTGACTGGAGAATAATTTTCTGGTTGGGGACTCTCATCTTTGGTCAGTGGCTGACTCAGTAAAGCTGCAGCAAGAAAAGTTCTGTCCTTTCATTTGGGATTTAACTGAAAGATGGAATCAACCTGCTGTGTCCAAACTGGTCAGGGAGTATCAGTGCCACTGAATCTAATGCTGCCCTGACTGAGCTTTAACTGTGCCTCTTGCTGAGGTGTGCAGACCTAACTCACAAATCCTGTACATTAAGAGTTCTTCTCTTCTACCTAAATCACTGATCCTGCCTGGGAAACAGGGACATGTTCCTTCTACCCTAACCAGCTGAAGCATTTTCTATGGGGAAGGTTAAAAGGAAAATAATGGGGGAAAGGAAACAAAAGAAGTCACAGAATGCAGCCAGTTCCCACCTCAGAGCACTGCTTTCTTACTTGCTGAACTCCAGTGGACACCTTTGAGCATCTGCTGAAAAAAAGAGAAAACTAAATCTGAAAAAAACACAACAATTTCCACTGTTAGGAATGCTTTTAGCAACCCTGCAGTGGTCCTAATTTTAGACCATTTTTCAGTTAAACTTAGCAATTTCTAGAGTTTAATTACAGAGTTATTTCATTCAGCCTGACAACAAATCATTTCTTCAGTATTTCCCCTGCTTTGTGTGTGCACTTTCTGGGAATGCTGCCTTTGACTTGAACATCCTTCCGAGGGTGTTGTGCACAGACTGCTGCAGTAGGAAAAAAATCCACATCCAGCAGTCACATAAGTAGCGTGTGTCTAATTCTTATGACTAAAGGTAAAGATCAGAAATTTTGCAGATGAACATTATGGCTGCACACTGTCTCATCTTTTCCTTTTGGGAGTAATGAAGGAAGCATTTAGCTAAAGCACTTGCATAGGTAATGTTGCCATCTTGCTTTCAGTCTGAGTTGACAAGTATCTGCAATTTATGCATGAAATATGGAGCATAAATACTGCTCCATCGAGAGCAAACATGTTATGGTAATATAGAATTCAAACAAGAAGTGGGGACTAAAGGGCCATTAAGTTTTTATATTGGTTTTAATAGCACTATCTCACAAATATTCCAGCATGCTGATGGACTGTCTCTCACCACAAACTCTCAGTGCAGACTCTAGGGCTGCCCAAGAGGGATAGAGCAGGATGCCAATATTTGGAAAGACTAGAGAAAATTAGACAGAAATGAAAGAAAAAAGAGTTAAAGTTTAGGACTGTTTGTTCCACTCTCAGCAAACTGAGGCATCTCAGAGGAGGGCACAGGCCTAACTTGAAAGTGTCATGAAGAACTTGAGAACCAGTGAAGATCTGGCAAATGAGAAGTTCTGGTCACTTTGCTCACGGCTTCCTCTCACTTCTGTGAACATTCCACACTGGATTAACACATAGGATTAACAACAAACATTGGGTGATCACCTTAACTTCACTCAGCTTCCACCTTCCCAGTCTCTCACCCTACTATTCCCAGAGCTCTCATGCCCCCACACCTGTGTGCAGGACAGCAAACTCTTACAATGGTTAAATGAGCCCAAGTGTGCCTGAGCTGGGGAGGAGGGGGAGGGTGGGGTGAACCTGTGGTTCAGGGAACAGGTCAGCACTTCTCATCTCAATATACATTTTAAAAGTGCTTCAAATATCTTCAATTCTCCTTGAATTAAATCCTTCTTCATTTTTTTTCTTTCTTTTGTTGTTGTTTTACCTACCTTTGCCATTTCAGCAGCAAAGCAGAGTGGCAGAACCCTCCAGATTTCTTTGCTTCTACTTTTTGAGAACCTTCTCACAAAGCCACATCACTGATCCTGTTTCCTGTGTTCTCTGCACCGTGGAAGTGTTGTGCTTTCATTACTGTGACATCACATTTCCCTGCTTTAAATTCTCTGTAACTCTGTGAAACTTGAAGTGACAGTCAAAGCCAGACACTACTTGAAGCAACGATGGCTTCTTTTGTGGTGCCATCAGAAGACCATGGGCTTTGGGGACTCTAAATTCCACAGGATTTCACCTCCCTCCACAGCATCTTTGCCACCACCATCTCCCTGCCCGTCCTGTTCCTGTGCTGGAACAACTCCTTACCTTCTGTTCAATTCACACACTCTCCAATCTCCTCAGGCAGCCTTACATTCTCCCATCAGTTCCACACTGCACAGATGTCTTTCTAGAACAAAAAGATGCCTTTTTCCAAAGAGGCCAGGATGCCTTTTCCATGACACGAGCATCTGTCTGTCACTGTGCACATCCACTCCCCCAGCTGGCCCACGCTTCCAAACTCTCCTCAGTGGTGATCAGGAACACACACAATCCTCTGGTTTTGCTTTCGTTTCCTTTTATTTGGTTTCCTTCCCAAAGGCTGAGGGTTCTTTCAGGTTCCATCCTGACCCTGTCACAGTGCCTTGGCACAGTGAATGCTGCACACTCCTGTGGCTGCCTCCCTGACATGCCTGGCCCTGCACATGTCCTGCACCCTCTGAGCAGAGCAGCCCAGGGTTTGCTTAGCCCACCTGAGCACCCCTCTGGGGAGCCTCTGCAGGAATCTGCCAGCCCTCCAAACTCTCCTCTCTTGCCTTAGGCAGGATTTCATTGATGACTTGTACAATTCAGCACAGAAGGCAGGAGTTAGGAAGGATTGGCACAGAGCTACTCACCAGTGCTCCTTGCAGAGCTCCCTCTGCCTCTGGTGGGGCTGAGCCACTTCCAGAGGAGTCAGGGGGTTCAATGCAGCACATCCAGCAGCCCTCACTCCATGCCAGCTCCAAGAGCTTTTAGGCTTTTCCCATCCCTGCTGCAAGTTCTGAAGTGAAGCAGCAAGCCCCAGGCATAAAACCACAGCAGTTCATGTGCCCCTGGCAGGCTGTTGGTTTAATCTGTACAGGTTCAGGTGTATGAGATCGATATGAAGGCTTTAGCTACAAAAAAAGTGCAATTTTACATTCCATGTCCCTGATTGCCTTGGCATGTGCTGGAGTTTGCTTAGAACTCTGAGAAGGAAATCAGTCAGCAAGTCCTGCTGCTTCCAGCTCCTCAGATCTGGCTCTTCTCCTTCCTCCATGTCTGTAACACAACCCTCTGCTACCTTCCATTACCTCCTGCTCTTCTGCCACTGACAGATGCTTGTCCCCTTTGGGTTTTAATCTCTACCAGGTTTCTATTCCAGCTTTATTTTGTCATAAACTCTGCTCTAAAGTCAGGATATCTATTATCTACAACTCGTGTGCATGTTCCAACATGTAATTCAGATATAGGTAGTGGTAAAGATCCATTTTTGGAAAAATAGTCCTTTTCTCACTCCACTGTTTCTCCCACTGAACAATGAATCCTCTTTTATGCAGGTCCTTAGGAATGGTGGAAATCACAATTTAAGTCTGCCTCCACATGGAAAAAGAGCCATGTGACCAAACAAGAGTAATGATGGTTAATGAACACCAGTGGGGTGTTGGGAACCAAAGATCCTGCTCAGGCTAACAGGAGAGGGGGTACCCCTTGTCCTGACCAAGCAAAGGCACTGCTGAACACTCCTGTGACAACAGTATGGACAGGAGAGACTGCCACCTGAGGTGAAATGTTGTTTTACAAGAGCAAAACAAAAAATAACTGTGCCAAACCCAGACATTTTCCTAAGAAACTGGCTACCAGTGCTCACAGGGCATTGTGGTTTTATCTGAGTTCAGGGAAGAAGGCAGCTGGAAAGCCTCAAAACTCACAGGAGGAGAGAACAAAAAGGGCTCCAGGGCACAGAACTGGCTAGGAAAGTGTGTTTGAAAACTGCCAGCATGGAAACTGCCAGCTATTGCTGACCTTTCCCATGTTTACAGAGACAGAACTTTCAACACCTGTAACCGGGAGGGAATGAGCTGAAGATCTGACTCACATCATCATTTTCACCTCCTAAGAGAAACAATCCTGTAAGGCTTGAAGCACTCACCGTGCAAGCCACGAGGGCATCGTCCCTGGAGAACAAGCAGTCTCTGAGCGCTGCCACCCGATTTCACTACTGGGGTCTGTTCCACATCCCTCCTCATCGCTCCCAGGAGCATCCTGACCCCCACACACGTTGTCTGTTCTTTGCTGATGCTCCATCCCCTTGGCTCCCCCCCATGCTCCTGCCTGGCAGCAGCACACGGATAGACCCTGCCTGTCCTCAGGCTGCAGCTCTGCTTTCCATGAGGGAGGAGGGACAGGAGGTCTCTCTCGTTTTTCACTGGCACCACTGGCTGTGCGAGGCTTGCACTGACCAGGTTCCTGTCAGACCCTTGCTGCTGAGCCGCAGCTGAGTGATGCTCCCGGGCTCAGGAGGGGATGAGGACGCTGCTCACACTCGGCTCTCGGGACACTGTGGGGAGCCAGGCTCCCTCGCTTGGGACACAGGTGAGGAAGGGACGTTGTTGATGCAGGCACTGCTGGGATCTCCTTGCGGGGAAAATAAACAGTGGAGCTGTCAGAGTCCTCAGGGAGACACTGAGACACCGGGAGACAAGACAGGGCTTGAGCATCACTCATTATTCAGCTTTCTGAAATGAGCTCAGCTGAGAAAAAGCAATTCATTGGTGTTGAGCTTTTGGATTTTTTTTTTTTTTTTTTTTTATCTTGCAACCAGGGGAGATTTGAATTTCTGCTTTGCAAACAGCAAACCGATGTGACTGAGGTTTGGATGTGGTCACCTGGCACCCACGGCTGAAACAAAAAATCTGCACACTGCATGATTAGGGATGAAATTCCGTGTATTGGCAATGTTGGTGACAATCCAGGTGCAGCACGAGGCTCGTGCAGTTGTCTCCATGTGCTTCTCCTGTTTCTTGAAGAAACTCGGTATTTCATCCTCCTGCAAAATATTTTATCAACTCCTTTCTCTGTACAAGGCAATTTGTGATATGGGGTGAGGAGAAAGTTAATTGGAAATAACCTTGGAGGATTTTTATTTATATCTCACTGCTACCGGAATGTGTGTTTGGGTTCTTTCCCCTTCTTTAATGTTTATTTTATACCAAGTTTATAACTGCCACTGCATTATTTTTTTCTGCCTATAAAATACCAAGGATATTGAACTAAAATCTGTGGAATGGTGACCATGTACGTTTTGGGTTTTTTTTTAATCTGAGGTAGGTTTATTTATCTCTGTTAATGCTAGACAGGGATATTTTAGGGATTCATGGCTGGATCCATGTAAAGCCAGACAAAACAAGGAGAAATATGGGCACAGTATTTTTTTGTTAGTGCAGCTTTAATGTGCAAATGAAAATGAGCAATCCTTTTTGTGCTCTACTCCTGCAAGAACAATTCCATGATTATTGATTGTTACTAGAAATAGCTGTTTAATATTGAAATAGCTGTTTGAGGATGCACAATGTTCATGCTGCTTGAGCTTTTTATTTCAAAGTGTTATCAGCACTCACAAATCAGATTTAAACCATTGCCTGCCATAGGATGAGATTTAATTACAAGATTCAATTATTTCTGTATTCAAGATTGATTTCTGGAGGAAGAAGTGATAGAGAAGAGGGACACAGAAGGGTGATACAGAACAAACCACAGTCACACGTGCATCCTCAGGCCAAGAAGCCAAGACATTCCTGTTTCATCATTCACACCAAAAATTATCTCAGCAATGTGAAAGTTGCCAATTTTTCCCCTGCATATTTAAATGATGTTAACAAATTTTAGCTCATTATCTAACCCTTGGTGTCCTCATACAGGGCTTAAAAACAGACTTGCCCCAGCTGTTTGGGTCATGGCCCCAGTTCCCCCAGACCATCGATGTGGAGGGACTGGAACAGACCTGAGAACTGCAGCAGTGCCAAAGCTGGAAGAAGAATCTCTCATTTTCTCTCTCAGCTTTACAGCATGCCTAGACAGGCTCTTTTGAATTAAATGCACATAGATAGCTGTGGGAAATCTCTCCAGTGATGTTTTTAATGTTTTTTTCTTCATTATGTAGTGCCTAGGTTAACCCTTATTGTGCACAGCAATGGTCCTCATGAAAAAGAATTTTCTCAGCAAGGCTTTCTAGACAAGACCCTTCTCTGCCCCGGTGCTGTCTTGTGGAACAAGGCTGAGGGAACCCTGCTGAAAGTGGAGGAGAGGGCAGAGGGAGGGAAACCAAGCCCTGCAGAGATGCCAGTGCCATGGATGATGCCAGTTTCCCTCTCCTTGGAAACATGGCCTCTCCCTCTCACTGTCTGCTCAGCACGACTTTCAGACCAAACTAGTTTTGCCTTTATGACCCCTGGAAGCTCTGAGTTCTCAGTGCCTTGGGGTGGGCAGGGCTGGAATCCCAGCTCCAGGGGAGTCACAGGGGCAGAGGTACAACCTCAGTCCCTTTGATCAGCCTGGCTGGCAGGAGCCCTGGCACAGGGTGTGCAATGGCATCCTGTGCTCAGTCTCCTGTCAGCTCTGACTGTGACATTCCCTGAACACCAAGGAGTTACCCTCCAGCTTTGATCATGTCAGTTTATTGGGAAACAGAGATTATGTGATACTGCTGTGCTAAGCTTCTTGGAATCACAGATATCCAGCAGTTAAATCAACAAAGGTAATGCACCTCGTGGTTTGGCCAACAGAAGGCATCTTCTGATAATAATCACCAAAGTGTCTTTTACTGCTCTCAGTAAAATACATATTTGCTTTGGTGTGCATCTTGAACAAAACAAGGAGAACCTTCTCACACTGCTCCTTTGCCCTCCCCTGCTCTGGAAGACACTCACTGCTGTGCCTGCAGCAGAGGGGAAGCTGGCAGTGTGCAATGCTGCCTCTTTAGAATGTTTCCTATTCCACTGGGACAGAGGTGCACCACAAAAAGCACAGGAATTTATTTGTAATGGACCTGATTTACTGCAGGTGTGTTTACCTGGCTCAGCTGCCAGGATGCAGGACTAGTGCACAAGTTTTGGCAGTGTTTGGTAATAAAGACTGGTGGTCCCATGCCCAGTGTGCTCCAGGAATACCAGTGACCCTGGAAGCACAGTGGCAGTAATTAACACATTTGAACCTGGTGCTGGCTGTGACAGGCTCTGCACTGTGGGGACCTTTTGTTCACCACAGGCAGCTCTGCAGCATCTCCACATCTTCAGTGAATCATTCCTTCAGTGAGACAGTCATGTGCATGTTGTCTGACCCTCTGCACAGGGAAGAAGTGTCATAGAAGCATAGAAGGGTTTGGGTTGCAAGGGGCCTGAAGGATCTTCTCATTCCAACCCTCAGGAGGACCTCATTCCAACAAGCAGGAGCACCTTCCACCAGACCTGGTTGCTGCAAGCCCCATCCAACCTGGCTTGGACACTTGGAGCCCAATCCTCTCTCTGCACTGGTACAGTCCTGTCCCAAACACTCATCCTGGTGGTCAGAGCACATGTCCCAGTGTGTGGGCTGGGAGGGTCTGTGATTTGCTTTACTGTACCTGTGCACACACAGAGATGAAGTTTCAGGGGGAGCCAGTTCTGGGGTTTTACTGGCATCAAGTGTTTCCTCTCTTATGGTCTTTGCTTTGCAGATTTGTACCATGTCCATTGTCAGTGACTGCCACAGGAACTGTCAGTGCAGGTGTTAATTCATCCTGCCATGGGACGAGTGAAAACCCCTGCTATTTGTCCCTCCCCTGGGCATGTCCCTTTACAGGCCTCTCTCTAAGGCTGGTTGGATGCATCCCCCTTTCTTAGGGAACCTCCAGGAGCCCGTTCCCAGAGGAGAGGAGGGGGCTGTGTGTGAGCACTCCCTGCTCCCAGCTGGGTCACAGACAGACTTCCTTGCAATGGTTTGGCACTTGTATTTCTCATTGGGTCAGACACACTGAGGAGAAAAAAATGTGTTTAACTATTACAACTTGTCAAAGTTCCAGTTAAGCTCGATGTTAGGCAAAAAGGAAGATAGAGCTAGGGAATAGATTCATTTTTTGTCAGTGACTCGAGATAAAAGATTCGGTGAGAGGCATCCTGTGAAGTGCTAAACTGATGATGAGTTCTGAAGACATACGTCTCTGCTCTGACAGGACCTAATACTACATAAAAGGTATTTTTCAAGCAGTGCTTCAAACACTTATTGGCCAGAGAAGAGGCCTTAATGTGAACATTTATGCAAAATATAAATCACAATATCACAATCACAAAATCACTCTTCACTGAGAGCAGATAAACATGCTGTACATTGCTTGGAAGGCATTAGAAATGTCCATTCAGGCAGCCTGAATTCCTTCTGCCTCTTCTGTTTTTACCACAGAGTGGGAATAGTGTGCAAGTTTATTCCAGGTTGTGCAAGACTGCAGCTTGCACATGCTGCCTGTGGCACCAAGGCACACAACTCCCATGGTTTGGCAGGGAGAGACACAGCTCTGAACAAGCTCAGGACACTCGGGAATTCTGCTGCTGTCATCACCCACACAGCACACACAGCAATGTGGGCATCAGGGTGCTGTGCCCAAGCTGCTGGGGCCTGGGCAGTGGGCTCACACTGCTCCTTGTGCCGTGGATCAAGGGTGGTTCCACTCCATCCTGCAGCATCCTCCTGCAGCCACCTGCCTGCACCAGCCTGTCCTCTTGCTCCAAGCTAGGTTGGCATCTGTACCAGGAGATAATGGAAACTGAGTGCTGTTCTGAGGAAGCTGATGGCATTTTCTGGAAGCTGAGGGGTTTATCAATCGCTTTAGTTTCTGAGTAAGACACACCCAATCCAGTCAGAATCCAGGTTCCTCATCCCCTCTTAATGGCTGTCCAGCCAAGGCCCAGCAGCATGCCTCAGTGCCCTGAGCCACAGGAATCAGCCTTTGCCTTACCCAGACAATGAGGGCCTTTGTTCCATGGGAAGAAGGCACCTGACTGAAGCAGGTGACACTCATTTGAATCTGAGACTTGGGGAGGTTAAAATTCCCTCACACTTTGTGATCCAGTGCCTGCTGAGGAATGGTCCCCTCCAAGATACCGTGCTCCGGTTGACTGGGCTGTTTGCTGGTGCTGTTATCATTCTGCCATCAGTGGTGTTATCAGCCTCTCTCCATGCTTGGTGAGTTTCCCTTTGTTGTCATCCAGGTAGAAAGGTGATCCCTCAGCTGTGGTACCCACGATGAGCTCCACTGAAGCCCGACTTTGTGTGCTTCCCTGGGATTTCACAGGTGCAGCCAGTCGCCGAGTTCAGGCACAGGTTCCTCTGAAGTGATAAAAACAACATTGCTGATGAACCTAAAAATGTTGCTGTGAAACATTTTCTGTGAAAAATCAGACAAGTTAGTGAGGGAACAGAGATGGAGAGCACAGGCCTGATGAGGAGTGGCTGGGGGTGCTCAGCCTGCAGAAAAGGAGGCTCAGGAACTCCCTGCCAGGAGGCTGTAGCCAAGTGAGGCTCAGTCTCTTTTCCCAGGTAACAGGTGTCAGGACAAGGGAAAACAGCCTCAAGCTGCATCAGGGGAAGTTTAGGTTGGATATTGGGAAAATTTCTTTCCAGAAAGGACTGTCCAGCCCTGGCACAGCTGCCTGGGGCAGTGGTGGAGTCCCCATCCCTGGAGGGATTTAACAGGCATGTGGATGTGACACCTGGGGACATGGGTTAGTGGTGGCCTTGTCAGTGCTGGGGGAGCAGTTGCACTCAATGATCTCAGAGTACTTTTCCAACCTCAGTGCTGTTGTGATTCTGTGTCTAAGGAGGAAGTGGAGGAGAAAAGGGATAGAAGCCCATGTGGAAGTTTGCTGGCTCAGTCCCACAGGAGTGCATTCTGTGCCAGTCGCTCACATGAACATGCTGAGGTATGATTAGCTTTGACTTCTCTGATACTTATCTGCATAATTTGTTCTATGTTTTCACTTATCTCTCCTTTAATAAGAAAACATGCCAATAACTGAATGTGTGGGTCAAGTTCTATTTGTCAATTTAATTTGTTTTGGCTACGACGTGAAGATTAAAACATGCAAGTGAGAGGGAAATAGGCTGAATATGAACGCAGGTGATCTGAATGCACAGCCAGAAACCTGGGCTTAGACTATCCACTGCAAACCCCCTACTTGGGTCAGTAACACTTTCCTGGGAAAGGGAACTGATGTAAGCAGGTTCAAACTTGGCTCTGGTGAGCCAGATGTGACCAAAAAGGATCTGCTCATTAAATGCAAACCATAAGTATCTCAGACTCTCCATTCTGGATTATCCTAAACATGATTGATTTTTTTAATTGGCTTGTAAATGCAGCTGGAAATCACTTTTCTTTTGGTAACTGCTGGTATTATGCAAATGTCACATGGCCAGAGCATTTTGGGAAGAGGATTTAAGGGAAGGTGCTTTCTTTACAGCTGAAGAACAGAAATGCAAAGGAGAGGCAGACCTTCCCTGGCATGCACAACATCTTGGCCCTGAGTGGAAAGGACAGTGGGTGCTGGACACCCCCATGGGTGTCAGAGTAAGGGGCTTTTACAGAGAGAGCAGTTCATCCTGCAGACCATCCAGGTACACCCCCTGAGCAGAAATATTTTTCCTACAAGAAAATCAGTAGTGGAAAGGAGATATTAAAAAGAATGATATTTAATGTGATGTGAGAGAGATGATTATTCATGGCAGATGATGGTGAGAGCTGGGGAATCACAGTGTCTGTCCTGGTTTGAAGGACNACAGGGAGGAGTTACTGGTTGTACACACAGGGAATTGTTCCTTTCCCTCTGAATAAAACATACTTTGCTTTCACACATACTCGCTGGTGTGACAGGCAAGACAGTGCAAAGGATGAAGGATACTTGCACTTAAGGGCTTCTAGGAAAGAAATCTTGTTTTGTTGGGTTTCTTATTTTGCAGAAGAATCTTATGTTTGAATCCAAGCCTCCCTGCTCTCAGCAGAAGGCAGCTGGCACTAAACCCTGACTCAATCTAGGGTAATATTGTGCGTGTGAGTGCTGGGGTAATGGTTAGACTTGATGATCTTAAAGGTATTTTCCAACCTAAATGGTTCTGTGATTCAATGGAAATCCTAACTAGCTAGGGTAACAGCTAGGACAGACCTGAAAGGACTGCCTGATTTCCTTGACTCAAAAGACAGACTATGACACCTGGGAATGTTTCTGCTCAGACAGGAGCCTGGCCAGGGCTGGCTCCTCTTGCCGAGGGCTGTTCCACAGAGGGCTGAGGTGTATCCACTGCCAGAGCAGGCATCCCATAGTGATCCCCTGCTAGGACTCCTGGTTGCCCAGGCTCAAACCAAGCTGGCAAATCTTGAGCTGAAGCTGAGCCAGACTCAAGGGACACTCACCAGCTGCCTGGGGAACCCTGCTGGCTGCCCAGTCCACCTCACCTCTCTGCTTCCAGGGTGAGGGATCTCTCCTCAGACCAGAGGGGGTCACCGTCAGGAGGGAAATTCTGTGTGTATTACCTGCTTCGAGGCTCTCCCTGGAGCCAGGAATGTTGCAAGTGAGCGAGCAGCTACAAAAGAACCATCTAATTAAGATCTGAAGTCATCAATCTGTGATCGCTTGTTTTCACTGTGGCTTTATATGATATTTGCCTTAAAAAGAGCAAGAGCCAAGGGCAAAGCAGGCTGTATGAAATGATTTATGGCTTTGTCCACTGTTTCCTCCTGCACCAGCTTGGAAAGTGTACTTCAGGTCAAGATGCTGTGTGTGCCATGGACAGCCTTTCCTCATCAGAAATTTTTCAGTGAAAAAAAAAATTAATCTGCTTTTTTTTTTACTTTCCATAGGTCAACATTAGGATGCAAGGTCAGAGCTCAACTTCGAGTGGAAAACAGGGATAAGTGATGCCTGCAGCCCCTGGACACCCCATGCCTCATACAGAGGCAGCTCCTACAAGGACTTGAAAGTAAGTTTGAAAAATATATTCAAAAATATAATCAATTGCACAGAATGAAGCTGTGGGGGCAAGTGACAGCAAAAGGTTGCCCAAAGATCGTGGTACTTTAAAAAACAGCACTGATTGCTGCTGTTGTCATGCTGTGACTGCCTTCCTGAAACAGTTCTCTGCAAGATTCATTGGGCAAAGGCCGAAATGTTATTTAATTGTACAATAACCCCATAACTATGCCACAGCCATAGTTGTTGCCAGGTGGGTAAGAACACTTGATTTGCATTAAATCCTGAGGACATAGTTTAGGCAGTGATTTGCTCCTGCCATTGCTGAGTTTCAGCCCAATTCCTGATCCCAGATGCAGCTCTGGCAGAGGATGTATGCACACATTTAGGGCTGGATTCTGTTCAGCTGCAGATGGACCTTGTGCTGGCCACATCACAGGAGCTACATCTATCCTAAGTGTCAGATGGACTCGGTGGCAGCAAGGGAAACCAGAAAATCTTCCTTTTTACAGGAGGGGAGGGGAGAGGAGAGGAGAGGAGAGGGCACAACTGAATTTGTGACCTTCGTACACGCAGCTTGGGAAGCTGCCGATGTTCCCCGGGTCGGGCGGGGGTGAAGCAGCTCCCGGCGATCACCCAGTGCCCTCTGCTGACACCAGACCGGAGTAGCCTCTGCAGAAGCCCGAGCAGTATCAACCGAGCTGCTCAACAGAGATCCCGAGCTCTTAATTCCTCTGGCAGCACAAAACCACAACAATTCCCCTCTGGGAGAATGCTGGAACCGCGCTGGCCTGTCCCTTCCCGCAGCTCCAGCGGGGATGCCCCGTGTCCTGCCCGTGCCTGCCTGCCAGGATGCGCCCTTGGAAACACCCATGATTCAGCCGTGCAGGACGCTGTGGAAAAACACTCCTATGAGACTGACTTCTGCACCACATCGCGTGTTAAGGGGATGATCCTCCTGTGCCAGTGGAGGGTATTCCTACGTCCGTATGTCCACGTGTCCTTGTGTCTGTGTGCGGGGGTGCTCACAACCTGCTTTGCCTACCCAGTTGACTCCTGCCTGGTCTCGGTGCCCTCTAGTGTTGTGAACAACCCAGTATGTAAAAAAACTGTAAAATTGATCCCTGCTTCAGAATTCCTGGCTTTGCTAACTCTTATATACAAATTCCGTTAGTTATGCAGCCCAATTACAATTCAACGGAGACAAGGTGACCGTGAGCATATCGGATGATGACAGCACACCACCAGACACCTGAGAACACAGTTCTGTAAACTGAAGCTGACATCTCCAGGGCCTCAGCCTGCCAACCACACCCAAATCTGCTGGCTATACAGCACTCTACCTGATGCAGCCATCTCTGCATCTGGTATCATCAGCTTTCCCAGATGTTCTCCTGGCTGTGGCTGTGAGGTGCTGATTGAGCTGGGAAATAATCCACCTCAGTAACATCTGGTCCAGCAGACAGGAACTGGGATTAGAGCAGGTCTGCGTGCTTTGGTCTCAGACACACGGTTGGCGGGCTCAGGGTGGTCAGAGCAGCACAGCTTCCCAGGACCTCAGTGGGGACCACCACCAACCACCCCTAACCAACCACAAACTACCACCAACCACCCCTAACCAGCCACAAACCACCACAATCACTAACCCACCACTAACCACCCCTAACCAACCACAATCACTAACCCACCCCTAACCAACCACAAACTACCACCAACCACCACTAACCAACCACAAACCACCACAATCACTAACCAACCACTAACCACTACAAACCACCACTAACCAACCACAGACCACCGCTAACTAACCACAGACCACCAACTACCACCGCAAGCAGCCAGCAACAGCTGGGTCCAGGGCATCTCCGCCCACGNACACCCCTAACCAACCACAAACTGTCACTAACCACCACAAACTACCACTAACCAACCACAAACCACCACAATCACTAACTAACCACTACAAACCACCACTAACCACCCCTAACCAACCACAAACTATCACAAACCACCCACAAACTACCACCAACCACCACTAACCAACCACAAAGCACCACAATCACTAACCCACCACTAACCACTACAAACCACCACTAACCAACCACAGACCACCGCTAACTAACCACAGACCACCAACTACCACCGCAAGCAGCCAGCAACAGCTGGGTCCAGGGCAGCTCCGCCCACGCCCACCCAGCAGCTGGACGCTCTACCGGCAAATCCCTCACTCCGACTCAATCGGTTTTTAGCAGAAATCCGCTCTGCAGGTGACCTCTGCTGGCGGGGCTGTGCTCAGTGAAACCGCTCTGGTGCCAGGCTCCCGCAGGGCAGCCGCTGGTGTCCCTGTCCCCCCACGGGAGCCCCCCCTCGGGCCGTGGCCGTGGGTGATGCAATGAGGCGATTGCATCATTGGCAGCCCGGCGGAGCCGCCTGCCCGTGCGAGCGGTGAAATCACCCTCGCCGCCCGGAACGGCTCCTCCGAGCTCCCCTCGCCTGCGGGGTTGCGTCATTGCCCGGCTGAAGCACTGGGCTGATAAATCCCACCGCTTCGTGAGGGAACAGGGGGAGAGAGGGCAGGTCCCGCGGGGAGCGGCTGAGGGAGGTGGGAAAGGGGCTCAGCCTGGAGAAAAGGAGGCTCAGGCGGGACCCTCTGACTCTGCACAACTCCCTGCCAGGAGGGACAGCCAGGGGGGATCGGGCTCTGCTCCCAGGGAACAAGGGACAGGATGAGAGGAAACGGACCCAGTTTGCACCAGGGGAGGTCCAGGGATATGAAGGAAAAGTTCTTGCCTGCAAAGTGGCCAGGCGCAGGCTGCCCAAGGCACTGGTGGAATCACCATCCCCGCAGGTGTTCAAAAGGAGTGTGGTGGGGCACTTGGGAGCATTGTTTGCTGGTGAATATGGTGCGTGCTGGGTTAACATTTGGACTCGATGTTCTTAAAGGCCTTTTCCAACAATAATAATTTTGTGGACTTGACTGCTTAATAGAATTTCATTAAATCCTTTCAGTTTTTCCAACTTGACAGTCTGGCTTCTGTTGAAGCTGCTACACAGTGGCAGTGGGGAGCCAAGGAGAGGTCTCAAAAGCATTGGCTAGAATGAGAGCACTTGTAGTTTGAAAGGAAAGAGAGAGAAATGGGGACTATGCCCCAAAATAACAGGTTTAAACCCAAACACAGTTCAGGTACTCATCCTGGCACAGCAACCAGTATGGCCCAGAGCTCAGAAATCAGCAGCACTGACTGGAGGCTGGGAATGCAGTGGGAAGGCAGCTGGATGGCAGCAGGGCCCTGTCCTGGGCCTGGGTCAGGACTGAGGAGCAATAGTTCAGGGACAGCGCGCCGAAGGGGGAGCACTAAGGGCTGTCACTGAGGAAACCAACTCCCCCTGCACACGGAGGTTCAGTTCCCACACCAGTTTGGACTCTACTGTGGTAGAGTCGGTCATTGCACGGCAATCTTGGGATGCCTCCGGTGCGGCTCCCCAGAACGGCGCAGAGACTGAGGGCGAGTCACGGCAAGGGCTGGGAGACGCTAATGCTCAGCCTGGGAGAAGCTCTCCGTTATGGGGGCGGCCGTGCCCGGTGTGTGCTGCCCACACAACCGATACACCCACCGCACACACACAGTGCACACCGCACACACTGTGCCTGGCACGGCCGCATCCGAACCCCTGAGTTTATTCCTTTCTGCTGGGTGCTCTCCCACGCCTGGCGAAGGGCGCCGGGCCCGGGGCTCCTTCAGCCTCCAGCCCACACCTGAGGTGCTGGACAACTCCAAGTCTTTGGGAACAAGGTCCCGCAAGCCGGGGGGTTCTCTAGTGTCACACCGCGGCCGGGGACACGGGACACCCCGGCACTGCTGGGCCCAGACTCCGCTCGGCGCTGAGCTCCGACCCCGCAGCCGCCGCCGCCG
>VZTR01003662.1:541003-570449 GCA_013400775.1 Chaetops frenatus
GGCGCTCTCCGGGACGCGCCCACGGCCGGCACCCGCGTGGGCGCCGCGCAGCGCGCTGCCTCCGCACCCGTCCCGCCGCCAGCCTCGCCTCCGCTGCTTTTCCAGAAACGAGCAGCTGCCAGATGCGGGGGTCGGTAGGTTTAGGTTGCATGTTAGGAACGATTTCTTCTCCGAAAAATTTCTTGCCCCGCCACAGGCGGTGGTGAAGTCACCGTTGGGGGAGATTGAGTGGACGCGTGGATGTGGCACTTGGGGACGTGGTGGCCTGAGCAGTGCTGGGGGGAACAGCTGGACTCCGTGGTCTCAGAGAGCTTTTATGGCTTCAGCGATTCTCTGATTATTGCAGGAAGATCGTGGTAGTTACACTTAAGAATTAGATGCGGGGCACAAAAAACAGGTGAAAATCCTAAGTTTTATACAAATTGATAGGAACTTTTGAAGTGTTACTTGAGATGCCTGGTAAGGCAGAGTGTGGGTTTCCAAGGTGGGCAGCCCTACCTTGGCAAAAATCACTGGAAAGTGGGCATTGCGCCCTGGGGGCTCCTGCTGGGCGCTGAAGAGGGTTGAGAGCAGCCCGGAGCACTTCTTTCCCACCGGAGCACACGGTGCTTTCACTTAAAGCAAACGAAAGTCTCCAGCCACCCCAGATAAAACAATGAGTGGGTAATCGTGTGCATAGAATCTCCCGACTGGGAAACTTGCTGATTTCCAAGCCACGTGGAAAGCCTCAGATCCCGTCTTTTTCCCTCCGTTTTGCTTCTATGAGAAGCCCTTTGCCCACCCAAGTCCCATTGCTGCAAAGGTTCTCCCAGCATGGTTTGTGGCACAGGGAGGCTGCCTGGACCAGAGTGGGGGAATGGCTGAGCAGGAGACTGGAACTGACTGTGGCCAGCCATGAGGCATGCACTCACATTTTCCAGATAGCATTTTTCCCCCCTGCTTTTCACTTGCAGTTCTTTTTTAGGATTTCAGCTCTCTGTTCTTAGGTTCCAGTGTATACAAGTGTCTCATCTGAGGCATAGTGCTGCCTGACTGTGCCAGTCAGTCCTGCAGCAGAGTAGAAAACTCCTGTTATGTGTGTGGAGGCTCATGTGGTGACACGGAAGAGCCACTGCCGGGGTTTGAGTGTCTGAGCCCCTGAGGGTGGTCTGGGCACCTCCTGTCCCAGGCAAGCAGAGACCCATGGCTGGAGGGGACAGGGTCTGTGGCTGGGACAGGAAGCAGCCACCCCATCTCTTGCTGTCCTGCCTGAATCCCTGCCAGCCCCTCCTGCCCCAGGACCTGCTGGGCAGATGGGGAGAATCAGCAGCACCAAAGTTTTCACTGATTACTTTCATTTTGTACCTTTTCACTTACTATTTTCCTCACCCTTGTTTTCCTCCCAGAATCCATTAGCTGCACACAAAAGAAATAGACTGGATTCCAGTATAGTCTTATTTTTTTTTTTAATTACACTTTCACAGAGCAAAGACAATGGCTGAGCTGTAGTGTTGTCACAGGGTGGATGAACTGCAGCTCATGCTGTGGCATTGCTGGAACCATTTCATCTCATGCAGTGAAAACTCATTCAGGAGCTCGTGGTTTTGGTATCTTAAGGGCTGATGCAGGGGGGAGCCCATTCTGCTCTCCTTCTCAGGCAGGATGTCTCTTCAAGGCAATAAAAGAGTTCTTTAACAAATTAATGATGTTTTGAAGTTAGATCTCATGCATCTGGCGGTGATGGCAGGAGGCTTTTCTTCCCCCCAGTCTCTAAGTACATTGATACTGTGTCCCATGTGTAGTCATTGTTAGTGTGTCACCTTTACATTCCCCTGGGGCAGGTAAAATGAGGGGCTCTGGCAGTCGCAGGGAGACTCCATGTGGTTCCCAAGGAGGTGGGAGTTGTTGGTTTGGGCTTTTCCTTTAGCCTCAGTAAGACCAGTTGTTTCAGTCACACATTGGGTGATCCAAGGTTGCTGCCATACCAGGGCAGTGCCAGGTTTAGATGCATCTTCCACGTACAAATCAAATGTCTTGGTTCTGGTGGTGTTGAAATAAGAAGTACAAAGGTCCCCCAGCTTTGAATTTCATGCCAGATATTCAACAAAGTGTTGGTTCCCTGTATTGTTACACTTGAGCAGCAGCAGACGTGCCCTGTGCCCAGTATCCTGCTGGCACATTGGGGATGGCTGTCTCCTCCATCTTGAGTGATTCCATCATCCTGGCAGACGTCCTTGTGCATGGATAAGCTCTGAGACAGGATTCCTTTGGCCTGTGTAACTTTCTGTATTTGGCAAACTGCTTTAAACCGGGTTCTTGTGGGGAGGGGGCTTTTGGGGCATTGTCTCAGCTGCAGGCCCTTTACAAGGCTGGGAGATTCTGTAAATATATGAAAGTGGCAAAGTTGTGTTCACAGGACGGTTTCACCAAAAATTCCTGCTGGTTTGGGGTTTTTTTTTGTTTTGTTGAGGACTTTTTTCACCAGTGCTTTTTTCCTTACAGCACTTTGGAGAGTGGGTAAAAATCAGCCCCTTGCTCTCCATACTCTGGTATCTGGGCTCCTTTCCTGTTGCCTGCAATTCTGTTTCATTCATCTTGTGCTCTTATTAGGAGGAAAAGCCTGAACCAAACTCCAGACCGGGGCATCAGCAGTGCTGACCCACACATCTGGCAGAGGTACCTGCTGGCAGGGGCGAGCTGGGCAGTGGGCACTGAGCTCACCACGAGGCTGGGCTCAGGGCCCTGGCATGCTGGCCTCCCAGAGCAGTTGGGTGACACCTGCCTGGTGTGCCAGCCCCCCAAAGCAGTTCTGTGTCACCCATCTGGGACCTGGCTCCCTGCTTTTCATTTTCTCTCCTGCATTCATCCTGTAGCAGAACCCTGACACCAAACCCTGTGCATCTCCTGGGGCAGTGGCACTAGGCTCCCTCTTCTGAGATAGGGACAAATCTTTTTTTATTCAGTGGTGCCAGGAACCTTTATGCTAGTTATAAGCTGTGCCCATGCCCCTCCCGAGGTGCTTGCAAGATAGATTTAGTCCCTTCAGCTCCTGCTGGCCTGTCCCCGTGGACTTGGCTGCTGATCCTTGTATCAGCCCATGTGGTGTGAGCAGGAGCTATGTGAGGGTGACTCATGCACCGTGCTCGTCTGGGCAGACCTCATCTCCCATGAATCTCGGCCCTCCAGAGCCGGGGGAGCCCAGCCAAGTGTCCGCTTCCAAAAGGCACCCGCAAGGGAGTGGTGGGATTAGGCAGAAAAAGCCTGCAGAGGAATGCTGCTGTGGGAGGGGAAGGAGCTGGGGCAGGAGGGGCTGGGGTCCTGTAGATGATCCCCCTCTGCTGCAACAGCCTTGCAAGGGCCAGACATCTGGCCAAGCTTCCCTCCCAGAGGACGGCTCTGGTTGGGGTGCCGGGTTCTCCCGGGCAGTTCAGGGTGGTGCCCTCCAAAAGGTGTTCACTGTTCCTCATGGGTGTTAACCCAAGGCAGGTTGAACTGTTTCTCTCCTGATTTTCTGCACGAGGTAATAGGAAAAGCAAAGTGGAGATTGGTCTAGTTAGAGTGGATTTTATTCCTTTTCTGTCATCATGGGAAGAACCCATCTAAGATCTGCAGAAATAATCAGGCAGCCCCAAAACTCCAAATAAATTGCTCTGTTTTGTAGCTTCAGTCTGAACTGAACTGAATCTCTGATGGAGATGCTGGTCCTGTGCTGCCCTTTGAGCCACCCTTGCTGACAGTGTGGCCCCGAGGCTCCTGGGCTGGTTCTGTTGCTACCTTCTGCTGAGCCATTAATGCACCTCAGGAAGGCTCTGGAGGGTGTTTCAGAGGGAGGTGGGAGCTTTTTCTGCTGCTCCTCTGAGTTTGCTGTGAGTGATGCCATGCAGAGCTGAAATATGCATGGAGCAAGAGTCTGAGCAACTGCACAGCTCCAGAGTGGAGCAGCAGGGCCACAGGTGTGTGTGTGTGTGTGTCCCTTTCTCTTGAGGATGCAGGGTGTGAGGGCGTGTGAGGAATTGTGTCCTGTCCTGCCAGGGACACATCAGCCACCAACATTTGGTGCTGTCATACCAATACAGCCTCATTGGCCAGAGCTGGGCTGCTGAATCCTGAAGCTGGGGCTTTGCTGAGCCTTTGTTGGGGCTGAGCTCTCTGCTGATTGTCTCTGGTACCCAGAGCCATAGCTGGGGCTGGCAGAATCCACTGGTGACCTGGGCAGTTAGTGGTCAGTACTTCAATACTGTGACTAAAATGACATTTGCTGCATTGTGAGGCTGTGAGATGACAACAGAACAGGGCAGCTCATCAGAATGGGCCTTGCTGGGAATCCTGGAACTGATGGAGCCAGCAATTACCTCCTGCCCAAGTCCCCCCCCATGGTGCTCAGCAGTGTCAGGTGCTGTGCTGGCCAGGTGGAAATGTCCACCCAGAGACAGGCACACTGCTCATCCCAAATGTGTTAGGGCTGGTTTTGATCCCTCTGCCTTCTCTTCCTCTCGTCCCCAGGCTCCCCTCTCCTCTTCAGCACAATGGCCTGCCAAGAGAGTGAGTATCTGGATGACCAGAAGAAATGTGTCCCCTGCAGAAAGTGCATGCCCGGGCAGGAGCTTTCCAAGGTAAATTGGCTTCTCTGTAAGGAGCACAAATCATCATGGGTGGCACAGCTGGGTGAATCCTCTGCCAGCCTCCCTTCAGAAAGATGATCTTAGGTCCCAGCATGTTAGCAAGAGCTGAAGCTTGCTAGGATGGGATGGTGGATTGTTTCACTTATCCCGGTAGAAGGGTGAGACAATGGAAGCAGGAGGTGGTGAGGGATTTAAGGCAGCACACCTGATTTCTCTTTTTGCTGACAGAAGTCTAAATTTCCTCTGGTCTGTAGCCCCGAGCAAGGTCACACTGCATGTCTGGGCAACACGTGGGTGGGTGCCAGCAGGACTTCTGCAGGGGGTCCCATCCTGGCCTCAGTGATGGAGTCCCAGGAGAGTTCCCCTGCTGGTGCCTCCTGGGGCGTGGCGCTGCTGGAGCTTTCCCACACCCAAAGCGCACCAGCAGGCCCCAGGTGGGCAGCAGGCAGGGTCCCTGAGTGTCTCCCGGGAGCTGCACTGCTGGCCTCAGCTGCCTTCTGAGCACCCCACGCGAGCGGTGACCCTGCCACCCTGTGCCCCCGAAGAAGGGGACACCGTTTCCCTCAGTACCATTAGGAACCCGTGGTGGCCCCTCACCACAGCCGTGCCCCCAACCCGGTGCCTTGCAGGACTGCGGCGACGGCAGCGGCGGGGACGCGCAGTGCGTGGCCTGCCCCCCCAGGAAGTTCAAGGACCGCTGGGGACATCACGGCTGCAAGCCCTGCCTGTCCTGCGCCCTCATCAACCGCCTCCAGAAGTCCAACTGCACGGCCACGGCCGACGCCGTCTGCGGGGAGTGCCTGCCGGGGTGAGCAGGGAGCACAGCCACGCCTGGGGGCAGGCAGGGAGGGGCTGGGCAGAGGGGGCTTTACCTCAGGCCATCCGTGGTCCCACAGGGGCCTAAGAGGAGCCTGGTGACCCAGTGATGCCTCTGTGAGGATGCTAATGATGTGGAAGTCAGAGCCGTCTGGTGGGTCCCCACTGTAGCTCCAGAGAAGGGAACCTGAAGGCTCCTGTAAATGAGCCATGGAAGAAAACTTCCAGGCTTGAACTGTTCTTGTAGACACCAGGGTGGCTGAGGCCTGGAAGATGAGGGGTTGTAGAGCACTGTGGTTGGTAGTCCCCAAAGAGGGGGTTTAAGGGGTTACTGAAATTAAAGGGCTGTGTACAGACAGCTCAGGCCAAGCCCAGGGGCTGCAGACACAGATGGCCAGCGGTGGGTCTGGGACCAGGAGCAAGTCAGGACTCCAGTGTATGAGCCTCTTATCAGGCAGAGCTGTAGCTGGGGTGTTCCTGGCCCTTTGGGGAGCTATTAGTCACTATAATCCACTTCAGCAGATTTAGGGATTGGAGGGGCTGTTGGAAAGATGTTGCTTCGTGACAAATGGCTAAACATGAACAAGTAGGTGTGATGCAGCTCCAGCCAGCGATGAGAGCCCTGTAGCTCCTGTTGCCAGCCAGGCAGGAGTCTGGGGTCAGCTGTCCCCCTCTGCTATGGGGTGGATGGCACAGCTGGCTGCGGTGGCTGGGCTGTGCTGAGCCCCTCTGCTCTGTTGGCAGGTTTTACCGGAAGGCACGGATCAGCGGGCAGCTGGAGTGGGAGTGCATTCCCTGCACCAAGCAGACGCCATCCTCTGAGCCACAGTGTAGGTGCCCCCACGCTGGTGGGGTTGGGGCAGGTGGTGTGGGCACAGCAGAGCCACAGCCCCACTGGAGGAGGCACCGTCATGGCATGTGACGAGGGATGGGCAGGGAAGGGGTGGTCCAAGCCTCGGAGTTTGGCTCCAGCGCTTTGTGCCTGTTTGCAGGTCGGTCCAGAACAAACCTGGTGAAGGTCGCTGTCCCTACTGTACCACCACAGGACACAGCCCTTCTTGCACTGACCAGCAGTGCCCTGGTCATCATCGTCCTGGTGCTTCTGGCACTCTCCATCATCTACTGCAAGCGATTCTGGAAAAGCCAGTGCCAGAGAGGTGAGTTGGGGCTCTCCTTGCCGTGCCATTCACCTGTGCCCATGGCCCCTTCTTGCTGGGTAGAGCATTGCCACTTTCACAGCACAGTGACCCAACTGTTCCTCAGCTAGTGCAGAATAGACATCTCATCTTGCTTCTCATGCCTGGAGGAGCTCTCATGTGCTTTTCCTGCTCAGTGACACAGAGGAGCCTCCCCCCTTCTTAGGGCCATCTGGAGGAGGAGGAGGTGGTCATTTCACAGTCGGAACTAGGGATCCTCCCTTCTGAGGTTTCTCTGGTTGGGTGGCTCTTTGCTGCTGAAGGAAGAGGGCTGTAGGTTTGGTGTCCAGGGTTGGGGCAGGATGGCATCCAGCAGCATGCCAGGGAGCTGCTGGCTCCCAGCTCCTTGCTGGCAGACATACCACAGGGATGAGGACATGCTAGGGAAGCGAGCCAAACCTTTGCTCAGGTTGTTTCTCCTCTATCCTCCAAGTCTTCCTGAGGACTCAGAATTTCTCGGGCCAGCGAGCAACGTTCCCGACTGCAGCAGCACCTGGCAGGTTCCTGTGTGAGGAGCAGATGTCTGGACCCTGCTGCCTGGGTGTGAAGAATTTGAGCCCTTGCTACAGGCAGGCAGAAGGTACCTGCTCTTGCTGCCTTCCATGGGGAGGGAGGATGGTGCTGGGCTCCAGCTCACATGGTCCCGGGATGAGATGCCCTTAGGCAGGAGGGATGGAGCTGGATGGTGAGCTTCACTGATCTGTGCTGGTTTCTGGTTCCAGGCCCGGTGGAAGCGGTGCAGTTCATTTCGGATGGGGAAGCCGTGGGTCTCCAGCTCCCCTCTCTCCAGCCAGAGATGGACTTGCCACCAGCCATTGCAGTCAGCACTGCCTCCAAGGCCCAGCTGGGCAGGAGCCTCCTGGAAAGCCAGCCCCTCATCCGGGCCTCAGGTCACAGCGACTGCCTGGATGGGGTCCTGCTGCCCCCCACGCCCAGGCAGGGCCGGCTGGGCACGGTGGAGGCCCTGGCCCCCCTCTCCTCCTGTGCCTCTGAGATGCAGCACAAGTGGCCACATGCACCCGTGGAGTGCACTGAGCTGGACCTCCAGAAGTTCTCCACCCAGGCAGAGTTCGTGGGTGGTGAGCGGCTGGAGGATGCAGCAAGCCAGGCAATGAAGAGGATTCCAGCAGAGAGTGGTGCTGTGGGGCATGAGGGGGCTCATCACTTGCCCACGGCCGAAATCCCACCTGGGGAGCAGCCGGTAAGTTCCTCCAGCCTCATCACTCCTCAGAACTACTGCCAGTCTCCCAAGGCTCAGGCACAGGGGCTGGGCTCGATGTAGGGGTGGGAACATGGTCTGCAGTACTTCAATGTGGGGTGGTAAGGCTGGAGGAGAAGTACCATTGATTCCCTGAGCCCCTGTGACAGCCCTGGGAGCAGTGCCAGGCATTGCTGTTCTCAGCAGACTGCCACCAACCTTGGGATCTTTGTCTCACCAGGAGGATGATGCCCAGAGTCTGGTGACTCAGATCAGCAGCACGGCCAAAGGTAAGTGGCCTTCCAGTCCCACCTTTGTACTCCATTGGGCATATCAGAGAGGCAAGTTCTTGGAAGGGAGCTCCCCCAGAAGCCCACCATGTCCCCACCAGGGACTTACTTGACTTGTGGCCTTTGGTGCTGGTCCACAGGGTGTATTTTCTGTGATGCTGCCTTGAGTGGCCTGTGGGCAGGTGGCCCAGCTGCCACCAGTTACCAGCTTCCCCAGGACTGAGCCAGCTCCATGTTGCTGAGCTCCAGGAGTGTTGTTGGAGGAGATACCTGCCCTGGCAGGCTGGCCTTTGATCTGCTGGGCAGGGGCTGAGGCTGGAGGCTGGCTGTTCTCTTTGCCCTTACCCTGTGTGGGTAGGATGAGTACTAACCCAGCTTTGCTGTGTTGCTGCCCTCAGGTCTCCCAATAGCGGAGCTACCCCGTTCCTTGGTGCAGTCACTTGCCTTCTTGTTGGACCCTTCCTTGAACGGTGTGAAGAACTTCAGCCACGTGGCACTGGAGCTGGGGCTCACGCCCCAGTTGCTGGGACGGATTTCGGGGTTTGAGCAGCTGGTCGCACACTTCAGCTACGCGGGAGCCGCGGTCACTGTCCCGCTGCTGGCGCAGGCGCTGCAGCGGCTCCAGCGGTTTGATGCCTTGCTCCTGCTCTGCGACCACTTCACGCTCAGCCCCACGCCCGACCGCCAGCGCTAGAGGACAGGGAGGGACGGAGGAAGCACTGGAAGTTACTGGTGTGAGAGAGGATCCCCGTGGCCTGCAGTCACACAACCTCCCTGGTGTGCATGGCAGGAAAACGTAGAGATGGTCTCTGCATCACAGAACGGAAGGACACGGCAGGGGCATCTCTGCGTAGGGGTTTCAAGGAAGCACAGCTGTGCCTTTTCCCAGCTCCATGGGGGAGAGCTTGCCCAGAGCCCCTCCAGAGGCTGTTTTTCTCTGGCTGTGACACCCTTGCCTGTCAGTCGCTGAGCTGTCCGTGCTGTGGTGCTCTGACTCTGCAGTGAGCCCTGTCCTGCGCCACTGTTGCCATGGAGTCCCTCAGCCATGGGGCTTGGTCTCCATGGGCAGTGCCCTCCTATGAGCCCTGCCATCTCCTCCCTTCCATTCCAGCTTTCCCATACTTCCTCTGGCCCGTGCTTTCCCAGGTGCCAGTTGCCACTAACCCAGTTTACATTTCAGTTGCTTCTCTCCCTCTGTGCTGTGATTTCCTTGGCAGAGGACCTGGCCATGGCTGATGTGCCAGGCTCCAGCCTTTGTCCCCCTGTGCCACCCTGACAGCTTCCTCTTGTGTCCATTTGTGGAGCGGTGCAGCATCCTGGCATGAGTTTTGGACTGATTACTGGGATAAGTTGATGTAATTCCCTGTCATGGGACTGTGGCTGCTGTGGCTGCTGGCCATTAAGAGGTGCTGGCTTGCCCCAGCCCTGTGGCTGTTCACTACCCATCACCTCTAAGGCTTCACAAACTGCCTGCAGCAGCACAGGGTGTCAGGGGCAGGGACACTGCACCACAGCTGGCTGTGACTGTGGTCACAGGCACCAGTGACATTCCTGTGCCAGCCACAGCAGGAGCTCCTCCAGAAGCTCCTCCTCTTTTAACATATTTTTCTTTATTTTCCTGCCTAAAAATGGCCTGATTCCTCATTCCTGGGAGTTGCTACGGGGAAGGGGGAGCACCCTTCTGCCTGGTATTTCATCCTGGGGGATTTGTCAGAGCTTGCCATCGTCTTGCTGTCACTGGTCACCCTGATTTCAGTGTCGTGCCTGAGCGTGGGGTCTGCAGGCAGCTGGGCTCCTTCTTGCTCTGTCCTGGCCACGGGAGCTCTGCTGGTGGCCCTGAACAGCAGCAGGGGCTGCAGGAACACGTTCCTGAGCAGGGCACAGTGGCACGGTCTGGGGGTGGCCAGGCACACGGGAGCAGCTGCCGGTGGGGCTGCGGTGGTGGCTCAGCGCCCAGGAGCACTGGCAGAGCATGGTGCTGTTAACACCAGGGCTGAGGGCTCGATCCCTGTGTGGGGATTCACTCCAGAGTCAGACTCCATGATATTTGTGGTCCCTTCCAACTCAGGATATTCTGTGATGAGTGTCACCCTAGCTGTCCTGAGACGCCCAGACAGCATTGCCGGGGCTGAGCTGATGGTGCTCACTCTGCCTCTGTTGCTTTGTCCCTCACTGCGTGGCTGGGTCTGCCAAGTGCTTTCTGCTGTCCTGCCTGTCACTGGGGTCTCAGGCCAAGCCTGTGGTGTGGTGGTCACCAGCAAGTGGCACTGTTACCCCACTGCCTGCTGCCCTCACCTAGGCCCCCTCGGCTGAGCCCACGGAATTCTCCTTTTTCTGACCACCACCTGAAAGAAGCCAGCACCCTTCTAGGAAGGCAGACCTTCCCCACGCCCTGGGTAGTAATAGCAGCTGGTGTTTCCTTTCCCTGTTTAATGATGTTGGGACTTGAACGTGCCCAGGATGTGCTCAGATAAGCGAAGGCATGGGCAGTTTCAGCTGGCGCTTTCCCTCACTGCTTTTTTTTCCTCCACAGTTAAGGTTGTTTGATTACTCTTTGCTCCCCAAGACCCACAGCGTTGAACCTTGTGCCATGTGGGGCCAGGATTAGTCAGACTCTTGCTGCACTCTTGGGCTGTTAGGGAGCAGCCAGGAGTGTTGCTATAGCACACACAGCCTGGGGCCAGGGATTTCCTGTTTGAGGCTTTTCTGTGGCAGGGAGAATGCTGGGTTTAATCACCTCACAAAATCCAATAAATATTTTAATCCCTCTGTGGACATAGTCACTTCCAGTGGGAAGGAAAATAACTTCACCCACTGCATCTGAGTAAGAGCCTCCCTGCAGCTCAACTTTCCAGCCCTGGCTTTGAAGTTGAAACTGGTCTGGGCTGCTTGTCCTGTGTGTTCCTGTGTCACCAGTGCCACCAGTGTGTGGTGACTTGGAGTGCACAGAGCAGTGGCAGCCAGGCAGGATGGTAGAGCCAGCCCATTCCTGTCACATGGCAGTGTCAGGAGCAAGAGATGAGCAGGAAAAGCTGTTAAATTAGAGCTGTGAATAACAGGGACATGTCACAGGTATGTGCTGCAAATGTCTTCACATGCTGGGCAGCTCCACTGGTGTGCCAGGGTGGGGCTCTGGGCCAAGCAAATGGAGTGAGGCTTTAGTTCATTTGCTTGAGGTTTATCCTCACTTTTATGAAGAAATCAACCCCTTTTCCTTCATAGCTTTTAAGATAAACTTATCTTTCAGTTGTTTGATGTCTGAGCAATATTACTTACAGTCAAAACTTAACCCCTGCCTTGAGGGTGCAGCACACTGGCTGTGTGCTGTGCTGGGTATGGGTGTGGGCCATGCCACACGGGCTGTGTAGGGTGGTGTGTGCCATGCCACAGCTCCTGCCCCACTGGCACTGCCCCTCAGGCCCTGGCCCTGCCACTGAGTGTGCTGCCTCAGCACTGCTTGGCAGGGGCTGTTTTCAGGCGTGTTTGAACTGTTCTTAGTTCCCCCACAGAGCCTAACACGTGGTGTCAGTGCAAGTCACACTGCTTTGGTGCTCCAGCAGGGCTGGACACTGCACAAGAGCTTTGCAGGACACGGCTTTTCAGCAGTGAGGCTCCCCCAGCTCCCAGCCAAGGGCTGCTCCCCACTCTCACTGTGCCCATGGCAGGCACCTTCCTTCAGCTGTGGTGACAAAACCAGCTGTGTTTACAAGGGCCAAAAGTTCAACAGGTAGCCTTTAGCCCACCCTAAGACCCTTTGGCCAGGCTGCCTTGAGCCCAGCCAGAGCCCTCAGGGAACCATGAGAGCCTTGAAAACAGGGATAACACTGTGACTTGGACATCAGAACAACGGTGATCCCTGGGCAGGGAACTGCTTCAGTGGGGAACCAATGGACTTGATACTTGACTTTTGCTTTTTAATAGTATTTTCAGCATAATACGTGAAATGTAAGGGAGGGAAATTCCTGTAGTGCTGGATCTCATGTCACAGACTCAGGAAGCCATCTGTGCCAAACTGGCACGGCTCACAGAGGGGTGAAAGAAATCAAATAACTCTGCATCTGTGCAAACTTGAGCTAGGACTGAACAGTGGAAACACTCCAATGCAACGGGGTTATTTTTTTTACAAGTGATTGGTTTCCACACCAGTCTTGCCTGGAAGTCTGATTTGCAGAGGAATTTGTATGATAAGTTTAAATCCAGCCCTGTTCTGGGAAGCTCTTAAGCATAGACTTAAAATAGGCACATACTTCACTCTTGTTAAAGTGTTTATTCTGGTGAACAATTAGTGAACATCCCTCGGGTGCTGTTCATGAACAGGGGGCTCATGAGAGCTGTCCCTCCAATCTGCTTTTACAGAAGTAGGCAATACTGAAGAAAACTTGGGTGTTACTGATCTGGGCACACTTCTTGGAAGAGTCTGCAAGTGTTGGGGGAGATACCCTCTCTGTGTTGGATTATTTAATACTTCAGACTCTGGTGCTTTTCAAAAAAAATAATCACTACATTTCTGTAGCCATGGTTTACCCAAGGGAATACATGTTGTTTTTTATGGTAGATGTTATTTTTCTGTAAGGTTACGAATAAGTTATTTATATTTTTGTAAATTCTGCGCCATAACTGTTGTAATTCTGCTGTAGTGTTGTTTCTGTTGGGTTTGGGGTGTTGTCTGTGTTCAAATCAAGCAGAAGCTGAAGGTCCTGCCCTCTGTTAATGGAAGGGGGTTGGTCGCTCACATTCCTCCAGACCTGGTGCTCTTGAGTGATGTGTGTTTGTAGTTCAATAAATTTTGGAGCCAGACACGGTGATGCTTGGTGAGTTTTGATTCCTCTCTGCATCACTGCAGGTCCCCTGCCCATCTGCTGGTGGGGGCCGAAGCTGCAGGGGCCAGTGGGGGCTGGAGGGCCCTGGCTGGGAGGCAGGCAGTGCCTCTCAGAGAGATGCTGCTGCTGCAGCAGCCCAAGGCCATCAGCCTCATCCCCTGGTGTGGGAAAGGGCAGGAGGGGCTGGAGCAGCTGCTGCTGGGTGGGGGGGGCCGTGGTCCTGGGCCTGTTTCCTCAGGGCCCCCCCCAGGGTGCCTGCCCCCACTACAGGCATCAGCTTTAGTTTTTACGTGGGTTTAACATTCCCCTGAGTGGCCAAGCCTCAGGTGTGGTTCACTGCATGGCCTGGGGACAGGGGGAGGCAGAGAACCTGAAATGATGCCCAAGGAACTCCCCAAAGCTTTGCTGAGGAGCAGTTGCTGTTCAAGCTCAGTAATTACAGGGCTTGTTAAGCCTATTCATGCCCTTATCCTAGTATGTTTAAAATAATTATTAGCATGAAGGATGTTTCTGTTCTAATTAAAGCTGTGATACTTGTCCAAACTCTGGCAGGCTCTATGAGTGCTTGCAGCGCTGCAGCTCATCCTGCCTGTGAGGATCCCCATGCAGTGCTGTGTCTGCAGCCCTGGCTGCCTCTGTCATACCACAGGGCAACAGCTACAGACAGCACAGCTTCTGGAGTCAGGGCCCAGAAGAACCACTCATCCACCACCAAACACAGAGTCCAGGCAGTGGTGGAGGTGCTCAGCATCCACAGTTTCCAAAGAAGCCTTTTCTGTGGAGCATGTGGGTGCCTGGAGCCTGTTGTCACAGATGTTGTACATGGTGCAGCCCAGGTGTTCCTAGAACACCCAATCTCACCACAGTCTGTAAGGGGTGATGATCCCAGTGTCCATGCCTGCACCAGCCCAAGGCAAGTGTGGGCAGGGTGCTGTGGCCTTCCTGTGGGTGTCCTGAGCCCAAAGCTCTGCCTGTGCCTGTCACTTGGCCGAGGCCACTGTCACTGCAGGAGGAGAGGGCCAGAGGTGTCCATTGGGAGAGCAGCTTCCTGCACGCATTTGGGATGGGAATTTAACAAGGAATGCCTTACCTTCAAGTGATTGCTGGCTCTGGGGTTGTAACCGGACTCTGCATTCTCATGAGATGGACACACTGCAGTAGGCAAAGGGTGGGTGGGTTTGGCCACACCTCGGCTCTGTTCTTCTGGAAGAACAGGGGTGCCCCTCCCATGCAGAGCAGATGCTCCCACCCAAGGCAGGAACTCCCAGTGATCAAGAGGTTTACACCCCCTCTGCTTCTCACCTCAGACAGCTTGTGTTGTCTGGTCTTGCCTTGTTTTTGGCTGAAGCCCAAGGAGCAATGATAAATCAATCATGCTCCCTTCAAAGTACTTGGGATTCTTGAACTCCAGGCTGGGATAAGAGGTAACTCCTGTGAAGCAGAGCTGGCAGAGAAACACACGTGCTCCATGTGAGCAGACAAGTGTGGGGTTGAGGACCCACCCCTTGGTGGTCAGAGCAAGGCTGGCTCCCGCCCCCAGTCCTGGTGCCGCCTCAGTCACACTTCACAGAGAGGTTGGCAGCATGTCAGGGTGCTGAGGTACCCAGTCCTTACCTCAGCTGCCTCCAGCAGGAACATCTCCAGCTGGGATGCAGGGGCACTCACAGCTTGGCGAGCCTCCAGCCACAGAGGGAATGCCAGGGAATGCTGTTTGGCCCACACAAGGCACATGCACTGGGCCTTCTCCTGAGCTATCTTTGGAGCAGGAAGGGAGACGTCTGTCCTGCTGCTCCCAGCAGCCACAGCTCACAGCCAGCCGTCCTGCTGAGCCACGTATTCCTGACCAGTGGGGTTTTCCTTCAAAGAACCCAGGTGAAATGTGTGGGGTGTGGATACCTCACCTGCATGACCTGAAATGTACCTGCAGCAGAGGGGACCCTGGCCCTCTCCTTGTGTGGACAGCAACCCCTGGGCAGAGCTTACCTCACACCTGCCGAGGTGAGATTGCAAGTCATGTGAGGTCTTTGCATCCTTCTGGCAGCAGACCCTGCTCTGAGGGCATGTCCTTCTCCCCATAAGCACTGAGTGGCAAAGGGGAGCTGGTGGAGGGGGCTGGCCAGGGTGAGGAGGTGTTCCCGCTAATGAAGTGTTCCGGGTGGGATCCTGCTTGGAACAAGATTAATTACAGCCCTCTGTTAACAAGGACTGCATGGTCTGCGGACAGTGAAGTCAGAGGAGCTTTCTAACATCTCCCTCGTGTGCAGGTTCTGGAGGCACAGAGCAAGAGCTTTCACAGTTGCACTTTTTACTAAAACCCTGTGTTTGCTTTGGGCTGAGATGACCTGGATTAAGAACAATGTTTTGTTGAAAACACTGACTGATACTCTGTAGTTACAGGGAGGGGATGGCTGTCCTTTTCCGTGCAGGAGAGGGGAAGCACACAGTCCTCAGGGGAGTCTGAGCTGCAGCATTCTGTGAGAAAAGGGCAGGAATGACACCGACAGCTCTGGAGTGCCTTGGCAAACAACTTTCCTGCTTTCACACTTCATTTCCTTGCCTAACCATAACCAGCAGGCTCACCAGTAAAGAAACCTTAAACTTTGTGCCCCTGAGCCCTGCACAGGGGCGGGGGGCAGGCAGATAAATTTCCATTGCTAAAATTGAAGACTTGAAATTGAAATCCATTAGAGAGATGTGAATTCCCATAGCCAAGTTCCTTTCTCTCTCCACTTTCCTTTCCCACAGGTGTTGTTTTTACTGCATTTTGACTGATTTTCTCATTCTGTATTTCCCCCAGGCTTCCTTTGCACACTCAGTTCTCACCTCACTGCATCTCTGCAGGACATGAGGGCAATCACAAGCAAAGGAAAACACACGTTGTGCAGCACATTATTGAACTGGATGTGTTTGCCAGGAGGCAGAAATCTGTTGTTTTTCTGTCTTCCACACTCACCTTCCCAACCCGTCAGCTCACTCTCAGGGACTTTCAAAAAGCAGCTGAAAAGCTTCAGAGTGCATGTTTGGGGCAAGGAGTCCAGGGCTGCTGGGTGCCTGTGCAGGGAGTGCCACTGTCACCCACGGCCTCAGTGGGCAAAAGAGCCACCAGACTCTGAGGAACTGGGCAGAATGCTGGGGGGAACATTAATGAGAGCAAACCATCTCCTACAGGACCAAACTGGAGTGACAAGATCCACACAAAAAAAAAAAAAAAAAAAAAAAAAAATATCCTAATTCCTTTTATTGGCAGCAGATGTTCATTTTTAAAGGGAAACAAAACCAGCTCCAATCCCAGAGCTATGCTGGAGGCAAAAATACACTGTCTTTGGGGACAACCTGATGCCAATAATTATTATTATTCTTCAAAAATACATTATTATCCCAGATGAAATTCCTATATTCCTGCCCTGAGCCCTGGTGGTAAATGAGGTTTTTGAGCCTGGCCAGCCTGTTTCTCTGTGACAATTAGTGCATTAATAGGAGCTGATAGCCTGGACCACTGGGGTGGTTCACCTTCCAATGCAGCAGCATTAGGGATGGAATTTTCACAAAAGAACAAAGTGTTTTTACAAACCATTAAATACCTCTTCACAATCCCCCTCATTCTCCTCTGAGCTGGTTTGAAGGAATTACAGGATTACAAATAAATACTCCAATCAAGTACTATAACAACACAGGAAATGTTCATCATTTCTTACCTCCTACAGTTAACATTAACATGTCAGAGCAAGGAGCCTGCAATGCCCCACATCCATGCCCTGGCCACCTCTGAAGTCAGACAAGTCAGGCATAACCCCAGGCTGGGACTCCCATCCTGCCCTGGCCCAAGGACGTCTCCATTGAGAGCAGGTGGGCTGTGAGCTGCTCTGCTCCTCACTATGGTCTTTTCTTGGTCCTGTCCAGAGGGTTTTCCCCAAAGGATGTGTCCCATGCCCTCTGCCCCAGGCATCAACAGGGTCGTGCTCCTGCCCTGCAGCACCTGTGCCATGGAAAGGAGTTAGGAATGGCAGCTTGGCATCCAGAGTGTGTGTGTGGGTACAAACACATCAACACAGACAGAAATGAAATGGGGGAAAGGCTCCTGCCCCCCACTTTGTACAGGGAGGGGGAGCAGAGAACGTGTTAGCAATGCTCAACACTAGAGATAGGAAAATACAACACTTGTCCTACCTTCCCCCTCAATCCCTCCTTCCTTCACAGTGACCAGGAGAAACAAAGGCAAAACAAACAATTCGACAACTTGGCTTCAAAGAGAAGCTGAGAATTAGTCAAGTGGTAAAGATGTTCCCATTTTTAGCTGAGATGCCTGAATATATTGCTAAATATTCACGGCCTTTATTAGCTCTGTTAATCATAACAGTTCCCCTGGGGAATGAATCCCTACATCCTGCCCTGCAAGCTGTGCAAGAGAGCAGAATACTTACATTCTCCTGAATGGAAGGCAAAGTAAGGCAAGTTAGTGCAATTCTCTTAAATAGAACACAGGGTGTGTCAAATTTAATAATGGGGAAAAAATCTATATCCTTCCATAGAAACATGAACTTAAAGAGGGGACACCTCATTAAAGGCTTTATCTGGAGTTCAGCCATTGCCATCTCCATGTGGGAACAGTCAGTGTCACTCAATGTTCATCAGCACAAGCAACTGGTGCATTTAATTCCAGAACAGGGTGGGAAATTGAGACAAACAGTTAAATAACTACACTGTAAGAGGAGTTCAGGAATGACAAATGTACTCTGAAAGAAATACCGTAATGGTAAAAACTAAAACTCGATTCCTTTCCAGCCTTTAGGAGACACTGGGTTTATTAACCTGAATGTGAAAGGTCCAAGCAGTGTATCACAGTTCAGAGGCAAATTAAACTGTCCAAAACAGCCCAGAGCCACCCAGCCTAGTGCAACTCCCCACCGATGGAACTGTGGTAAATCCATCATGGAAGTGATCCAGGCACTCCTTCTATTCTGAATTCTGCCATGTTTGGCACGTATCATCAGTACAAGGTCAAAACAAGCTGTGGAAGGAGAAGGAAGCTGCAAAAGGTTAAGGCCATTGATTAATTGATCACTTAATTCCTGTGGAAAACTGCCTGAGGCAGGATGTGGCTGCAAAAAAACACTGTCTCAAAAATAGAAACAAAATCAGATGCTCTGAAACTTGCTGGCATCATTTTTGTTAGGTATCATAAATCATCTCCTAACAGTACCCACAGTCTGGGCACCCCAGAATCACACTGATTGTGGTGTTCAGCTTGGCTCCAAGTGTGGGTTTGGAATGGAAATTACTTCTGCAGTGCTGTAGGAACAGCAAGAAATGGTCAAAATGAGGCTTTGAAAATCCCTGTTGCTGCTGTCAGCTACAAACACCAACTGCAGGTCCCTGCAGAGTGGAAATCCTGGAGACAGGAGACCACCAAG
This sequence comes from Chaetops frenatus, assembly GCA_013400775.1. Lineage (NCBI taxonomy): Eukaryota > Metazoa > Chordata > Aves > Passeriformes > Picathartidae > Chaetops > Chaetops frenatus. Next base: position 559,336 of record VZTR01003662.1, read on the forward strand.
GTCCAACAGCCTGCAGGACACAGTATGGATCAGATAAAGATGTATGCAATGAAAGCATGTGGGAATGATATAGAGGATATAAACCTTTATGCTCTGAAGCCTCATTAATTGTGAAATAATAGGCAGAAATTCCATTAATGGGGACACTCCCTGTGCTTACCCCTTACAGTGTCCCTTAAAGCAATTGGGTTTGTCTCCAGCAGATGCATTAGATGGTCCATTCATCTGATTTTATAAAGCAATTAGTCTGTTCTCATCTGCCAAGGAGACTTTTATGGGCCTGTCATGGAGAAGTCTCTTCAAGTGACAGACTATTGTGTTGTACAATCAGACCTGGTTCCTGCAGAGCTCAGTCTGTGGCTTTTGGCAGGGGGGGTGGTGTTATTACTATTTTTTTTCCCCTCTCACGTCTGGTTAAGTGACAGCTGCTCTCCACTTCTGCAGTTTGGCACTACTGAACTTGGCAACATCAGCCAGTGTGGGCTGGGGGAGTGAAACATCAATCCAGGGCCAAGTGCATTCATTCAGCCCTTGTTACCAGGGCAAATAACGAAATAGCAGGGATGGGGAGCAGGGCAAGGGGTGCTTTTGATTTGCTGCCTCTGGAGACTCCGTGTGACCTCCCGAGGGCGGGTCGGTTCCAGCACAGCCCCCAGGCACAGCACCTGCACCCCTGCCTGCTCTGGCCAGTCCCTCCCAGCTCTCCCAGCCCTGCTCAGAGCAGCGATTGGTACCTGCTGCTGGCCCCCTGCCCCATCCCATCAGGGACCCCAAAGAACACTAGTCCTGCTCCAGTGCAGACATTCGACAGCACATCTGGGCCAAGAGACGCCTCCAACCTTCCTGCTCGGCACAGACTGGGAAGAGCCAAGCACTGGGAGTACTCTGGTATCACCCCGGGGGAGTTTAGGAACAGACCCTGGAACTGGAGTGGGGAATCACTGCTGAGCACCGGTGGGGCAGGGAGGCTTGTGAAATGCTATTAGTCTTCAAACCAAGCGCTGACTGCACCCCGTGCCTGGTGCTAAACCTGCCCTCACTTGCCGGTATTCCTGCCTGGGCTCCATCCAGAGTCTGGGAGATCAGAAGCGTTCCTCTGCCCACCGCAGCGCAGGAGCGGTGGCGGGGGGAGGCAGCGGGGGGGAGCAGGCTGGTTCCGTGGGGGCAGGTGGGCTCTCTGGGGGCAGGTGGGTTGCCTCCGCAGTCGGTGAGAGAGCAGAGCTGGGTGCCCCGGCTTAAGGGAGAGACTTTCCTGCTGCCTGGGGCACAGGGCGGCTGCACATCATCTCCCACGCGGGAATTCGGGGCGTGCCTTTCACATCCAGTCTCCCAGGTAAGGTGAGACTCCTTCCCTATTCATCCCCTGGTCTGTGAGTGACCTAAGACACCAAGTTACTTCTCAGTGCAAGAAGATGGTCTGACACTGGCCCACCTACATCCCAGCTTCCAGGGCTTAAGATGGATTTAACTGAGAACATTCCCCTTTATTCCTGCAGCGTGCTTTGGCCAGCTCCTCCATAGTGTTTTCCACTTGAAGAGCTAAGTGATGATAATTGTATTCTGTTTCTCCTTCCTGAGCTAATTTTCTGACTCATTGTGGGGGTTTTTCTGCTAGTTTTTTGTTAATCTAGTTGGCATGTTGTGGTTTCTTTGTTCATTATCTGGTGGGGCTGTATAAGAGGATTTGTCTCTGGAATTCAGGTATCCCCTGCACTGTGTTCCCTGTTATCGTCTTCATCAGCAACTCTGCTGAAGGCACTCTGCTGCATTTGGCATGAGCTAACCTTAATAAATTTGGGCTGTTAATCACTCAGACATGTCTCGCTGGATCTCTGCACACTGATCCGCGTGTGCTCAAATAGTTTCCCGGGAGCAGACTTTGGTGACTCAGTGTTCAATAATCTGCCCTCCAAACTCTCCCTCGGGGTTCTGCGTCCCGGGGGCTTCGCCTGCCGAGGGGGCTGCGCCGCAGCCACCGAGGGCATCGGGTGAGGAGGGTTCGGTCCACGGATCGGAAGAGGGAGGGGTCTCCTCATGGCAGAGGCTTCCCGGCGGATTCTCCTCCCACCCCACACTGCTGTCCCGGTTCCAGCCTCGTGTTTTGCAGGGACCAACCTGCGCTGCTGCTGCCCCAGGCAGGGCAGGACGCTGTGCCCACCGGCACTGTCCGGCTGGCAGCGGGAGCACACCCGCCGGTCCTGCCTCTGGAAGCTTTCCCTTGGCTCCCGGCGCCGCTCAGGAATCCATTCCCACAGGTGGGAGGCGGGACTGGAGACAGATTAAGGAATGTTTAAGCATCTATTTATGTGCTGGGTTGACTCAGACCCGCAGAAGCCGTATTTCACAAATTCCCTTTTCCAGAGCCTGGCTTGGAGTCCAGCAGAGATGCAGCCTCCAGCCCTCCAAGCACTTTCCATGCCCTGGTCAAATGATGATCAGCTTATAGTTTTTTCTATATGTTGTGCATTCTATGTTTGCCTGAGAGCTGCTGGGAGTCAGGGCATCCTCAAGCGATACAGGAGCCTTGAGGCATTGGGTGAAGCGTGTGAGGCTCTGAATCTCACTCAGACATTGATAATTATCAGCCCAGATTGCTGAGCCATTACAGAGATTCGATACACTCAGCTCTTACATCCTGCCCATTTAGGGGAGAAAAATTCAGCAATGAGGAGATGCTGCGATTGACAGACCCAAGGAAAACCAGCCAGGTTATTTCTGACAGCAAGAGATAGCTAACTACAGGGATTACCAGAAGATCAAGGGAGTGTGGAGAAACCCATTTCTCTGGAGTAGTCTTGGATTCCTCCAGAAAAAGGTTATTAAGCCATTTAAAGAAAGAAAGGAAGGAAAACAAACCTGAGAAATACTAAAGACAATAAATGGCAGTTTGAGAGCTGCTCACCAAAAGCTAATGAGGAGCGAGGAACAGTAAAAAAACAAATGATCGCATCTCTTAATAATTAAATGAGGTGATGCTCATTAATTTGAGATGATTTTAACATTTTGAAAAACTCACGATTTTGTTTTTTGACTGAAAACAAACCCTGCTGTACACTGAGGGAGGACAGCACTGGCACCCAGCACAGACAGCTTTGAATTCCCATGTTCAATAATTGTGAGCTCCAAGCAAAGTGCCTCAGGGACCAAGTATTCACCCATTCCTGCTGCCACTCCTCATGTTCTGCTGTTTTCTTCTGATGCAGGCATTGCAGTGCACACTCAAGGTGCCCAGCTGGGGTCAAGTGGCCTGAAGCAAGGACCCATCTCCTCTCTGTCCTGTTCCTTCTCACTGCACAAATGGAAAATAACAAAAAAAAAATCATCAGTTCTTAGTTTCCCTTCTTTGGTCTGGCTTATCCTCCCTGGGGAAGGTGTTGGCAGTATGTCCTTATTCCCTCAAGCCACCCAGGCCCCCTCACTGCCTCTCTGGGCAGAAGCTCTGTCTGGACTATCACCAGGCCAGACCAGGAGCCCCCCAGCAGACATAGCTGCCCTTGGGCTACTGGAATCCATCACCTGGTTTGCACCAACTAGACAGCCCCAGAGTCCTTGCTTACTCCTCACAGGACATTCCTTCTGGCCCTTTCTTGCCCTCCTGTTGTTTAAATTATACTTTTACAGCAACTAGTAAAAATGCAGAATGATTACATTCTTCAGTGAGTGAATGCTACAGCCCTGATGAAATATTTGGTGGCCTTTTGTAAAGTGCTAGTGTAGCTCTCTTTACTGAATTAATATATTTATAATAAAAAGAACTTCTCAATGGACTACATTAATCTGTCATCGTGCCATCTGAGCCTATGGCCATGGCTCCTGGGGTGCATCCCTGCTCCCCTCGTCTGGGGCTGGCTTCCAGCTGCTGTGGGTGGGACAGAGACAGGGCAGGAGGAGCAGCAGCATCTGAGAGGAAAATTGCTGTCAACAATCCTTACCTCTGCTGGAGGCCTTGCTATACACTAACTGGTGGGACTCCCTGTGGATGGAGTTCATCTGCATGTCCAAGTTCTTCCTGCAAACACCTGTCATCATGGATTCGTTGCTGCTGCTGTGCAGAGCCCCATGTTATGGCACATGTTACAGGCCAGTGACTCAGGCCAGTGACTCTCACTTAGGTCCACTCCCTCTGATGGCAATAAATGGGAAAACCTGAAAGCAGATCACTGTGTCTGAGAAGCTCCATGTCCCCTGTACACATTCCTGCCCCCTGGGCCGGCTGCAGCATGGGTTTTACTGGTAGAGTGCTAGAGAGGCTGTGTGCCCACCATGCCAAACAGAAGAGGGGCTACAATGAGACCAGCCAAAAGTCAGCAGTAAAACAGCAGAGCAGCAACGCTGGCTCCTGAGGAGAGTCTGGGAGATGCCCTTTGATGCCTCCCACAACCAGGTAACTCCCCTTAGCCCCGTGGCTCACAGGTCTGTGGCAGCTGTTGGCAGGTTCCTGGTGGAGCAGCTGGCCTGCGAGGCAGCTCCCTTCCTGCACCTGGCCTGCTCCAACCACGCCTGGCGGCAGGACACGGCCCTGGGTGGCAGTGCCTGGTCCTGAGCCTGTGGCACCTTCTGGCAGATGCAGAGCAGGGACCGGAGCCCCGCGCGGAAGCTCTCGTTCAGCCAGCAGTAGATGAAGGGGTTGTAGCAGGTGCTGCTCATGGCGAACCAGTGCAGGGCAAAATAGAGCGAGTTCTTTGTCTTGATGCCCAGACTGGAGATGAGCACCACGTAGCAGTTCAGGGGGAACCAGCAGACTGCAAAGACCACCACCACCAGCATCAGCATCTTGATGCTCTTCTTCTTGTTCCTGTGGTGGGTGGCGTGCTGCTGCGTGGTGACGTCCCCGATGGCATTGCGCAGCCACAGCTTCTTGGCCAGACGTACGTAGGTGACAGTGATGATCAGCAGAGGCAGGAGGTAAAGAAGGAGAAAGGTAGACAGGTCCAGATACTTCCAGACCAACTCTGCAGGCTCAGGGAAGTCAGGGAGGCACAGACTCCGGACAGTGGCTTCCCTTGGAAACAAGAAATACAGATATGGCACATGGCCATTGCTGTCACATGGGTGCTGCTGGTTTGGCAAACCACAGTGAGGGTCTCACACTGCCCACAGCCACCTACTCAGAGGTGTAGTGTGGACAGAGGGAGGACACAGAGCCACAGCTCTGACATGTCTCCCTTAGGCTTGACCTGCAGCCCCTGCTCTCCATGGGAGCACCCACCCTACTGTGTCCCCCAGCAGCTGGGACCCCTCACCCTGCCATACCCCCCAGCACAGGACCCCTCAGCCAGAGCCACTGCAGCAGCTCTAAGCCAAAGCTGTTCTGGAGGGGAGGGAAGGGCTAGAGGCTGGGGGCTTTGAGATAGCCTCACATGTGTCACCAACCAACCAACCAACCAACCAACCAACCNTCCCTACCCACCATCCCCTTCCCATCAGCTCCTACAGCCTTCCTGCTACCTCTTAAAACTGGTGTGATGATGAGTCACGTGGCTCCAGTTGAACCACTGACAACTAACAAAAGAACCAAGTGTAACCATACACAACAGCTCATTTTAACAAGCCCTTACACCTGTCCCATCCCACCCAGCCCCAGGATCCAGGCGTGTTCCCACTGCCTGGCTGGCAGTGACTCTCATCCCATCACCCTCTGCTGCAGTGTCCCCCCTCCACACCGTGCAGCTGGTGACTGGAAATGATGGAATTTATTTCCAGTGGATGTTTTCTCCTTTTCTTTCCTTTCCCCTCTCTTTTTCTCTTCTTCCATTTTACCCTTCTCTCTTCATCCCTTGTTCTCTGTTCTTCTCTATTCAGCAGAGATTTTGGCCCCCATCAAGCTGTACTATTCATTGCAGTATTGATTAATATCTTTAATATCCTGTTCTCAACTGCTGGAGCTGCCTTTTGTGCCACAAATAGGAGATTATTGAGAACAGGCAGCTGGAGCAGGGGATGAGGTCAGAGTATTGACAATGGGTCCACCGAATGAGGAGGACCTGGAGATGCCACTCAAGAAGGGAACTGACGCAGAAGGGAAAATCATCCTTTCTGAACTGCAGTCTTGGGCTTTTCCTCCCCTGGATCTGGCTCACCACTGGCACAGGGGACCTGCCAAAGGAGATCTGACAGGACACTGTTTTGGTGAATTCTGATATAGTCAGGGACTCAGATGGCTGCTGGGTAGTGCAGCAAGAGATGGATATTGGTGGCAGCCCCTGTTTCCCATCCCAGAACCCTAACCACTCCCTGGTAGGAATCTCAGGACCCCTGGCCCTGCAGGAGCTATTACAAGCAGTATTACCACAGGGATTTTTTTTTTTCAATGGAAAGCAGAGACAGGAATAGCATGTCCTGGAAGTCCTTATATTGCTGAGCTGCCTCGTGCCAACACAGGGCTCGGTTTCCTCTGGCCATGCCAAAGGATGAGCAGAGACAGGTGCCCCGAAACAGATCGTAGCGTTCGTTCATTCATGAGCAATTTGTTCCCTAATCCCCAAGCACAGCTGCGGAGCAACGCAAGCACGGAGTAACCCTGCCCTGTGTTTACAGTCTGGACAGCTGGAGGTATGATATCCCCTGGTTATCTGAGGCACATCAGGCACAAGCACAGGCAGGGGAGAGCTGCAAAGCCCCCCACCACACTTCCAGCTGGTGCAGCCCCTTGTACACCAAAAGCAGTGACAGCCCATGCAGGCACTCGCTCCCCTGCCTCGCCAAAAGGAGGGACCTGGCTGGGCTGCAGGAAATTAGATTTGTCCTTTATACAGAAGGTCGAAGTCTACAAAAGAAATCTCATTCCTGCAGCCTGTCGGTGTCTCCTTGCCCCACTCCCTGGGATGCTGATCTCAGCCTGCAAATACAGGTCATGGTAAGATTATCCCCTTGGCCTCGAGGCTGGCATTCCTGCGAAGGGCAGCACCAGCAGCGTGACACCCGCCACAAAAACCCCACTTGGGTACTGTTACAGACTGTTTTCTAGACAGGAGAGGTCACAGCAATGCCACAGGCTGGTAGGGACAGGAAGGACAGAACAGGTTGGGTACCACAGAGGAAAGGACTGTAAGGGCAAAGCAGCCCCAAAGTTTGGGTTCTGTATTTCTCCCTGGCAGAGGGTGACAGCAGTGCCATTGCTAGGCCTTTTGTGGGGAGATAAGCTTCTGCTTTTAATTATTTTTCTTTTTCTTTCTTTCCCTCTTAAAAAACCCCTTTCCCTCTAGAAAAACCTTCTCTTTTTTCTGGTATTTCAGTCCTCATGTGGATCTGCTCACTTCATCTGTTGTTTTCAGCCAAGCAAAGAGTTCCCTTTCCTGAGGGGAGGCACTATGGTACACAAGGACAGCTCTGGTTCCTGCCAAAGCACTGGTCCCTCACTGGGTCCCCCCAACCCCACACTGGTCCCCCACAGCTCTGCTTCATGAAGAAGGGGGTGGGGGCTTCTCTTTGTTTTTCTTGCTCGTGTAACATTGGGCAGAGGAACCTCAAGCTTCAGGGAAGGTTGGTCCTGCTTTGTAAATCCACATTGGATGAAATACAGGAAGTACCTGAGACTCAGTGTATGAAATCCTGAGGAAGAGGGATCAGTGGCCCTGCTGACAAACCAGGGTGGTCCCCTGCTCCCACTCCCTGCGGAGCCTTGGTGATGTCAGCACAGGTATTCCCAACAGGAGGTTTATTTTCTTTCTTTTTGAAACAACACTTCGACTCTCTCTCTCCTCCCTGCCTGAGCAAGTTGGATGGGCTTGGTCTTGCTGCATCTGAGGAGCTGAGCAGGCAAAGGAGGGAAGAGGAAAGTCCCTCAAGAGAAAATTACCTTCTCGGGACAGAGCCTCTCCTGGCAAGGTCATGGCACTGGAGGAGGTGTGTGTTGCCAACAGCTGTGGCCCAGCCAGGCTGTGCCTGAAACTGCCCCAGGATGTGGCTGGGAGTGGGACCCAGAGCCTCATCTGGGCACACAGGAGGTGGCAAGAGCAAACCCTGGACAGCAGGCCAGGCAGAGAGCAAGCCAGGCAGCTCTCCCACAGCCCCAGGCTCTGCTGTGGGAAGTGGGCTGTCACCCATACACCAGCTGCCTCTCATCCCACATCGCCCATCCCCGTGCCTGGGACACTCCAGTGCCTTCCCTGCTGAGCCAGTGGCACTGCACAAGGGCTGCCAGACCTCCACACGTGCACTGGGGAGGGGAGATCACTCACCTGTAGTTATACTGGAAAAGCTTTTGATAGATGGCATGGGGCAGGGAGAAACAGGTTGCCATCAGCCAGATAACAGAGATGCTCAGAGCTCCCTTTGTCAGGGACATCCTCTGCTTCAGTGGGTTCAGGATCACCTGCAACAGAGACTCCATCGTGACTCTTCTCCCATGAGAAGCAAAGGCCCCCACAGCCCACATGGGGAGTGGGTGGTTTGTGACATAACCTAACACAGCTAATGAGAGGAAAATGACAGCCATGGTTAGGAAAATGTCCTGCTCATTAGAGTGACCTGGAAAATGGGAAACATTGAACTTCTCAGTCTGCTCAGAAGAGCTTTCAAACCTTATCCTCAGTCTGGTTCTGTGAGAGCTGTTTTCCTTAAGACAGGGTTACATTAGGTAAAAAAAAAAAAAGATATCTACACAAGTGTCTTCACTCAGAGGTATGTTTGTTTATTCTGTATCAACTATATAAAAAATATCTCTTATTCTAGCTGGGCCTGTGAAGCTGAGCTTTTCTCCCCTCTGCTGAGGCAGAAATTCACCTTTCATGAAATTTTCTTTGTTGGATCTTTTAGCTGACAAAATCTGATAGTCTGGAACTTACTATTTGACAATAGCAGANAAGTGTCTTCACTCAGAGGTATGTTTGTTTATTCTGTATCAACTATATAAAAAATATCTCTTATTCTAGCTGGGCCTGTGAAGCTGAGCTTTTCTCCCCTCTGCTGAGGCAGAAATTCACCTTTCATGAAATTTTCTTTGTTGGATCTTTTAGCTGACAAAATCTGATAGTCTGGAACTTACTATTTGACAATAGCAGAGGAAAGGGGAGTGATTGCTAGGGCCAAGCACAGGGCCTGGGCTGTCCTTGCTGCCCTGCACTGGACACATAGCCAGTGTTTGTCATGGCCACAGGCGGACACGGGTAAAAACTTCTAACAGCTCAAGTCTCCTCCCAGAGCCTTGGAAGGAAGAGGGGCTGGGCAGTGTCACCTGGTGCCTGTCGAGAGCGATGGCTGTCAGGGTCAGCGTGGAGACGTGGAGGGAGCAGTACTGCACAAAGCGGCTGATGTGGCACATGGCCTTTCCAAAAATCCACGTGCTGTTCACAAACCGGACCTGTGGGGAAACAACAGCCAGAAAACATGCTGAAAACAAATCCATGGGGAAGTCCCTTGGCTGGAAACTGGGCTGGCTCAGGGGTTCTGGCTGGTTGGGCAGCTTCACCTGAAACTTAAAGAAAGATTAGCTATCTTGGTCTCTGAAACACCTTTACAGAAGAGTTTATGGGTCAACCCCCCCCGCCACAGCCCTCCTGGCCTGTTCCACAGGCATTGTTTGTGAACAGTGGTAATAAGTTTTTATTACACTAATAACTATATTTGGGAAAAGTGGACCAAGGTTTGATATCAACCCCACTGTCAGATCTGAAGAGCTTTCATTAAAGCCTTTATCCAACTGGCATCTCTGAAAGCTTGACTACTTTATTCCAGCCACCCAGTATGACTGGCATTCAGACTCTTCTGACCCACTGAGGGACTCTCTAATGCTCTCCTGTATGAACATTAAAAACACAGGAACTTGTTCTCATTCCCCAAGAAGCTCTTGCTGGGGTTTGGTACCACACATTGTGGTAGACTTTGTAGTTTCTAGGAGTTACAGAATCTAACAGAGCATCAGAGAGCCCACAGGTTGCTGAACAGTGTTTTACTTGCCTGGCAGAGTCATCAGTTAGAGTTGGTGGGGTTGGTGCCACCTCAGCCCTAGGAGAGAGTGCATAGAAAGCCTATGATCACCAGGCAGAGTTCTGGTGGGTGGGAGACTCCTGTCCTGGCTGAAGGGACAGCAAGACCAGCTACTTACCAAGGTGAAGGGTGTGTTGAGCAGCGTGATCATGATGTCTGACACTGCCAGGTTGACAATGAAGAGGCTGGTGACTGAGTGCATCCTCTTGTTCTTCCGCACCACATGGCACACCAGCATGTTCCCAAAGAGAGACATGATGATAATGACTGAGTATGCCACAATCAGGAGCGCTTTCACTGTTGGTTTCTGGGATTCTGGCTCATATTTAGCCAGCTCAGCAAATTTCTCCCACTCAACAATGCGGCTCTCTGTCCAGTTGAAGGTGCTCCTGTTAGTTGTGTGGTAGATGGACATGAGTTTGGACAGGGAAGAGTAATGGTCAAACTCCTCAAGGAACCCCATCACCTGTGACCTGTATGGCTGAAGCAGTGAGCGAGGCATGGTAGGTCGACTCCAATCTTCCCTGCTGGGGAGCAGTTCCAGTGGTGTGTCAGAAAGGGGCTGGTTTGGGACCGCACAGTCTCTCACGTAGCAAAAGCAAGAATTTCACAGGCAAGCTCCAGGCTCAAGCAGGCTGCCTGGCCATCCCATGCTGCTGTCGCAGGAATTTCTTCCCAATGCAGAAACGTCCACCTTCTGCTCTTAACAAATCCAAAGGCATCTTTCCAGCAACGATCTGAATTCTGAATAGAAACCAACGCTTCACTTCCTGGACCAGATAGGTCTGTATGTGACAGCGCATGCATCACAGCGTGATCACATCCCAGTTCCCTGCACACTCCAACCACACGAGAAACCCAACTCCCCACCCTTACCCCCTCCCTAACTCCTACCCTTATGCCCCTCTCACTTACCTCACACTGCCCGGCCGTTTTTGTCCCCGTGGGCGCCCAGTCCCAAGGGGCAGCAGCGGCCCCTGCGGCTCCCCGCGCTGGACACCCCGCACCGCAAACCCCACACACCTCGCACTGCGCACACGGCCCGCACCGCACACTGCCCGCGCAGAGCCGCGCCGCACTCTCTGCACTCACCGCCGCACGCCGCACCCTCCGCACCGCACACCCTGCACCGCGCACACACCCCGCAGACCCCGCGCTCAGAGCCCGCACACACCACCCCTCAGACC
>VZTR01003663.1:356-18995 GCA_013400775.1 Chaetops frenatus
AAAAAAAAAAAAAAAAAAAAAAAAAAAAAAAAAAAAAAACAAAAAAAAAACTCAAAACTAGGAAAGCATTCTGGGAAAATAACGACTTCACAAAATGCTCAAGGACAATGAGGGCTGAAAGCCACCATTACCACCACGTGAGGAAAAAGCATTGGTACTGGAGTACATTGAGCTCAACAGTGCACATGAAATCTGGCTAATAGTTCTTTGAAATTGTGTGTCACAAATTATATTCTTGGAGGTAAACAGCAACATAAGATAAAATGTACAAAAATAAACTTCCTTGATCAGAAGTTATTGAATTTTGATGGTCTGTAAATTTAAATTGCCTTTTTAAAGTGTCTGAGAGCTTGAAAAGAAATAGTTTTGAAAGAGGTACAATTGACCTCTTTTTTTTTGACAAATAAAATAAGCTCACCAGAGCTAGACCCTGTTAATTTTTAGAAGAGAGTAACAAGTTCTCTGGAAGACTTATGGTGATCTGTAAAAATTCTCTTTGTCACTCAAATTCACTGCATGTTAAGAACATGTAGTGCATTCCATGTTTGTGCTGTTGGTTCTTTGGTTTGCAAAATGAAGTGTTGGAGTGCAGGCTGGCAGAAGAACAGGTTGGTGGTTATGCCTGGGATGTGGTGAACACATCATGAGTTCACTCCTAGGTTTCACATGGCCTTTCTGTGTATGGCCTTCCTGCAATCCACACAGGACTGTCACCATTTAATTAAGTACTTGTATAGCTCCATCTGCACCTGTAGAGCAGCAGCTTATAGCTGGAGATATGTAAATAAGTTCATTAAGAGTTTGAAACATATTCCAAGAGGGAACATACATTACAGTAGGCAGATTTCCATAACACTTCTTGAAAAGAGGACAACTACTCTTGTATCTGGCCAATACTCTCTTTGTAACAGAGAATCTAACACCCAGAGCCTGTTTGTGACCTCTCCCTGCTCACAGAAGTGCTTGTGCAGTCACTGCACTCTCAATCTTTAACTCATAACCTTGACAAGCACTCTGGGGCTGACAGGAGCTGCAGAGCACTGAGTCCTTTCCATTCTGCCTGGAGCCTGCTCTTATTTCAGTCTGCAGCCAATGAGCTTCTCACTGGAGTCATGCTTGGAGTGTTAAACAATATACTGAACATTTACCAGCAACATCAAATGTATTTTTACTGTAATAAGCCAGGACCAGTCCTACTGTCTTCTTCAGACTTTCTCCAGTGCTGGTGGAAAGTGAGAGCTTTGGGAGAACCAGCTGCAATCACTGCTGCCCTCACACCATACACAGCCATGTCCTCATGAGTACAAACAGGACTCAGCTCACTCTGCAGGCTGTAAAATTCAGAATACACCAAGAAAAGGAAGGGTGAAAATGCAGAGCATCTTTGAATCCCTAGATCACTGCTTGAATTTCATTCAAAATTCGTTAAAATTATTTATACCACAAAAAAAAAAAAAAAGGTAATAAATACAATCTCAAAGGACTTTAAGTAAGGGTTTGGGACTCCTTATTCTATGACCTAAAAAATTATTTTGCATTGAGAGCAAAGGATAGACATATTTAATGGCTAAATGTTGCCAAGAAATAAAAGGATTTGCAGCCTTGAATTAAATATCTTATATTACCCCAAGAGGAAAGAATGTCATTCAACTTTCAACATCTTGCAAACATCAAAGCCAAACTTGCCTTCTGGTGAGTGAGCCAATGATAATTCAAATTGTACAAATGACAAAGACCATTAACAGCTCACCTGTAATAGAATATTTAATGTTATTGGAAAAGCTAGTTAAGTATATTCACATCTGGGAGCCCTTCCAGGTAGTGTCTCTCAGCAGGGTATGCTGATAAATATCTTGTTGCCTCAGTGCTACTGCCTTTGGTGTGATGTCCAGCTCCCACACATCTTTCTGTTTCCTCTCATGATAAACAGATGCCTGTGTGTTTGTGTAGAAGAATTTCTTTAAAATTCCCTTTGGAAAATCCTAAACCTATCCCTTTCTGTACTCCTTTTAACCTTTCTGTCTTCTTTTCCAGCAGAAATTTTGTATTTATTTTAGAGATAAAAGAAATTATTCTATCACTAAACTAAATATGTGTAAATGTCACCTTCTGCATTTCCTTAAGTAAAACTTCATTAAGCCATAGTATATAATGTAAACATAAAGTAAGAAAATGGGAGGTGCCAGCCCCTTTGGCCTGCATCCCTGACTCACACAGATTTATTAAAAGCAGCTTACCCTCCCAATTGATGTAAATGGACACAATGCTGCTGTAATGAACACCTGTACCTCAAATGATGGTGAGAAGACACCTCATCCTACAAAGCTGAAGCAGACATGGCAAAGCTGAAGTAGACATGAAGAGTGGTAAATTTTAGGAGTTTCTCTCTGGATCCTGTAATCCATAATTATTTTCAACACTGCTGCTGGCTGTCAGAGGAGTTGTATGAAGTTTTAGTATGGGTCTTAAATCTCTTTTTCATCACTTCTTTTGTTTTCCATACATTAACTTCTTCTCAAACTCTAGTCTGGACAAGTCCTGAAACCTGCCTTTGCTGCTTTTCCTCACATGCCCTGTGTTTTACACACATAAAATGTGGGTGTTTTTTCAATACAGAGTTGAAAAAATGTGGATAAAATTTCCAATGTAAGCCAGCTAAACTAAATCAAAATGAATAGAAAGAGATTCCCAAGAGGAAGCACATCATAATGTATTAGGTTGATCTTTAATGATACAATTATATATGGAACATTTCAAGTAACTTTACCCAATTACATCCAAAGAAGCTTGTTACTACTCTAAGGGTTTTGTTAATCTCAATAAAGAAAGGGTGGTCTGAAATGCAGCCACTAGATAATTAAAATTAGAATGCTATAGATGGCTCCTAGATTACTCATTTTATATAACGAATTGAAAGCCTAATAGGAAAACTCATAATACCAACCCTCTTAACATTAACAATTACCATGATTAACAATGATACTCACAACTCATTTTTCATTAAAGACTATGGGCAGAGATAAGCTTGTTTATATAGACTAGCTTTTGAACTGATGAGCTATTTATCACTCCAAAAGCCATGAAAGGACAGAAGAGCACCCAGCAATTAAAACTTGCAAAGTGACCTCGTGACAGTGAAAGACCCACCCTCCTCTGGAGCAACAGAAAGGCAATTGCTTTCAAATCAGTTAGAAATGGAAAGATCATTTGTTGGTTTGTTAAAACATATATCTTGGCCTTGTAGCGACTGGAGTGTATTGCTTCACACAGAAGGGCTCTCGCAGAAATGCAGATTTTGCACTGTACACCACAAATCAGAGAGGTGAAGTTTTAAGAGATACTAGATCAAAAGACTGATGTGCAAAGGATCAATAATGCTTTATATTAAAACAGCAAATAGAGAAACAAGGTTTTGCATAGGTGTTATCATAGACAAAGATCAAAGCATATGCCATGTATGTGTCTCAACCTGATATCCCAATCAATCCTAATTTTCCTATTCTTATTTTAGGTTTCCTGCCTCATTGCTGTTTTCTCTCATTACTCCTCCCAGACTATGCTTTTGAGAAGAATAAAGTATCTTATTTACCTGTTACCCAAAAAAAAAAAAAAAAAAAAATCCAGTGGGGTCCTACTCCAGAATCTTGAAACTTTTCCCAGGTTCAGTAGGGTGCTGAGGATTAAAGACAATGCACATATCAAAAGAAAAGGAAAATAGCACAGAAGTAAAAGGAGCAGGTCTTTCTAAAAATGGAAAAAAATAAGTCAGACACGGTTAAACTGTTCAATTCAGGTATCTAATATTTGTCAGGCATTACTTACAGATTCATAATTTCAGTCATGTAATATTAGACATGTTCAGCACAGTATAATCCTAAAAAAGGCTAAGAAATACCACAAAATAGAAGACATCCCTGCTGGCAATGATTCAACTACTCATTTAGAATGGAAGTAAACATTTAAGAACAGGTTAGAGCCACTCTAGTCTTACCACTACAGCCCTAAGGAAACATAAGGAAAAGAAAATTTAGAAGAAGCTTTGCAAAATGACCAGTTTGAAAGATATTATATTCATATGCTTAGCCCACATTTAATTCAGGAGTTGCCAGGGATTTTTATTAATCAAATTAATTTACTATTCAATTAAAAAGCAAAAACAAATGTGAAAGCTCCATTACACCAGCTGTATCAGAAACACACACGCCCATATTTGCACATAGAGTCAATTTAAAAAACAATGAACTATCTGTCCATAGGTAACATATGTCTCCAGAAATTTTCTTGATTTACTTTGGAAAGAAATAAGATGTAAGAAATTTACTTGCTTGAGGCATGAGAGGGAATCAGACAGCAACGTTCAAGAGTAGATATAGTAGGCTGTGCATTTTCCATGTTTCTGCATTCTTCTGGTGTTAATTGATTTGAGGTGATGTGTGTTGAAGCTAACTAAACATAATCAACACATGCTACATTCATTTCCTCTTGGCTCCTCCCATTGTTACACTTTTTTTCAGCTGCTTATCATAATACCTACAACTGATTTAAAATGAGTAACTCCTTCCATCCCAGCACACCTTGGAAATCCTGGGTAAGTTTCTGAGAGGATTATCACAGGCTGGTGGGAAGGGGAAGCATGTGCCACGACCTTGTGGAGCCAAGGCTATGCTGAAGTAATCTGCAGACCTACTGGGACATGTTCTGCTGCTTAGACGTCAGGCAGAACCCCTTCATCCTCCCTGCTGCAGCTACTGTTTCAGGAAAGGTATTCTCCAAAACAGGATTTGCCAGTAACCAGTGGAACACACTGTTCTGCTGATGGGAGAGACTCATCAGATTCTTCTTTCCAACCATGATGGAATCCCTGCTTTTTTGACAGCACACCTCATACTATTTGACCCCCACTATGATCCCATCTTACTGCAGTGTATGTGTATAAGCCTGAACACTGTTTTCCATTAGGAATTAATTATTACTCTACTGAATGGTGTTGTCCTTCCTTGCCACCAGGTAATGCATTGTGTACTTCCACAAAACCCAGCCCAGCACCTGTGAGACTCAGGGTATTTGTATGTGTGGAGCTTCAGGCAAACCCAAGGGTGTCACTTCTTTGCTTGTCTTCTCTCTTCCTGAGCATCTTGCTTTTATTAATAGCAGAGGGAGAGGGAACCATGCAGGCTGTGGGGTCTGAGAAAGAACATTAAAAGGACAAAGTGGATGAAGGTCTGGCATGATGAATGGGGCTTGGAGTTTGGTATGATCCAAGACCACATCAAGAAATAAATTCTAGATTCAACCAGTCAAAACCACCTTCTTGCATAACTATTTTTTCCAGTAAGAATTAATTTTCAAAACACTTGTGGGTAAAACTTTCAGTCTCAGTTCCAGGGCTGTGAATCAAAACTAACTCTAGTAAAGTGCCCTGAGTAATCATGAATTCACATCTAGAGTATCTGCCAGCACAATCTGACTGAGCAGATTCTTCCTGCTTTTAGTGTCAGAGGAGGAAGAAGTGAAGAATTGTTTGTCTTGAGTTTTTTTCTTTCACAGAATCTCACAAGACTGGTTTGGTAAATCAGGACTACAGAGAAGTTAGATAGGAATTTAATCATGATTGACACATAGACTGCAGTCTCTTTAAAGCAAAGCAATACATCATCTGCAGTTATATATCATGCCATACCAACAATACCTGATACATGTATCTAGGTAAATATCATTGGAACACATTCTTCACATCCACTTTTCTTGAAAGTAAGTTTTAAAAAAAGATCTTTTCTGATACAGGTCTACATCCCACATATTAAAAGGTCAGACAGCTTTTAGGACCTAGATAACTGCATTGTAGAATAACTGGAAAGGGACCTTTGGAGGTTTCCTGGTCCAACTCCTTACTCAAAGTGGGGCTGGTTTTGAAGTTTGAGTGGTTTGTTGAGGTCCCTTTCCAGGCCAGTTTTGAGTATCTCCAACAATGGATACCATACAGACATCCTGAAAAACTTGTTACAGAACAAAGGCAATTTTTAGTGTGTTTCCCCTGCTCCCTTTCCTGGGGAGAAATTGAAGTCTTAGGGGAAGGTCAATTCCAGGTTAGTCTTTCTTTAGAAAAGAGAATAAAAGGGTACAAACACTAATGTGGGCAAGATCAACATGGACCTTCAACCTCTGCTTTCTGCCATCCACCATGGGCTGTGTGCTCTCTGCTGTGGCTCTGTTCTGAAGAAGGTCTCTTTCCATAGATGTTAGATATGATTTACAGAGGCTCTAGCTCAGTTACCAGGGTCTGTTACAGCAGCAAGATATGGAAACAGAACTTTCTTATTCCCACACCTTACAAGACTTGCCCCAGGCTGCCCAAATAGACAGCAGCAGACAGAACTGAACCCAGTTTTCCTCGGTTACCATAGCAGAGAGAGCAGAGAGGACAGACATAAAAATGGACAGGCACTTCCTGAAGCTTTTGAGTTCGAAGAAATGTAATTTTCTCATTTATGCAGTAATTTTATACAGCTACAGCTTGCTCTGAAATGTGAAAGAATATTGGAAAAGTCAGGTTTATATTCTTTATTGAAAGCAAACAGAGAAGTGGGCAAAGAAAGTGTTGATGGAGAGAACACCAATAAAAACCACCACTATGACTTGGAAATTGTGTTTGTGTAGAGACATTGGCATATGCATCTGAGTGATACCCTGCAGGTATGAAATTGAGACAATGCATATAAAGACATACACTTTAGGCTTGTATACCTAAAGCTTCTCAGGCTCATTTTCCCTGATCTCCTTATTTGTGATTTATTTCTAAAGATTAAATTAAGTTTTTAAGTAAACAGTTGCAGTGTAACAAGCTAATCTGGGAACTATGTAACTCATTTCTCACTCTTACAGATAGGAAAAAATATTCAATTAGTCCATGTTAATTTTTAATTTAAAGCCTTTAACCAAAGTACAATGGACTTTTGACATATAAATATTAAAAATTAAATTTCCTGAGTTCATTATCTGATAATTAGAACCAAATAACATCTTAACTGAGAGACAAACCCCACACAAAGCAAGTCAGTTCCATTTAAGATTCCATTAGAAAAGTGTTTGAGCTAGTATGTAATGGACCATAAAATTTAATTTGGAAATGATATTACCAAAAATGATGGAACGATACCAGTCACAAAAGGACATGTAGGCAGCCCTCATCTTTTCATTTGGTGTGATGTTCTTCTATTGATTCTGTAGAATCAGAAAGGAATTACTTAATATTGCACAGAATAACATATGTAGGGTTTTTCTCCTTTTCTCCAGCGCCTCGGTATTTAAAAGTCAGAATTGACCAGTGTAGCTCCATGTAATTACAAAGATTTCCTTATCTTAACCTATTTGCTGAAGTCATCCTAAAGAAAGGGTCCCCTAATCCATTGGCTGTCTCATATCTCATTTACATTGGTGGTAATCCCCATCCTATCTCAGCATTTAGGTAATGACTTTGGGATTAAATTGCACTCCTTGCAATTCTTTACTTTCAAATCTCTACAACATATCAGCAGGCCCAGCTGAATGGGGCTGTCAGAGGGCTGGAAATGCAGCTGGGGAGGTAAGGCCTCTGACTTCAAAGTGAAATTAACTTTCTCTGTAATAAGACCTTATGAAAAGAAAACCTTGACTCCGTGTTGCAAAGTATTTTGGGACACTATAAAAAGATGCTGGGATTAAGTTATACTAAGCTTTCTAAACAAGTGTATTTAGCTATTTTTGCTGCGTTTGTAGCTAAGGTGGGTTTGGTAAGTGATTTTTAGATAGTTATCAGTTGAAAAGACCTGCAAATGTTGGGTGTATCTTTAATTTTGCTTTTTGAAAAAACTCTGAACCTTACTGCTACAAAATACTAGGATCACAGCATTAAATTTTATGTAATTTTTCACATTCAATGAGAAAAAATCTGTTTCTTATGGCCTAATACTGAAAATGAAAAACAATTAATAAGAAAAATTAACAACTTAGGCCCAAATTCAAGAAGAAATCTAAGTACATTTCTAATTTTAAGCATGGGAATAATTTCACTGAAATGAAGGAGTAGTGAAATGTATTCAAAATTAAGTATATATTTAAATTGGTCTGAATCTTGCAAAGTTTAGGCTTCAATAACAAATTCTTCATGAGTCATCTTTTTATTCTGTTGCAATAAACCACAGTTGTGTAAAATACATACCTATATTGGTGGGGAAGCTAAATTATATATATCATTATAGCTATGTTATTCATATGAATATAGATAGTGACATGTGCTGCATAAAGCTGTGTTACAGAAAGGTATTTTTACTTGCTGAATTTAAAGTTTTTAAGTCCTTAATCTGCTTCACTTTTCAAATATCCATTTATTCACATTTCATCTTTTAAACTTCAGCTGTTTCCAAGACTGGGAGAACACCTTGTTTTGTCAAATTAAGAGCATCCTTTCAGCTGTAATGCACCAGATATCAAATAAGAGACCTGACTTTTAGCAGATGGATTGTGATGCAGTAGAGAAGGCTGTGGCTTTTTGGCCAAAGCATCAGTTTGATCATTTCAGAGTGAGGGCAAGTTTCCCAGAAATGCCAAAAAACCTGCCATACAAGCTCTTTTATTCTCATTAATTAACCATTAAGAGATAATAATAACTTTATGAGGTGATAGTGAAACCACTTCTGGACATATTATTTCAAATCACCACTTTTTGGCAACTCAGAGCTACCTAGGAATGACAGACACATTGTTTAAAAACTAATTCTTTAAATATGAAATTAAATTTTTTGCCATACATGGTGCTCAGAGGCAGCATTAACAAAAACCACAGGTAATTACTAAGCAGTTACATTCCATCAAGACAACACAGAAAGGCAACAAGAGGAATTTAATAGCAAGCCCTATTAAAATTAAATTAAACTTATCCTTGCTTATATTCTTGGTATTTTTACCACAACCTGTGACCTTCTGATGAGGTTTCCAAAATTTCTGCCACAGATTCCGTGCTGTAAATAGGGCTAAGTGGCCCTCATGTCACACCACCAGTGTGGCACCTTAACCCCACACAGATACCACAAGGAGCTGGGGGATGGCAAAAAAACTCTGAAGGGGAGATTTTGCATTCTCCACCTGGCCCTTGCAATGGAGTTATTTATCTGGAAAAGGGAGAGGCTTTGCCTCCCCATCCCAATGCACCAGGAGGAGGAAGTGCTTTGCTGTGAAGGGAAGCTGCATTCTCTGATGGTTACCAGGACTGGGCTGGTAGGTCAGGAGCTGGGCAAGCTGCAAGGTATCTATGGGTTGTAAGATCATTAATATTGAATTAATTGTGTGTTTCCAGAACATCAAAGATATATGAACATCAGCCTCCAGAACAAAAATATTCTACGTTGTGATGTCTATGTGCTTTTAAAGAGTACATCCTTTAGCTGGCACAAATATAACCTTCCCACTGTGAAACGAAGGCAGATTTTAAGTGTTTAAGCTCATCTTACCAGCTGCTCTAAAACCAAGCTCACATGTGTTTACTAGAATGGTGAATATTTGTAGGTCGTGCAATTTTTGGTTTTTGCAAATAATATTTTAAAGCAAATTGTTCAGAGGCACACCTAAGACATTGTGCAAAGGCAACCATCACTTCTGCTGCAAACCCTGGAGATAACAGAAAGCATTAAGCACATAATGCCTCAAGAGTGCTGTACTATGAGTGTTCAGCCATCTCACTTTGTCTCCTTGCAGCCTTTTTCATACTCTTGGCTCTTTGGTTCAGCTCAGTTGTATCCAATGATGAGTGATAATTGGAAGCCCTCCTCCTGCCATTCTCCAGGACGATATGGAAATTAATTCTTGTACACTATGCATTGCATACACCAAGGGAAGTTGACCCTATCAATTTACATACACTATAGGGGCTTGCTATCACACTGCAGCCAGCAAACAGCTTCTCTTATCTTGGAAAGACCCTCATTTGTTATTTCTTGCTGAATACACCCACTCCCATTATTTCTGTAATTCTTTGCAATAATAGACCTTACCCTAATGAAACCTGCATTATGAGAAGGTTATAGTCCTGACCCAAAGACGATTAGCTCTGTGCTCTGTTATTGCTACATATGTAATTGTATAATTGATTCTAAAATTTACTTTTGTGTCCCCAAACCATAAAGTGAGCAGCCCATTAAGGGGGAGAAATATAATTAATATATCTGTTAAGGAGGGGCAGGATATTATTGCAATTTTAGGACTATGTAGTAAGTGTCCACATAAAACTTAGGAAGAAATACAAAAGTTGAGATGCTCATCACACTTCACTTGAGTTAACATGTGGGAAGGATGTGTGTTTTCAGTGCACAACAAACTCAAGCTCAGACACAGCTCTGTAAGATGTGCCTGGTAGGTTGGGGTCTGATTTTCCACACAACTCTGTGAAGCCAAAGGTGGAGTATTATGCAGGTCAGGGCCTTTGTTAGTCTATGTTAATGAAGCCATGAAAATCTTTGTTTCCACATTATTTCTATGTATGTGCTTTACAGTGCATTAAACACATTGTGCATGTTATTCCTCTCAGTGAATGATACATGCTAGATAATTGACAATTCATGTTTTAATAACAAAATGTAAATAAATAAAAGCATACACGATGAGCACCATATATTTGTAACTCAAAATTATTTTTCTCTCTTTTAAACCTATTCTTTAATATCTAATTAACCATCATCTAAAGTAATTTGAGGCACACAGATCCCTGCATTGTCTCAGCTGTTAGGGTGGGGACATTCTCTTTTCAGACCAAGCTTTGTGCTGCACTAAAAACTGCACCTGTGAGCCCACCATGAAATGTGGCCTTTCACCGCTCAGCAGTCCTGTTATCACTTGCACAGTGGTACCTGAGACTAGACTGGAACCTGCTCAAGCCAGGGCAATTTTTGCACTAAGAGGTCACATTGCAGCAGAAAATAGGAACCTGTCAGTGGGGAGGTGGGAGAGAAGAGACCTGGCGGTGAAGCCAGCCAGGGGCCACTTCTCTGTCATTCTCCAGGGAGCTACACCAGGCAAATTCAGCTGGCTGGAACACAGCTGGCATAGACACATTTCTTATGGATTCACCAGGTGCCACAAATGCCATTTTGACGGCCTTCATCATAGCTTCTTGCACTCACCCCACAGCAGCAGCCTAGCACTTCCCACCTGAGCTGCTGCAGCAGGACAGAACAGCCAGAGCCCTCAGCAAGGGTTCACTTTCTCCAGTTAAAGTGCAGACTCTTGTGTTATTTCACAAGTCCCACGTGTCCTCCTGATGCTGCTCCAGATGGCTGCAGGTGCCTCATGGGTCTGGTCCCAGAGCTGACAGCCTCCAGTATCTTCTCTGAGGATGCCTGGAACAGCACCAGTCCCTGGGGATGGTGGGGTTGTGTCCCAAGCAGCTTCCTGAAGAGACCAGTGGCCTTCTGCCAAGAAGGCTGATGACTCTGAGGGTGACATTTATCCCACCATGGCTTGGTGTCAAATGCAGGCACTGCATCTACACTACAAATTGTGCCCTGGAGTCTAGGACCATCCCAAAAATGTTCTGTGTTCTACACCTACAAAACAAAACTTACAGCTCCTAAATCAATGGAATCATTGCCAGTAACTTCTGCCTTGCCTGGGTCTGGCTTAAAAATATTATGTTCATGAGTCAGAGCTTTTCTCTGTCATTGAGCAAGTTCATATTCCCACTCAGAATTACTCATCAGAGGGCCATTTTACATGGACCTGCCACTATTGGATTTGTGAGATATGTTAAGGAAAAGGCAGTTGTGCAATTTGCACACAAAGTGGTTGGAATTGATCTAAAACTAACCTTTAACTTTCAAACTGGTTTAAGTGGGGAAAAGACCATTGGAAAATTACATCATTTAACACATTGATTGTCTAAAATTCAATTCTAATTATTTCAGAAATAGAGGGTATTGTGCTTTCCTCATTTTTAAGGAAAGATTTTTGCTCGCTGCAGAGGAGTAAATGGTGAATTTTTTAAAAGAGACAATGTAGAAGAGCTGCAGAAAACAAAAGTTTCATTATGCCAAACAAGGCTTATTTCACAAAAGCTAAAAAAATCAATGGGGCACAATTAAACTGGGTGCATCTCCCTTTAAAGTACAACAAAATATAAGAAATCTAAATGATTTGTGTGTATTCAGAACACAGAATTAAAGAGGTAGTTTGTATCATTAGTCTGACCACACCTGTTTTACTTTGAAGTTATGCATCCTCTCTGTTATGTTTGGTCATTGTCACTTGATCATTAATTAAAAGGTGCCACAGACAAAGCCCTAAGATTAATTTTTCTCTTTTTTTTCCTAGTTACTTGTACGATCCTGTCTTTTTCTATCAATTAGAACACGAAATACACAAACATGTAAAAGGACACTGATATTTTGCATTGATGTAAGACTTCAGACCATTGGAGGGCAAACTCTTCCTTTTACTCAGAAGACTGACCAAGTGGGATTCTTCGAACACACAATGGAAAACTGAATTTTAGCCATATATCTCAAGACATTTAGAACCTACTGTAAGAAAAGTAGCATTCATTTATCTGAAGGAAGGTTCTTAAATCAATTTAGTCACACCACCACAAATCCTAGTGGACAATATTAAATCAATTTGAACCTGGCTTATTTCAATTTGGCTTAATTCAGAAAGGAATCCATTTAAGCTGAAGAAATATATGCAAGTTTTACATTTGTGTAAGTGTTTGCACAAAGGAATTTTCAATAGTTTAAGCAAATCAACTTGGGAAGAAACATCAGGTTCTGTCCACATTTAGAGCCGTTCAACAGTACAGAAACACTGTAGCTCTGCACTTCCAGTGTTTAGGGATGGCAGAGAAATTCTCCTTCTTAATGGTACAGTAGTTTCATTCCCAGTAAAAAATTGTTGTTAAGCCTAAATTCAGGTTTTCATCCCAAAATTGGAGATGAGGGACATCTTACATCATTACACCCTTACATCCAGAGTAAGATGATGTCAAGTGGCCATTGAGTCATGCAGCCTCCTCATTCTGCCAAAGCACAGCTGTGAGTGCTTAACAGAGGGCAGGGATTCTCCCAGTATTTCTTGGATGAAATGGCATCTTATTGCAAGAACAGCAGCAATGACATCAGTGAAACCCTTAGTACAGAAGGCATTTCTAAGAATAAATAGGAATGTGAGATGTTGGGTTGTTTTTCTATTAAAATGGTAGAATTTTTTGAGGCACAACTATGTACTTATTCACTGGGGGGAACAATTACTCTCCAGAACCTGTCTCCTCTGTAGCTGTACATATTCAGACAGTCAGCTACCACCACTGAAACAAATGTCTGCAGGTAGCAGAGCTTCTTTGAACCAAGGCAGGTTATGTCAGAGTATTATAGTTAGACTGTTGTGGTGTGTTTTTTNAGACATTCTTCTAGGTAGTGGAAATAAAAAAAAAAAAAAACCACCACTACCACCAACAACAACAAAAACCACAAACAAACAAACAAAATAGAAAAGAAGAAATATTCACTGCTAACTTTCAGAACTTGTGGCTGGTGTTTAAAGCTTTCTTTCAAAAGTAATTAAGTTCCTATCAAAAATCCAGCTTTCTTGGTAGAAAATTAATTTAAACTGCCCATTTCTAATTTGGCAGTGGGATCTGACCTTGCTGAAGTAATCAAAAAAAATTTCAGATAAACAGAAAATAGGAGATGTTGCTTCACATAATAAGACCTTATCTCTCTTTTTGTCCATCTTTTTGTTCTATGTATATAACTCAGAGGTTTGCATTGGTCTGATAGGGGAGGTCTTTGTGCTTTTGGCATAAAGATGAACTTCTCTGTTGCTCACATTGCCAATCCATTTGCTTCAGGCAAAAATAAGAAGACTGAGTTTTACTTTCCTAAAAAATTCTTCAGGAAAGATGGTGATGTGGCAAAGTAGAAAACAGAAGGTGTGACAGATAGTACGAATCCTAAGGAAGTTAAGGATCTCCTGCTTAAACTGTACATAAATCCTCCTTTAGTGATACTCCTTGCCATGAACAACAGTACCACTGTCTCATGTTGCTGGAAAAGCTTTCCTTTATTTGCAGGTTCAGTGTCATTTTCAAAGGAGCACATCAGATGCTAAGGGAGCATCCTTGCCCATGAAGTGGCTTGAGAAGGGGGAATGACATACTCTGCACTCAGCAGTTGCTTGCAGCAAGGATCAAGGGCTTCACTCAAAGGCACCAACTATTTCCTATGTTTCAAAAAGCATCACTCAAACTGTACCGAAAACGTGACAGTGGAGCATTTTTCCAGCTGGAGTTCAGGATCTCAGACAAGGTTGTTGAGAAAAGCTTAGCAGAAAGTTATCCTCATATGTGGAAGTTCTTGGCAAAAACCCCCCCATGACACCATAAATTTAAGACCCACAATACATTCCAACAACAGGATTCTGGTACTGCTGCCTGTTGTTTTTGCTGATTAACTGCAAAGCTTTTTCCAGGGGCTCAGCAGCAGCAGCAAACTTCAGTGTCTTTAGCACTCTGCAACTGCTAATAATGTCCCTGGCACCTACCTTCAGTATTTTCTTACCTCAACCACCTGCAAACACTTGCAAGTCTGGCTTTGCTCTGCCAGTACTGGAAATGCATCCAGCTACAATTTAGCCCATTTTCTAAAACAAGCAGAAGACCCCTACCCACATGATCCCCATCTGATTTTCATTCCAACCTGGAGAACCTGACAGCAATGTGGCAGGAAAATGTGCAGTGATGCTCCAGCCATTCCCTCTATCAATACTGAAATGTCAGTAGGAAACATGTTTGCAGAGGTGACAACATTATCTGGGCACTGACAGATCCTGCCTTGTGGATGTGGCCAGTGAAACAAGCCAACAACAGGGAGAAGGAGTAAGATGCAAGCAGCACAGGCAAGTGGCAAATGCTACAGAAAAAGGTTTTATCCCTTTTGTCCCAAATAACAAATGGAGACTGCAGAAATTCTACATTCTTCATCTTATCAATGTGGAAAAACACTGACAGTCACAGCTATTACACATAGTATTATAGGAAGGCAAGAAGACATATATTTCTTCTGAAATTCATCAGATAACTTCAGTAAATCACATGTCAAAATATTTTTGAAAAGTGAGGGCTTGGGGAACCGTTTCTTTTGCTTATGTTAAAGCAAAAGAATGAAAAAAATACATGAAATAAACTGAAATGCTTAATCATGGAGACAAAACAGAGGAAGATTATTCTGCCTTAAAAATAGAGTTGCAACTTGGAAGTGCATTTTTAGAAGTGATTTTATTACAAATTGTTCTATCAAGAAATATGAAAATTATGGTGAAGCATGTACATTACTCAGTGAGCAAAATGGTTATAGGGAGTCTGAAAAGGTAAGCAATTTAGCAAGAGTTGAATTGTTTTACAGAGAAAAGTTGTGGTGAAACAATTCTCCTACCATTGCTTGGCCATCAATCACTTAGAGCAGCCACTGTGTGGTGGGAGGACACATTCTGCTTGAGGCCATCTGAGAACCCAGAACTTAACTTGGATCATTTAGAAAGTTCTAACTGCACTGATTTGGAAGTCCCAAAGATTTCTCTTTGCCCATGGAATATGGATAACTGTAGCTGGCCTGCCATGGCTCATTGGGTCTCTGTTCTTTGGGTGCAGGGAATGTTTCAAACTTTTTGTTCTCTTCAGATTGTGCAGTAAAGGTTTCGTGCAACTCATTCAGCTGAGCAGGTCCTAAAAGCCAGATCCTACAAAATATGCTAAGCACCCATGATCCAAAACACAGACCTCCAGAAATTCTGGAAATTAAGACATCCAGCATGGGGCTTTAGGGGGAATCACAAAATCTTGGAAGATATTCAGAATCAGGAACCAGGGCAGGCAAAGTTGCAACCCATGAGGATGCAGAGAAAACAACAGAATTTAATGAGAGTGAAACAGGTAACATTCAGAGGAAGGAAAAGGACAGATAAGCAGGGTGCTGAAAAATGTGATGGGAAAAATTAGATACTACATTATTTTTATCATCTGACAACAAGAACCTCTTTTGGTCTACAATTATATCCACTCATTGGTCAAAAAACTCCAACAACAAATCAAATTACTTAAAAACAAAAAACCAAAAATATCCAGACCCAGAAGTCTCACCGTTCTTCCGTCCAAACCTCTGCAGGCTATGTGTCACCTCTGGTTCCCTCTGGTCTTAACTGAAGTCTGTTTTTTCCTCTCCCCAAATATTTGCATTAAATGTAGGATACTTGCAACTGGAACATCACTGTGCAACATGTGAAACTACCTTGAAATAAAATGGTATCTGTGTTTCACCTCACAAGACAAAGAGCTTCATTATAAACCAAGTCTGTCTTTCTGTCCAGCCACTCAGACATCTCTAATAGCACCAGTACTTGAAATACACAGAGAGAAATTATATCCTTTTTTTGTTGTTGTTGTAGTTTCATGAACAAAAAGAAACCAAATTGCTAAAAAGTATTACTGCCATCAGGAAAATTCACATTAGGAGCTATCAATAATATTTAACACACACTTTTTAGACAAGCTTACTCTAAGTAATGTATCTCTCCAGTTTGTATTTGCAGGCAGTCTGAATTCCTGTTCACACCCTAGGCGGTTCTGGTGGTGCACTTGCAAAATTAAACAAGTTTTCAATAAGGAAGAGCAGCAAAGACTGCTTGAATTTCAGCTCTATTAGTTGTTACTGGATGGGCTGAAGATTCATTGCATTATGCCCAAAATACTTCTCCAATAAACACTGTTCAGATTTGATGCTTTCATGCTCTTGAGTTATTTAGTTCTATTTTTGCAAATCAATTCCTAAAATCTTTAAAATGCAAAATTTATTAGATAGGTAAAAAAAACCCAAATACATACCACACAAAGAGCTATTCTTTATACCAAGCTTAGAAACACATTTTCTACTTCTCTCTGGTGGGCACCCTAGACACAGCAAACCTGTGGATTGTCACCGTCAATTTCTGACACCAAGGAGCAGTCACAACAGGGCCATCCTTTTGTTCCTCCAGGTGTCCCTTGGTGCTCAAAGGTATCACATCTCCCAGCCCCTCACATTGCTTGCTGCAGTTTGATATGTACTGGTGTAGGATAATGTATTTCTCACAAAAGGATTTGGTGAGATCCTGATTAAATCAAACACAGTTTCCACTCAAAGCTCAGAGTTGTAAAAAGAGAACCAATGCAAAACATCTATAATTATTTAGTTTTAGATTTGCAATCTATATGCCTTTTATTTTGGTTCTCCAGCTCTTGGAAAGCAGTGGTGCCATTCAGGGGTGATTCCCCCCCACCCTCTCCTTCCCCCTCAGGGCTTGCATATGCTTGACACTACTTGGAAAACTGACTAACAGGGTGTTCACTTTTACCAGGCCATTAATTGATAACACTTAATTAATCTGCTGTGTGAGAGATCAAATGAAGATTGTGTCCCACAACCAGCAACACATATTGACTTTGTTATTCCAATTATGTGTCTGACCAGAACAGCCCTTTGGTATAAGACTTAACCTTTGAATCACCCTCAGCACAGAACTAGATCAGCTGCTGGGGATCTGACCTGAAAAAGACCTTGACACTGCCAGAGCTCTCTATGTGCTTGAAAATGTTCCACCTTGTGCTTGTCATAGCCGTGTTGGTGTTGTCATTTGCAATTACATTTGCGTGTTGGACACGATTCTCTGATAAGCAGCCAATAATTAGCAGGGAGCTCTGATTACAATTTGCTGTTTCACGTTGGCACACATTTTTGTTTATTTGCTTTCTGGCATTGGCTTTGGCCTTTTTTTTTTTTTTTTTTTTTTTTCCTTTAAAGAATACCCAGAAAAGAGCAATTAGTTTCAGCAGCAATTGGGTAAATGCAGCAGACAAAGAGAGCAAATTGCCTTTAGCAGACAATTTATAAATCAGCTGTAGATTTCCAACTCAGTTTTTATTTTTGTTTCTGTGGGTTATCTTCCACTAAATTGATGGGTAACATCATCAGAGGCAGTTTTGGTGTCACTTACTATATCAAAACATAATTAAAAATATATTCATCAGATTTTCTGTGGCTTTCTACAAGGATAGTGAGCAGCAGCAGCATAAAGAGGAGTAGCAATTGACCTTCTCTCTCTGCTAATTTTGTGGCTTTAAATCCATGTTTCTTCTCCCTCAGAAGTCAGTATAAAATCCAGAGCAGACATACCCAAAACTGCGTAGCAAATCTTAGTTAACATCCACCTGCCATGAACATTACATACCATTTTGTCAGACATGGATCTGACCAGGATATGGATGGCTATTTTATGGTGCAATTTTCTGTAATGCAGCCTTTCTCCAGTAACACCCTTTCCAACCAGAGGTAGAGGTTAGCGTGCAAATGTGACAATGAATTGCACAAGGATGAATTCTTCAGGAAAAAACCCAAAGGACAGTAATACTTTTTTCTTTAAGAAAAAATATCATAATACTATAAACCAACCTCATCATTAGAGCACAGAACTTAGAAATGTTACTTGCTGGCATCAGAGGGAGAAAAAAAGCCTGGTAGGTCAGAGACAGCTATGAATAACAAAAACCACAGAGAATGAGACTATTTCAGGTCCTCCATCTTGTCTATTATT
>VZTR01003663.1:27272-62360 GCA_013400775.1 Chaetops frenatus
GCGGGCGGAAGTCGAAGAGAGCTTCAAACTCCCCGCTCCTAAAAATGTAAGCTTCGCAAAGACGCCTCTAATGTTCAAGTGGCTACATGAAGTGCCCATCTTAAAATTAGCCAATCCGTGGGCTCCTCACCTCTGCTGGAAACTGTGCCCCGGCGGAAGTAGAACAACAAAGAACCCCCCCAGGAAGGAGAAAAAAAAAAAAGTTGTTGTCCTTTAAACCACAACAGTACTGAATGGAAACCAAGCAGAAAGCTGGCAAGACATTTGAGTGGGAATAAAGCTGAGACTTGGAGATAGGACACTGGTTATTCAGAGACAACAAGACTTTCCTTTTTGCCTAGTTCCCTGGAATAATGTCATTCTGAGCAAATGAAACAAGGTCGCTTTGGGAAATTTGAGATGACTGATGAGAAAGGAATATTTTGTACCAACCACCAGTACCAAGAATCCCTGCAGATAAGTGGGTGAGATCTTATAAAAAGCTATAGACAGACAGGTACTGAGAAAGAGGTAGAAGCAAAAAGTATAAGGATGAATAGTATCAAGGAAAAAACAGACATAAATCAAAAATCAGCTCATTAGAGTAAGAAGAAAGAGGGCTACATTGCTAGGCTGGGGAAAACTCCCAGGCCTAGGCATGGACAACTTGTTAGACAAAGCTCTCAGGCATCTTGTGAAAATTGTAACATCTGTATGCTGATCTGGCATTAAACTGAGTTCCCTGTTGCTCTCCTACCATCGTTTCTTCTGGGGACATCTGGAAGTGTCCTGAACCTACCTGGTTTGTGCTCAGAAGTGAGAGCACAGATGGTGGACCAGATGTAGAAGACTTTAAAATATATTTATGAAGAGCAAAGGGGAGTTTGAGCTGTAGACAAGGAACCAATTGGTGTTGAAGGTTCAGCAGGGGGGATAGAAAGGTCATGTATTAAATGCATGATATGTAAAATGGGAATGTGGGGACATTTTAGAGAGAGAAAGGAGCAAGGAAATTGGAGGCCTGGGGAAAGCACAGATAAGCTGAATAAACAAAATATAAACAGCTATCATGGCAGTCATGAGCCTGCACAAAAGAAAAATGCTCTTCCAAAAAATAGATTCCCTATTAAGTGATTTTGCTTGATTTTTTCATGCCACTCATGAGTTATCAATCTCCCCACCCATAAAGACAAATGTCATATTGGCCCTAACCCATCAGCTATTCTCAATTTATCACCATTTAATATATATTAAAATGCTCTTACCTCTGATTGCAAAAACAAACAAAATAAGGCAACATAAATCAAAAAGAAAGGGAAAGAGGCAAGGAGGCTGAAGAGACAGAAGGGAGATATGCAGCTCAAAATAATGGATTTTATTTCTCTTGATCTTTGCATCCAAGCTCTCAAGGCCTCTCCACCTCAAAAATACTCCAATGGTCCAACACTGTAAATCACACCAGTAGTTTATTAATCCCCTCACAACACAGAAACAACTGCTCAGCCTTGGCAGGAGGGTGGGGAAGCTGCAGAGTAGTAACAAACTCAGCAACCCTACGACTCTCTCTCTCTCTGATCCCATTATAAACTAACACAATATTTTTCTCCAATTTTCAGTCGGTATTGCAGCTCACAGCAGAAAAGATACTGAAAGCAGCAGGAGCCAGGCAGAGGTGTCAGACTTCAGAGCGGACACTGCCTTGGGACCTGGGGGGGCCAGTAAATCAGTGCACGGTTGTCAACAGCTCCAAGCTGCAGGAATTACTCGAGCGAAAATAATAAATGGCTGTCATTGTGGAGCCAAAAACCTGTGATTATAATTATCACATCCCCAGTGACCTTGCATAAACTTTAATCCCTCTCCAATGGAGCATTTAAATAGCCTGCATCTACTGGCAGGGGACCGTGTCCCCTTAGTTGAAAATACAGAGAGTAGGAAAGAAACGAGCCACAAAGAAACCACCAAGCCCCTCTGTGTCTTACAGCTTGTATTAAAGAGTTGTACAAGAAAAGCCCTGTCACTGTCATTTTAATTGATATTATATAGTCATCCTGAATTCAAAATGCCACGGTGGTGTCCAAACTCGGCTAATCCCAGCACCAAGCATTTTAATCAGATGAAAAGGTCAAACAACACCAAGTTTTCGTCACTGCATTCACTGGGCTGAGAAAGTGGGTATACAAGGTGTGTGGATGGGTTGCTGAGTCAAGGAATCTTCAGGGAGACAACCTCTTCCTACCTTGGAGAGGTTAGCTCACCCTTGAAGGTCTCACCATGATCAAGACTTGAATTAATTATTCAG
This sequence comes from Chaetops frenatus, assembly GCA_013400775.1. Lineage (NCBI taxonomy): Eukaryota > Metazoa > Chordata > Aves > Passeriformes > Picathartidae > Chaetops > Chaetops frenatus. The sequence continues at coordinate 29,554 of VZTR01003663.1, forward strand.
GTTTAATAAAGATCTTTTTCCACTGCTAAAATCAAGTATTTCAGCTATTTGGGTATTTTCATTGTACCCTTACAGCCAGGACTGGATATCTTTAGTTATAGAATTAAGGACAGTTATCTGCTGGTGCCTTGTTTTACTTCTCTATGTTGTAAATGTTCTTCCATCCAATAGAGACAGGTATTGCAAAAAACATCAAAAGCTCTGAATCTGGGGAAAGGAAGAATTTTGATTCTAAAGGATTTCATTGTCCTCATGTTTCTGATCCTGGAAGAATCCTTTTAGGGAAAAAATATCTTTTCATGCTCTTCTATGAGTCCTCCAAAGCATACTAAAAGCATAATAGGTGCAGGAATTCGATAAGATTATTTTGAAAGTGTATGAACCAAGTTGCTCCATGATAATCAGATTACTAGTTCACCAAAATTGTTACACTTACAAACCGGGTGATTTCCCCCAGAAAAAAAGCACCTCCTGGAGTCAGCAGATGCTCCCATGTACAGGCAACCAGGAAATGTGGATTCAAAATATGAGACTTTATATCTTCTGTACAGGTGTTAACAATGTTCTGCACGAGCTTTGCACCCTGGTATCACATAACAGTGATTTTTTTCTTTAATATTGCTGGACCTATTATCATTATAAAATGAACTTATTACTGGAAAAGAGCTTTGCTAATTGCACAGTCTTTCATTAGGTTTCAGAGCAAGTACAACAGGAGAATTGCATATTCAAATTAGCAGTAATTTAAACAAATTCAAAACTTTTAAAACAGAGAAATCAAAGGAACATTAAGTCTTAAGGGAAAGCCATTTACTGAGATAGGAAAAAATTTAAGCATTTCTATATTTGTGTATAGATTGTTGTATGTAATCCCCACCTGCACTTTTCCATGTTAAATAAATTAAGTAAAAGGCATCTACAACAAGAGATATATTTTCTAAAACCAGGAAATTGTACTGTCTAGAAAAGCAGAAATATTTGAAATAAATTAGTTCATGCCCACACTAAGTTTTAGCTATAAATGTTGGAATTAGAGATAAAAATAACTCAGAAGCAGCCTTTATACAGTTAAAGGGCTACAGTGGGTCAGAAAGGTGCTTACTTATTTAAGGTGGTTTTCCAAGTCAATAAAACCCCAGTATATATTTCAAAGGGAGAATTCTTCCAAGCAGCTGCATTAACCCAAACCCCACATCTGGGCAAGCCTCTACCAAGCTTTCTAAATCCAACAGTGTCAGCTCCACTCAACAGGGCATTTGATAGCACAGCTACAGCTGAAACAAGCCTCTGCTCTATGTCAGAATTAGGATGTTCTTTGGACCAGAGAGACAGTAAAAGAGAGAGTGAAAGAGTCAGACCCTCAGACAGCTTTGCATGCCTGTGACACTCTGGAAATAAGTGGCAGCACAGGAGAGACAGGTCTTTTCAGCCAGTGGCACAGAACAGGAACTGGACTGAATCCAGGTGCCCTCAGAGCCTGTGACATCAAGGCCACTCCACAGCTACCACATAGTAACAAATTCCACCAGCCTCATTCATTGGAAATGAAAATTCTCTGTTTGCATCACTGCAGCATAAATAAATACGTTAAATATCATGTACTAATAACTTGGCACATTTATCCTCCAGTCAGGAACCATTCCAAAAACCTTCCTGCTTTTCCTGATTTCCAATGTGATGCAATTTCCTGAGTCTAGAGCTGTATATTCTGTGTGTTTCATGCATGAAGATCTCGTAAAATCCCTCTATTTATCCCATATATTTGTGATGAGCTATGACCAGTTAACTTTCTGTTTTGTTTCTCTTTTGACACATAATCCAACCCCACTCCTCCAACATTTTGTTCCATCTTGGAGAATGGGCAGTTTCAGAAATGTTTTCTTTTTTCTTCATGCCAATTACTGTAAAATAACTGACAGTAGCCATCATCAGTGTTAGGTTAATGGTTGGACTTGATGATATTAGATGTTTTTTCCAACCCTAATGAATCTATGATCATTATAAGACAAACTTTTCATTGCTTGTCTCAACTTGCATGTATATTCTATTGTGAATTCATCTCTAAGGAAAAAAAAGGACAAAATCTGCACTTTCTGTGTGTTAATACATGAAAAGACACTAAATCTGGCATGAAATCATACTTAAACACCTGATATCATTGGCAGTTAGCCATTATTTACTATGAAGTTATTACCATGGGAGAAAGTATCATGAGATGAATCACAGGCACTTGCCACCAGTATTTTATAGTATGATCCTATTCTGAGTATATGTTCAGCAAAATTGACATTATTGTGAAATAGATCTTGCTGAACTCTGGAATTCCTTTGAAATTATAGAAATTAAATGGTTATGAGAAGAGAATTATTTTCTATGAATGGTATAACAAAATTTAATATATTCAGTGGTCTGGACTTCTGATATAAACCCTTGGCAGTCCTGTGTCCCTGACATGCCAGAAGGTGTGCAATAAAAACCCAAAGCAGTGGCATTTGTGTGATACAGTGGGACCAGGTGACCATAAAAATGGGCCATTTTTGAAGAGTTTCAATTTCAACATAGAGCAAGTTGAATAAACAGCTCATAAAACTGCCTTCACATTATGGGGCAAATTGCTCATCTCTGAATCACAGTTGCTCTTGGCTTCCCATTCAGACTCTTTCCACGAGTCCCACTGGCATTAATGGCAGCTCCACAAGCAGAACAAATAGACAATCATTTCATACTGAGAGGAGAATTTCCCACACATGGTGTGTGTCCATGACACAAACCCACCTTGCACCGAGGGAGGGAAACAACCCCTGTGAGCCTCCCCATCCCCATCTCTCCATCCCCTCCTCTGTGCTCTGCTGCCTGTGGCCACCAGCACCAGGCAGGCAATCTGACATTTTTAACAGCTTTTATCTTTTCATAACCCTAAATCTCAGCTGTTTCACGTTTCCCTGCACTTTTCTGCAGCGATGCTGGGTTCACTCAAAAGACAACCCCAGCGTACTGAAATGCCAAAAGCAATCTCCAGCCCTGTAATACTTTGGCCTCCTAAAGACCCCATCCTGAGGAGAGGGTTGCTCTGAGAATGCAGTGAGACCCAGATGAATAGAGATGTCATTACCCTTGGTGAGCTCCCTTGTACTTGAGCTAAACAAGGAACCTCAGGTAAGAAAGGGAAGGCAGAAATGGGCTGCCTTGCCCCAGGTGAAATCACCCCCAGGGCTTCTGATCACCGTGAAAATTTGGGTGTTGGGCAATGCAGAAGGATCTTGGCACTGTAATGTCTTTTTTCCCAGCTATTGGGAAAAAATTTACTGACTGGAATTATCTATTTTTCCAAGTTTAATTTTTTTCCATTTCTAAGTCAGCCATACAGATCATCAGACTGGTGCTGGATAGAGTTTAAACACACAAAATCTTCAAGAACTCAACAAATTTTCCCACAAGATAAATATTCAAAGTATTTGTCTCATATCTTACATTTTTACTCCCTTTCTCTTTCATTTAACCTATTCCTCAAGCCATGTGCACTGGTATGAAGTTCAGACTGGGTTTGAAGAGGGAAATACCTGTATTTAGAGAGCAGTATTTCTCTACCATGCCTTCAAAAGTGTTTCTGAATCCTAAACCTTTCACAGTGTTTCCAGACCCCAAAGATTATAGATCTGACCCTGGGATCTTCATCTCAGAAGCTTTTCTCCTGAAACTGGTATGTTTTCCAGCAATAACAACCTGCTTTTTCTGAAAAAAAAAAATCGATTTATCAAAAATCTTCAGCTCCAACCAGCACTGCCAGCTTTAGTCCCAGGTCTCCCTTTCAGTGTAACTTCCTTTCTCAAGCTGACCTCCCAGAGTTATACAAATACAGCAAAAACAAGAGCCTGTGTACTTAAAGGATCATTCTCATTGGTACAGATATGTCAAAAAATTGCAATATAAAACCGATAGGTTCAAAGCTGAGAAGTCAGTTAAGAGACATGGAAATTGCATGTACTACTTTTTGATTAAAATTTTTGAGAGTGTCATCCTCAATTTCTTTGTCCTTTGAGGTAGAAATGTAGTCCATCTTTCTTCTGGTAGGAAGCTGGAAACACTCTGTTTCCATTCCTGATTCATTTCAGCTCTTTTCTATGTGGGTAAGGTTCATGTGGTTTGATGTCTGATAATGACGATTTGGCACAGCTTTACATATAAGTAATTAGGGAATCCATTGACCATAACAAACAATGGACTAAGAAAAAAAACCTGTTGTAGAGAAGCTGCTTCCCAGTTGCCCATTATAGCAATTTTTGCCTGTAATTATAATTCACAAATTTAATTCACTCAAAAAACAAATACCTTTTTTTTGGCTTAAATATCCTAAATCAAGCATTAAATTACAGCTCTTTCAGGAATGAACCTCATCATTAGCTTTCTTATATGAAAGAGAAAGAAAGTAACTCTTGAAAATCTGCATTTAATGGGCAAGTGCAAGACATCTACACAGTAAAATGCCCTGATACAATTCCACATATTACACACCTGTGTGCTCATATATACATCTATGCACACGTGTATTTATGGATGCATATTTCTGTATTTTATATGTTTACACACACAAACATACACTCACCCCAACAAAAAAAACCCCCTCCAATGATAATGTGATTCTCATGCTTCAATTATAAAGCAATCCTAGCACAAATCCAGAAAATGTCACTGTCACATGCTTCCTTTGTATGCTGTTGAAAATACCTCCAAAGTTTGGAAATTAATCACACAGCAATGCCGATCTTTTAAGCCAGGCATCTATGAACCAACCTCTTCCCTACTGAATGAATTACATTGAAATCATATAATTGCAAGCTGCCATTCAGTCACCCTTAACAATAGGAGACTTTGAAAATTGGAAATTTTTTCCCATCTGACTCCCAACTTGCAAGCATGAAGCATACAGCAAAAGCTTGGTGCCTTTTAAATTACCTAAAATCCTTCAGACAAATGAACAGCCGGGAAAAAAAAAAAAAAAAAAAAGGGTGCAATTTAAGGGCAAATCATTTTGTGTTAATCCTTGGGAACTCAAAGCATGAAGATAAAAGAAGAAAAAATGCAGGTTTCACTTTGCTCATTATGGGACATTGACTTTCACCTAATAGTATGCAATTAAAATTTCTTCATGAGATTTCCTTATTGAAATAAGAAAGATAGTGCCGTGCTGAATGTGGTGATAGATCTGGTATAAACGTGCTTCCTGGACAAACTGATTTATCATGTCTCATTCCAGCAGTACTTTCTTGCTTGCTCATTTCTCATCTTATTACTGTGAAGTTGTAATTAAAGAGGATCCTCCCACAGAGAAGAGTTCTCCTTCAGGACAAGCTAAATTATAAATGCTCTGTTCTTTCTCTGAAACCAATTTAAAGGGGCAGTCTACTGTGGGAAAGATGCACATCTAATTCTTGGGACTCCTGGCTCTGTAATTTTATGCAGGTCTCTTTCTCTTAGATACAGAATAAATTTGGTTTGTAAACTGGGTTTCCTGGGCAAATATACCTCTGCAATTGACTATTTCAATTTAAATACAAAGACAATTCAATTAAAATGGTATTGAACCACTGTGCCTGATTTACTTTGTAGATACTTCACGTATGATCACTCGTATAATACACCAAAATATTTCAGAGGGCACTGAGAAATTGTTTAAGAAATTAAAAGCCTGTAAAAATTCTTCCTATTCTTCAGGAAAAATAGAAAAACAGAACAACATTTGACCACAATCAACACTGACCATTATGAGATTAATCTGCCAGGAAGACACTACCATAAAAAACACAAACAGTAGGCATGAGATCAATTTGACAACATGGTATCTTTTCTCTATCAGATTCTCAGCCCTTCAAACACACAGGTTTGCACCAATGAAAATAAAAATAGAAACCATGATTTGTTGCCCCATATCTGATCTCATATCATCATTGAAATAAAGTATTTGTATTGCAAGCAATAGCAAAAATCCAGTTTTCCTCAAGGGAAAAGGTTCCAAGGAAGGATACCCAGTGGTGCTGTTACTGAAGGAGGTTCTTTTGCCTTTATATCTGAACATGTAAACCTCAATACAGCAATAGAGGGTACCCATCTTAGACTTATTTTTGTTGTTCCCAAAGATTCTACTTTATATCATGAATTGCAGGAAAATGAATTATTCATATCACTTCACACCAACTCTCAAAGTAACTTCTGAGGCTTCCCTGAGGACTCTGGAAAGACAGAATCAGTGGGTGAACTTCATAATATGGGGCTAGGAGAGAGGAATGCACTGAAAAATAGGGGTGAGCTCTCTGAGCTTGGAATGCTCATCCAAGAATGAGAATCCTCTCTTAGCTTTGGAGCATATATGTGCCTTAATATTAAGCATTACTGTCATGGTACCCTGCCTTTAATGTCAAAGTCGGACCTAAAAGAATTCAGATCTCTTGATAATGAAAATCCATCTGATACTCAAAAGGCTCATACAACAATGAAATAGCCTTTTACACCGTTGTATCCTAGAGCTTTATATTTCTCCTTGAGTCCATTAATTTAATTGCATCTCTGGATTTCATTTTAAAATATTTTATTGTAATCATAGGAGACAGTAATAATTCATTAATGTGCTCAGTAGCACTATGACACAGTAAGGGCAGCATTATATTTGCAGACATATAATTTCAGAGCTAATTTCATAAAAGTATAGGTGAACTTGATCCTTAAATTAAAACCATTGTCCTTTCCTAGAGAATTAAGACAAGCAATTCATCCTGTGTCATATCTACAATGTTTTAAATGTGATGCAAAGACCTGCATACAAGTGAGGTGTTTGCAGCAGTTGATATGACAATGAGGGTCTAGATCCCTTGAGAAAGAAAAATAATAAAAAAAAATGTTATGATAATAGACAGTGACATATCATAACTGAGTATTTTTAAGTCCTTTTCAAAATACAAAACCTCAATTACTTTATGTAAAAGTACTAAGCAAAAACTATCTGAATTCAACTTCAAAAACCGATACATGTTGTATCAGTAATATATTTTATTATAAAATAGATAATAAAATATTATTTTATTAGTTTCTCCTTTTCCTTTACATGTTTTCTTTCCCATTTTGCCAAGAGAAGAGAAATTGTGGAAAGGAAAGAAGGAAGGAAAAGAACACAGCACCCCAAAATCCCATCATTGCTTGCTCCATCAAATTTTTTGCTGATAATTCTATGTGCTCTATTAGTACTGCAGATTGGCTGTGCTAATGAGTTGCAAATTTTCATATCCAAAAGTCCATTTCCAGTTTCATGGAACATTCAAGGTCACGTCAACATATTGTGTTTCACAGTTTGTGTTTCTGTAGGTGCCTGCAAGTCCTAAAGAAGGTATAACATCAGACTGGTGACCTGCCACTGGTGGGGCTCCACGGGGCTCCATCCTCGGCCCTCCGCTCTTTAACATCATCATAAATCACCTGGATACAGAACTGAAAGGGACCCTGAGCAAGTTCACAGATGATACAGAACTGGGAGGAGCTGTTGGCTCCCTCAAAGGCAGGGAGGCCCTGCAGAGAGACCTCCACAAATGAGAGGGCTGGGCAATCACCAACCATGTGAGGTTCAACAAGGGAAAGTGCCGGATTCTGCGCCTGGGATGGGACAACCCTGGATGTACAGACAGCCTGGGGAATGAGGGGCTGGAGAGCAGTGCCCTGGAAAGGAACCTGGGAGTCCTGGTCTATGGCAAGTTGAACATGAGCCAGCAGTGCCCTGGCAGCCAGGAGGGACATCCCTGTCCTGGGGACATCAGGCCCAGCATGGCCAGCCGGGCAAGGGAGGGGATTGTCCTGCTCTGCTCTGCGCTGGGGCGGCCTCACCTCCAGTGCTGGGGGCAGCTTTGGGCACCACAACATAGGAAAAACATTAAATTATTAGAGTGTGTCCAAAGGAGGGCAACAAACATGGTGAAGGGTCTTGAGGGGAAGCCATGTGAGGAGAGACTGAGGGCACTTGGTCTGTTCAGCCTGGAGAAGAGCAGACTGAGGGGAGACCTCACTGCAGTTACAAATTCCTCATGAGGGGAAGAGGAGGGACAGACACTGATCTCTTCTCTCTGGTGACAGTGACAGGACCTGAGGGCATGGCCTGGAGTTGTGTCAGGGGAGGTTTAGGTTGGGTATTAGAGAAAGGTTCTTCCCCCAGAGGGTATCTGGGCACTGAAGAGGCTCCCCAGAGCAGTGGTCACAGCACCAGCCTGACAGAGCTCAAGGAGTGTTTGGACAATGCTCTCAGGCACAGGGTGTGACTCTGGGGGATGGTGCTGTGCAGGGCCAGTAGAGTTGGACTTGATGATCCTTGTGGATCCCTTCTAACTTAGCAGATTCTGTGTTTCTAAAATCTACTACAAAAGTCCTTTTCTATAAAATTTCTACCACATTTAGACATCACATAAGGGGTGGGGTCTCTAAACAGTCACAAAGCAATCTGAAAAAGGAAACATAACCGTTTACAATGTCACTTTTGGTCAAGTAAACATTCAAAATCAATTCTTTTTTGAGGCATATCCCCTGCTCTGATAAAAACCTCAGTTCTGTTTGAAATTATACAAAGTGTTGGCTGTAAAAAGCTTTTTTGTGTTAGATTTCTTAACACAGAGAAAATAAATTAAGTTCAATACAGTGACTTAAAACCTCAAATACTTTCAACACTGCTTTCCAAAGTGTCTAGGATCAGAATAGATCCACATATCTGAATTTATAGAGAATTTCTTGTGCAAAAATTCTCTGAAGCTTCATATTGCTCTCCAAGCTTCTAACAAGGAAGAATTTGTTTTATGGATGAATTATTACCTATTAACTTGCAGCATGGCAAATACAGCTGCTGGAGGCAGAACCTGGTCAGAGCCAAGCAGACAAGGGGCTGTGCTCTCACCAGCTTATGGAGTAAAGGGACAACCAGTGAAACTACAATGTAGAAGATAAGCCAGAAGTGCCCACTAGCTCTCAGTTACAGCACAGGTGGGGATTCAGACATTGCACATAAAGAATTACAATCCAGATGCAGAGAATAAATAAAAGAGCATCCCTGACCAGCAGACTCCTCTCAGTCACTACTCCCTTTTGTTCCTACCAGTTACTTCTGCTGGCTGACAAATCATCTCCCTGACACAATAAATTTATTATGGAACATTATCTCAGGCTGAGGAAGGTCAGGATGTGCTAAAGGTCATGTATGTATTAACCCACTACATGAGAGTCCCCACCCTTAGTTTAAAACACAGTCTTAAATTACATACTATTGAACTGGCTATAACAGATCCCTCATAAACAGCCTCATTTACCTGACACGGTCTCAAGATCTGCCTGAAAACCTTGGAAACAGACCTGTGTCCTGTCACTCCAAGGTGTTATTAAAGGCAAAATCCGTGTTGTCAGACACTGAGCTTGTGGACTTAAAGTCCCAAAGACAAGGGAAATGAGGACAGTCTGATTCCAGCACCACCTAAATTTGGGTACAGAGCACACACTGGATCAGGGTCTGGTCTGAAAGAACCCAGTGGAGACCATGGCTGCAGGAGTCTGCATTTAACTCCGAGTTTACTTCAGCACCTACAGAGGTTGTAGGTATATTTTATGTTTTCTGCAAGAAAAAAAATAAACAAGAAGTCTTTTAGCCTAGAAGAATGAGGAATACACTATAACAGAGTTCAGGGTTTCAAATACCTTTTGAAAAAAAGTGGTTTTTCTCCCTGAAGCAGCATTAGGTGGTAGTACTAGGCAGATGGTGAATACTGTATATGCAAAATCATAACAATGTTGACCAGTAAGTCAGACAAAATGAGCAGCAAGACACAGTTAATGTTTCGTAATTCCTAGTTAATGAAATAAGAAGTAAGATATGTTTATAAAAATAGTTTTTTAATGTTTTAAAATTTATTTGTTCTATACAAGGATTGAGTAAATTTTACTGGTATGATTAAAATACTACAATTATTAATTTTCTATTTATCCAGTTTTACTGCCATAGTAATGGAGAGAGAAACAACAAAAAGACAAATCCAGGAAATTTTAATTGTTGAGGGCTTCTTTAAGAGAAATATTTAGAAATACATTTGCCAAATTTCATATTTTTCAATAAAGGAATTTTTTTTCTCTTAGATAATTTTTCCAGAAATTTTCACTAGATCTGTATATAATAGGAAAAAAAAAAAAGAGATTCACAGAAAACTAGATTTTGCTTTTCAATAATTTTCTCTTCACAAATGTAAGAAAAGATCTGGAATTCAGTAATGAATATACCATTACCTGAGCTCTGATACATCATCACTGCCCACTATAATTTTCTCCTTACAGCAGGATGAATCCATGGTTCTTGGTCAGCTCCTTAAAACAGCTAAAACTTACATTAAAGGTTTTTAAAATAAGTGATTGCATATAGTTAAGCATGAAAACGAATGGAGGAATGTTGATTGTCTTCCTGTATTTCACTACTGGGAAGGGAGAGGGACAAGGAAAATCTCTACAAAAATTAAAAGCACAATTACAAAATGGTGAACACCTTTTTTATACATCACTAACTAGATATCATGTGAAACCTATCATTTTCCCTACTCCTCAGATTTAGAAATTATGATTATTGAAATGAAATTGAAAGCTTTTTCATCCAGTGGAAAATATAACCAACTCACCAACCCTGAATAGCAAGAAGAGTTTTTACTTCCCAAAACCCTTTGCTTCAGTCCTGTTTTAACTGCCAGAGTAATTTCAGAGTAATTCCTACTGAAGCCACCAAATCCTGACCCTGCAGTAGCTGTGATGGGGCTGTTTCCACCTACAAAGGTGTCACCAGATGAGGACAGCACAGGCTGCCCTTGTGTCACAGCAGTGCCCAAGGGGAAGGACACATCAAAGCTGCATCCCAAAACCAATCTGATGTTCTGGGACTAAACAACTGAAGATTCCTCCACCCTCCCTCCAATGAGGCTATCCCTGAGATTTGAATTCAAGACTCAACTGTCCTACCTTCTAGGCACCAATCTGCACCATTCACCTCTTTTAGTGAGAAAGACACTCAAAAGTACAAGTTAAGTGATGCTAATAAAGGCCTTTTGGGAGCTCATCAATGTCTTCATAAATTACACAAGAGACCTTAGGTGAGATTTAGACCCCAGTGTGTCCAGTGGCACCTCTGGGTTTGTAGCAGACCCCAGGCAAGAACCAGCCTTCCCTGAACTTGGTTTTATTCACCAAACCAGGGAAGACAGCAGACTTTTCATCACAGCTGAGAGTGGGAGTCATGGAGTTTTGATGCTGATCCACCACTTCTTAATCTGGGGGAGGAAAAGGAGGAAGAAAAGAGGAGTCAGCTTATTAACATCTCCATATATTACCATTTACCTGCAATTTCCAACTGACTGTGAGATTTGGGAGGAAAGATCAGGAATCAAGGGCCACTAAAAGGATCTGGCTTCAAACAGCAGTTTTGACTTACTTTCCTTGACAGAAAACTATTCTCTGGCCCTTGTGGGAAGGGGAAATGGTGGTTTAGTGCAACGGGCAAACACAGAGATCTTTTAAAGACACAGATATCTTGTATCTCTGCCTTCAGTGAGCTCTTTCTCCTTTTTATTCTCATTTTCACTCTCCGTCTGTCTTCATTAGTCTGCTGGCACTCTGCTAGGATTAGTGAGCTAGTTTCTATGGTTTCTTATTTTCACTTTCTATCTTTCTTTGCTTAACTCATTAAATTGCTCATTACTTCACTGCACTTTACAGGAGACATATTTATTGTATTAGTTACACAATGGCCAGATTAGTAAGTGATAGGCAGTTTGCTATTTGAAAGAACATATTCTAATAGCAGAAAGGAAATTCAGGAGACACAGATATTATCTACTAGTTGTAACATAACTGGGATAGCTAGTAACTGCTAAATGTTTATCCTTTATCACTAGAAATATGCTACATGATTAGAAAAAACTGGTGCAGCACCCACAGTGTTCTTGCTTCCTGGCAAAGGGAAGTCACAAGCACAGCTCTCAGGACCAACACCATCTTTACCTTCTCCTCTTTACCCTCCAGGACAAATTGCCATGATAAAGATGCCCAGGCTTTTCCCAATTTTGGGAGGAGCATACCCGATCCTCCCTCTGCTGGGGAGGAAAGGAGCAGGGACAACAGGGAGGAGCAAAGCAATCCCAGGCATCATCCTGGCCAAAAGAAGCCCTCCAGCATGAAAACTGAGCTCCAACTCAAGAGTTTTTGCTCCATTTCTCAGATTTCCACCGTACTTGTGCCAACTGTGTTACAAGGAAATTAATTCTGCAACCAATACTCACATCCTGGTAAAATTCTTAACTGGTAAAGTGACTATTCACTTCAATGAGAGCACAGTGGGGCTGGCGGAAATTACTTGATCAAGACTGTATTCAAAGCAGTTTTCAGTCCTAAGTCAGTTTCCTATGGTTGGCCTCTGGAGTTTTTTATTTGTTTGGTTTTCTGATTGTGCCAGCTTCAACACCCACTTCTCTGCCAACTCACCTCAACTATCTAGTCTTCATTTTTCTAATAAACCCCACCTCCCCATCCTCTCCTTTCAAGTACAGTCCATTTCCCTCTCTGGTCAAGTCACTAAGGGTGCAGACCAAGTCTCTCTACCTTGTACCTCTCACACTTAGTCATTTGATCTTTCCCACAGTTAAATCTAACCTAGTTGATTCAATTATGCTGAAGTTTCTCAGATGCTGAATGTAATCATCCATGCTCTGTCTCTTTAGTTTGACAGGCCTCCAAGACAGAATTCCTTTCAGCTGAATTAAGATCTTTCCTGCAGTTAGTGAATAGTATATACAGGGGTTCATGCCACTCATTCATCTTCTCTGGGAGTTCATTTATCACTCGAAGGTAATCTACTGTGGAGAATTTTGAGCAAGAGGACGCCTGATGCTTTTTTTTGTTGTTGTTGTTGTTGTGGTTTAAAGAACAGTCATTCGTTTTTAAAAGATTAACTTCGTCCCTTGGCCAAACTTTGTAGACATAAAGGGCTCAACACAGGATTTATGAAATGTAGCTTTCCATTTATTCTGAGTTGTATGGAAATGAGATTTTCTTTTTCTCCAATAAACCCTGTGAATGCTTTTATTTTTTCAGATGTGAACAGGAGCAATTCCCTTTTACCATCCTTTAATGTTAGCCTTCTGCTGCCTGCTTTACCATTTCATTTTATACATTCTGGCATAGGAAGTGCTGATGTTTGCTAAGTTTGTCAGTAGGGCTTTACTAAAATGAACTTTATCTTGAATTCCTACTGATAACAATTTTGCTCTTCAAAGTATATCAAATCTGTCCAAGATTTCTGTTCTATCATTGTCCTTGACAGGGAATAAGATCATCTTTTGTTGTCAAGAAGAGCTTATATTCTGATAATTTTATATCCTGTAAAGCCTTCTAAAACTGTCCCAGGTTTAAGAATGCTGCATCTTTGAATATTTTGTAGTTCTTCAATTTAACTAATTATCTTTAAAAATATTCTTGATGCAATACAGTGAAATAAAAAACATATCATCCCAAACTTCAAAACAAGAAATATATGAGGGTACAGCAGAATAACTCATATAAGTGAGACAAACATAAAAAAGACATTATGAAGGTTAGAAAGCCCCAAGAGTGACCCATTTATTTCTCAGCACTGTTTGCAAAACACATACACTGCAATTCTGTATATGTGTGTTGTTTCTTAAAAGATAAATGCTTCTGTAATCTCTGCTATATAAAAATCTCCCTATTAAGCCTAAACAAGAAACTGACTATCCCTGAATCACAAGCCCACTGAAAAAGGGAAGACAGAAGAACAGGATTTGATGATAAAAGGAAGAGGAATATGCTACTTGTAGGCAGGGCTGGTGATGGAGAACCCTTTAGCTCTCATCAGGCAAAGCCCTGCTCCAAGAAATGGTGCTGGGAGTTTTCCAAAGTGGAACTGGTTGATACAGTTTCTGATATGATGAACATAGATTTTTTTTTGTCGTTGTGACTGGAATTGCCATCACTGTTAGAGCTTCTTAACAAAACAAAAAACTGCAAAGCTTAATTTTGTTTTTTAACATCTGCATCTGAAAAATTCTTTTGCATTTCAGTAAGTTTTCTTCCCATGATTTATAAACAGTAAAATGCATGGATAACCAAGCATTTACAAAATAACTGAGAAAAATAAAATACATTTCCCTGTTTCTGTGTTAAAATTAAGGCTTTTAAAATGAAAAATTACTCTCTCCAGAAACCTGTAAAATAGAATGCTTGGAATAATTTTTAAATGGTTTAATGTTTTTTAAATTGTAATTAAACTTGATATTTAATTACAGAAAAAGAAAACAATCTAGTTTTAAAACTCTCCTCCTGCTTACTTAGTCTTTCATCTCTATGTCTTTGGCACCTTATGGCACCAAATTTCATTCTCTCTAGAGCATGACCACTGGTCAATCCTTACATCAGTTCTGTCAAATCAGGGAGACCATGTTTCATCTTAGAAACTATAATACCACCAGAGCCTTGCCTAAGCTGGAATTTGGCAGAATACACCTCCTCCAAGGGGGTGTAATATCTGGGGGTGTTCAACCTGAAAACAGCTTATGTATGCACTCAGAAATCGTTTCCCATAGAGAGTGGGGAAAATATTGTCACAGGTACTCTGCCAATGAATTAAAACATTGAAAATATCAAAACTATCACACTCAATCCAAAAAAGCAAATTTGGGCCAGCTCCCATTAATCCTTTTCGAATTACACACTAGAAGCAGAAAGCACAGCTCTGTGGCTCTTCCCTTATTACCTTTGAAGAGCAGACATACCTCAGTCAATAACATTTTCATATTTTTATTAAACTGAGAACTAGAAAAAGTGTGCCACATTTTAGCACATTATCCAATATATGTACTTAAATATCTAACACTTCCAGTACAGCACTTCCTTGACATCCATCACCAGGTGGTGGCACCAGGCTTGACATGCAGTGAACTGACCCACCAGAGACACACCTACCCCATCACAAGGGTGCACTGCAAATTATTCACACCTAAAATCTGCTGTTCCACCACAGCCTCTTGCTCACCACACCACTTCAGTCCTATTTAGTGTCTCCTGTTTCCTATTCAGTCCTATTTCAGTGAAAGCTCAGCTCTGCAACACACTGACCCTCTTGTCCTCACTTCATCAGAGCAATGACCTGTGAGGACATGAGTGGTCCCTGTGAGCCTTGGGGTCCAGCAATGGCTCAAATGTGTTCCTGGGCTGGAGCCAGTGTGCTTAGCATGTGACACAATCAACTTCTTGAGACTTCTAGGCTAGTACGTTGGAGAGCGTTTTTATTCTGTGACTGCTCTTATTTGTTTTGACAAAGTTGGTGTGCTAATAAAGTTATCAGAGCTTTGCTTTTACTCATTAATGAAAGCACATCATGAGCATGTCCATGTGGCTATAGATTACTGTGTGGAAAACTCAGTAATTAAAAAATTAGGGATTCTATGCCACTATTGCTCTTACTGTTTGAAAATCTTTGATGGAACTGGTACAAAGTGCAGAAATTCCATCCCTCTTTCATCATTACGTGAACCTGTAAAGCAACAACATGTGCAAAAAAGTCCTAATAACTCACCATATTCCCCATGGCTGCTGCAAATACAAAATAACTACACATCTTGTTGCATATTATTACTTAAATAAAAGTATTGATGCTAATGTCCTAACCTTTTTAACCAAAAGGGTATTTTCTTTGTTGGACTATAATACTCTAAATTGAGTATTACCCCTGCTTTCTTAGAAAGATTTAGAAAGGAATAAGCAGGAGCAATTAGAATAAGAACAGAAACATTAAGCATTAAGTAAAAGCAAAAGCATTGGCTTGCAAAGAACCTGTTTGTTGCTTGTAGAAGACAAAATTATTGTGTTCTTTGTTTAACATCCAGGCTGCAGAATGCAGGACCTGCTGGTACTTTTTATGGCAATCTGCTTTGATATATCAGATGAGGCTCTATAAATACTAGTAAAAAACTATAATTGCACTCCAGAGCAAACAAACTTCTTCCAAGCATTGTAATCTGAATGCATCATACCCAAGTGAGTGCAGGAAGGGCTCAATGAATCAAGCTGTCCTAGACTCTAACTGAAAAGGTGTAATCTGCTTAAAAGAAACACCAAGGGAACAGAAATACTATCAGTTTCAATGACAATACTTATCTGGCTTATTTAGCAGTCCCTCTCTTCCTCAGCTCCCTGCATCCAAGATACCATACAGCCTTCTGCTGCCTTCTTGTCCAGGCTTCCACACAGCCTGAAACACACTAGAAACAAGGAGCTCTGTCCTGACACACCAGTTTAATCTAATAAATTAAAATACCAGACTACTGAGTAGATTTCAATAAAAAAAAAATCCATCATGATGCTATTAGTGGTCCACACCTCATTTCTATTCCTTACTTGACAAAAGTAAGTCATCCTCACCTTGTTTCTCCTTTATTTGGTATTAAATACAAAGGTTTAAAAAGAATACTGTTATCAAACATTGCAAGGTTTCCAGGTATTTATTTCAATATATGATAAAAAATATTTACCCCTTGTAGTGGTTTTAGTTTGCCATCTTCACACAACAACAATTTAATGTAGTGGGTTGAGCACTCTGGCCAAACACCAGTGCACCCACTTAGGAGAAATGCAAAGCAGGCTCAAAACCTTAAAAGGTATAAAGACAGTTTTATTAACAGAACAAAAAGGAAAATAATAAGAACCAGAATAAACCTTCAGATACTTCTCCTGCCCACAACCTCCTCTGTCCTTCCCACGAACAATCTAAAGAAACAAAACCTGAGACTTTCAGTCAGTTTACTACCACTAAAATAGTCTTTCTTCAGTTCGCTTAAGGAGAGGAGTCTCTCCTGCCATGCCAGGGAGACTTTTTCACAAGAACACTGTTCTCTCGTGGTTCCAATATCACAGTGAATCAGCTGCCCAGAAAGGAAATCTGTTTGCAGTGTGAAAGTCCCTTCTCTTGACCTACAGTTCCTCCCACAACTGTTTTCGAGGGCTCATCCCTGTCTCATGGGGTACTATTTTAAGGATGAGCTGTTCTGATAGAAAAGCAAAGGATCTTCTCTTTTCTCTCTGAAGGCTATCCCTGGAGTAAGGGTCCTCTTCTTCTACCCCTGGGGCAAGGGTTCTCTTCTCCTACCTCTGGGAGCAAAAACTTTCTTCTTCTATTGCTGGGACAAGGGTTCTCATCTCTCTCATCTCTGTGGCATGGTTCCCCATCTNGGTGTTTCCATGTTGCTTTCCTCACGTGTCTCACTCTTTCCTTTTTTCTCACTCGAGAGAGGATTGATGTCTGTAATTTTCATCTGTGTACAGAGTGATCTCTGCCGGGCCCTGGTTTTGGTCACATGATCTCTGCTGGGCAGCAGCTGAAGCTGCTGCAGACTTTTCCCCAGGAGAGGGGCAGCAGGGGCTGCAGGATCTCAGCAGCCAGGCCAGCATTCAGCTGGGGCAGGATCTCAGCAGCCAGGCCAGCATTCAGCTGGGGCAGGATCTCAGCCATGCCTGGCCCTGCCGAGTGGGCCTTGCCCATCCTGGCCCTGTGGAGCCTGCAGGGCCCAACCGAGAGGGTCTGGCCTGGCCTGGGCTCAGCGGGCACCCTCTTACCTGTTCAGAAGCCAGAAGCAAGAGAGTGATTCCCGCGCTTCTCCTTTCTTAAAAGTGAATCACAGAGGCGTATTCAGCTTCTTAAGTGGCTAAACAGTATCCATCTTAGAACTAGCCAGCTAATTGGTTCTCTCATACCTGAAGGAAACTGTCAAGATCCTTGTAGGGAAAAAATCACTTTTCAACCCACGACACTGCTGTTTAACTAAGTTTAAATATATACATGCACACAAAACACCCAAAGGGAAAAGCTGGATGTCCTGGCATAACCATCTACCTCTTCTAAGCAGTGGGCCTTGCTTAGAAGAGAGCTTAATAAGAACTGGTCAAGAAAGGTGGGTAAATTAGATAGGAAACAGTCTTTAGTAGATCTCTATGCTTCACAAGCATTCTGCTCTTCATGTTTTACTTCAGGAGTGAAAAAAACTCTTAAGAATATACTTCATAAGTATTTTGGACAAAGGCTCCCAGACAGGCTAACACAAGAATGTGATTTCATTATAAGCTCCAATAGAAAACCTAACTATCAAATATCTTTGGGCATCTCATTACTTCTAAGTGTTCCATTTCTGCAGCTTAGACCCTGGCCAAGTGGCTGCATCCTTAAGCACTCTAAAAATTTACAGAAATAAGTATCTGAGTGCCAGAAGTCTATAAAAAATGCCTTGAATCTGAGTAACATCAACAATTCTTTCTGGTGTGCTTCATATTCAGTTGGTTTAACAGAAAATTACTATATTTAAGTCATATTTAGATTAGTTACTTAAACCACAATGAAAAAAGAAAATGGTTATAAGCTATACACAATTTCTTTTTGAGAAATATTTCTATAGTTCTATTTCTTGATACTCAATTCATTTATACAGTTATAATCAAAACCTCCTTCATTTACTATACCTGTTTGATATCTAATCTGTTCAATACAATAGCAAGTTATAGATGTGCTGTTTCATATCTGTAAGATAAAACAAATGTTAGTCACCTAAAACATCTAACATATAAAAAAATACAAAAGCATAATGATGTTATCTTGTTAGTACTATATATATGCAAACATTCTGTACACATTTCAGCCAGGGATAATAAGAGATCCTCAGAAGATAGGAGCAAGAAACCAGCAGGCTTTAGCTCACACTGCAGACCAGACTAAACTCCTATGGAATAGCTCAATCAAATTTACACCCCTTCAGAGTTATTACTTCCAACACTTTTTAAAATCACGCCAAGACAAGTAATAAACAAGTATTACTACAGGATTACTCTTACTCATTGCAAGAGAAACCTCATTTACTGCGGTTCTTGTTTAGTCATGGTTTTCCTGGAATTATCTGCTCGTGTTAAGATTGATTTGGCTAGTCTATACCAGCCAGACAGCAAAAGAAAAAATTCTGCCATAGAATACATGAACCCAGTAATGATCAGGGAACTTTTCACTATAACACTTGAAGAAAAAATCCTGGCAGCATACTAAATATTTAAAGACAGCTCTGGTTGCTCAAGTAAATGTGTCAGCAAACCAGAAAGATTTTAAAGGTACCAAAAATGATCCAGGATGGTTGAAGGCAGAGAAAGAGAAATTTTTAATAATAGCAAGACATTCTTTAATAATTTGGTGAATGAGGCTCTGAGCAACCTGGTCCAGGGGAAGGTGTCCCTGACCATGGCAGTGGGAGATTGGAATGGGATGATCTTTAAGTCCCTTCCAGCTTAAACCATTCTAGGATTCTACTGAGAAGCTCAACAGCATTAGATTGTGTCCTGTGGAGCTTTCTCTGCACTCATGTTCAAGCCAGTGCTGGTACCTCAGGGCTGGTATTTGGCACACTCAGCCCAGCTGAAAACCCTCACTCCTCTCCCCTCCTTTGGCTCCTTCATCTTGCACAGTCCATAAAACAAAGTCCCAGTGGGACAAAAGCATGCAGAGGGTACAAATCCCTTCTCTGCCTTCAGAAAGGGAGAGCTTGTGCTAGGGATATTGCAGTAACTCAGATAGCACTTGGTCCATCTGACCTAATGGTATCAGTGTCTTTCCATTAATTACATGGAAGTGGCATCATTTGTTAAGCTGGTGTGAACGTATGACACCAGCATAGCAGGTCCCTTAAAAATACATATGAGTAGGCAGAGATAAAGGGAAAAAGAGAAAGAGAAATCTTGAGAGCAAAGAAGAGAGGCACTATTAAACACTTTGTACTTATCTTGCTAAGGAAGAGCTTTGTTCCAAGGGGGGAAAAAACTCTCTCTTTGAAGCGATCCAAATAGTAAACAGCCCATTTTTTAAACAGTGGTGTATCTACAGCAATGCGTACATCAGAAAACTGGCATGAAGAAAGCATTTTTTTCTTAGAGATAAAACAGCAGAAAGAGTCCCTTGCACTGGTGATAATTTGGATCTTCTGTTTTACTTGGATTTTTTCAGGGCAAATCCAGAAAAAGTCTAATAATACCCTAAATATATATATAAAAGGAATTGTTAAGTATGTTGATTCATTGCTTCTTTCACTGCTTCTTGTGACACGTTTCTCTCCAGAGAGAAATAAAAAAGGTTTCAAACACTTCTCATCATATGTATGCTCCCTGTTTTAAGGGACATCAGGGTTCTTATGCATTGCCATTGTCTGGACAGATGTTTTAGTGTTATAGGTCCAAAATGAGGACAGCTTCTACAGCCCAGCTGCTGCACCCAAATGCTTGAGCTCTCAGCCATGCAATCACATGCTGAGCTGGCAAGTGGCACAAGGGATAAGGAGAGATTAATTCCTTAAAGATTCTAGAGATCCATACCTTAAAGATCTTAACTATGTTCCTTAGTGCATTTTTCTCTCTATGGGGAGCTCTCCTGCGCCACTCAATTGCCCTTCAGGCTGGTCCACAAGGCAAGAGATGGGCTCAAGGCCTGCTTTCATTTCTGGAGATTCAAGCCCCCAGTGCTGCCTTTCTTCTTCCATGGGAGAGTGGCAAAGGCAGATACAAGACTCAAGGGGGCAGAGGATGAGGAGCAAAGGGAACACAACTCCAGTTCCATAGTGGGACCTCTCCTCAAAGACAAGGACCTCAGCTGAGCTCCTTTTCATGCAGAGGTGCAAGACCTCATTTTTCCTTCAAAACTTAAAAGTGCCTTTTAACCTTTAGCCAGGTGAAAATAGTTCTGCTGACAATAATTCATAATTTAGGAGGGCGTTAAAAAACATAATCTGTATTACACAGTGGTGCCATTGCAGACGTTCAAGCTTCTGCAGAGCTTGAAAAATAATTTAAGCTTGAAAAATAATTTTAGCTTGAAAGCTGCCATATTAAATTATTTCTTCTAGCTTTGCAATTTAAATGGAGAGATCAACATTACAGCCTTGGTAAGCAAAGGGAGTGAAAATAGACACTGTAAAAAACACCATGGTTTCTGCTTCTCATGCAGCAACCACCATAAAAGGTGGCACATGCTTCTCTCCTTCACAGGCTCACTAGTAAATAATCATCAATCTACACATTCTAGCACAATACCTCTGCCTACAAATTGCTTCTTCAAATACTTCCTTTTCCCCTGGAAGCACCACTTCTAAGTGTATTGAAATTACATCTTATTCTTTTCTTTGAAAGATCTCTCACTGCACAGCTAAATAGAGAACATTTGCATAATTCTTCTTTTAAAATCACTTCAGGTTGATACACTTTCTTTAGTGAATTATTATTCAGCAGGACATCGTCAGATGCAGATAAAGTGCTATAGAAGGTGGAAGTTAACATCCTCAAATCTGATCAAATAACATTTCAGTTTTAAACTGATACTGTAAATCACAAGGAATTACAAAGCTCTAGTTTGATTCAGCTGCTGAAACCGACTTAATATCAGGGCATCCTTTCATTCAGCAAAAGATTCTGCTCTGAGGCATTCTCAGACTTGTAGCAAGCACAGATTATCATTCCAGTAGACTCTCACAGCCAAATGGATTATTGCCCTGAATGGGTCTGATCTCTGACCGTATGCAGACTATAAAATAATAGTATTTAATATAAAATTATTATACAATTGCATATACATTACATGTATAAAAGCAATAATCATTAAATAGTTGCTTTATAGGGCTATTTTCAGCTTCTTTGGTTGCTTCAAACTTTTTAAGAACTTCATAACTCAGAATGTTCTCATTGTCTTTTTAAAATCTGCAGATCTGATGTTTTCATTGTTGACACTAAAACAAAACTTCCATAGGGATTTCATGAAGCTTCACAGGACTTGTGTAAATGCTTGATTCTCTCTATCCAAAAACTTGAGGGCACCCAAAAACCCCACATTGCAGAGGCCACATCTAGAAAAAATATTTACCACTTGTGCTCACATGAATATCAAAGCTAAATATCACAGTCTGAAAACAAGCATGGTCTTAATCTCATTGCTTATCTCTTACCAAAATTCTCAGGGCAAACACACAAGAATAATCTGTCAAGGGAAGTTGTGCAAGGACCATTGCTTGGTATTCCAAAAACTATTTTGGAGTAGGTGCTGTTCAGATCAATCTTTCACTGTTAATAAAACAGCTGAGGCTACCAAAACAGTCTTATCTCTGGCACAGGAGCACTTGGACCAGAAGGAAAAAATCCCCAACAGTCATTTCCCACAAATCCATATGCATTCACACACACATTCATATCCTGAGTAAGGATATGTTAAGGACTGATGGGCCACTGCAATGTCATATATTTGCAGTATAAAACATGCAACCTGAGTGTGCAGTGGGATTTTTGCATTGAGCTTTGAGGTTTTCAGAACTTTGGACCTCTTCTCTCTTAGCCTTCTCTGTCTTCTGGTCTCAGCCTGAAACGGAGCCAAAGCACAGCAGGCAGCTATGTCCTGGTGTCATTAGAAAATGGGCAGCAACAGCAGGTGGGTGTAAATCAGGACGGTTCTGCTGGGGTGAAGTGAATATTTCTTCACAGTCAGCATTAGGGAGTCTTGATGCAGTTCTCATGTGAAAAACAGAATCACAAACAGAAGGGTTTGGCCCTGGTGCCTTGGTTTGTTCCCACAGGACTGGGCATGCCTTGGCAACTTTCCTTCAAACTCTGGAAAAACTGATGGCAATTTAATTCCCAGAATCAGGTAGGAGGAGGTACATTAGGGTCAATAATGCAGGGCTTTTTCTTTGAGTCATATACTGAAAATATTTGAAAGTTTATGAAAATTTCTGTCTGGA
Organism: Chaetops frenatus; assembly: GCA_013400775.1. NCBI lineage: Eukaryota > Metazoa > Chordata > Aves > Passeriformes > Picathartidae > Chaetops > Chaetops frenatus. The sequence goes on from VZTR01003663.1 coordinate 52,416, forward strand.
CCGATACAATCCACAATAAAAATCAACAATTTTTTCACATAGTTCCAGACTAAGCTCAGCAGCTGGATCTGCACTGTCTTTGGGCTATCTTTCACACTCCCAGGAAAATCACCATTGTTTTTCAGCCAGCAAACATCTCCTGGGAAAAACTTGACTCTGGGTCCATCACCCAATGTTACACATTCCCACTTGTACCATTTTTGATCTTCTCTGCTTCTCCCTTTTTGATGCTATTTACCTTCTTAGAAGCATACTTGTCACAATCCAGGCTCACTGAAAAGTTTCAGTGAGTCAAGGATGTTGCATGGCAGTTTCAAGAGTAATAATTAACAGTATGAAAACAAAAATTAACTGCTAATTCTCTCTTAGTAGACTTAACAAATAACATTAGCCTAGAGCATGACTAAGTATATTTTAACACAGTTCTTTACAACAGGGGTTCAATTACCCACAGCTGATTTTTTTTTCACTGTAGTCATAAATTTAATACCATACTAATGAGTCAGTGAAGAGCAAACTGATGGGTAGTTTCATTCAGTCTACAGCTGTTAAGAACATTTTCAATTAAACATTCTTTCTTCTGAAGATACATTTTTGTCAGAACGTAAATGTTTTACAGTTAAGTATTGATTTCAAGAATTTATCAAGAAAAACATTTCATGAATCAGGATGGATTCTGCAAAACCTCAGGGAAGAAACAAAACAAAACTCTACTCTTTAGAGTGCAGATCTAGTATTTAAACATAATGATGTTTTAGAAAATAAGTTTGAAGAACTGTTATTTCTTTCAGCACAAACAAGAAAAGACTTCCCAAAAGTTCTGGGGAAATGGAGTTCTTTGATCAGCTCTAACACTGGCTCCCTACTCTAAACATCTGGTAAATAAATACTGTCGTTGACAATGAATTTTGGCACGTTATTTTACCATTCCGTGGATATCTGATGGAAAGAAAAAAGCAGCAAATGTTAAGTGATATCTGGTTGAATGTTTAAATTATATTAATTGCATCTGTTAAATGGACTATGCTGTTAATAGACAAATGTTGATTTGCTTTTGTGTGTTCATCAATAGTTTTGATCTTGTATTGATAACATGGTTGCAGCTATATTGCTCCTCTTTTAGAATGAAATACTGCTAAGTTTAGTAGTTGTCTCCCTACCTGAAAGAGTTTCAGGCAACTCAAGGAAAAGTTGGCTTAGAAAACAGGAAAATAATAGCACCAAAAAAAAGTTAGAAGATAACACAAACCCTAGGAAGTACTGGGAAATTAAAAACCAATGTGCATAATGAGATCAAAATATATATTTAGAACACATTTACAGAGAAAATTTTAAAAATAGATGAAAATTTGATCTAAGGTCTGAAAGCTGTCAACAGCCAAGTTCTAAGTAAAATTCTTACTTTCTATCAAAAAATATTTAAATAAAAGGCCCAAGTGCAATTGCTCATCTCAGTATGGCTCTGTAGATGCTCAGAAGTTCTCTAAAGTTTCAACCTCCACTAAACGTTTCAATCTCTGAATAAATATGGATTCCAGATTCCGGGTCAAGGCAAACATATGATTTCTTTAATTTTACAGGATCACACAGTGATCTCAGAAAACTCAATATTAAACATTACTGACTCTGCTGCTGACAAAAATGCTTTTGCATTTTTGAATCTACTCCAGCATCAAGAAACATTCTTCTAGAAATGAGACAAATAAGAAATCAGAAGATAGCTATGGTGTCATGCAGAAGATTCCAGTTTAGTTTTTTATGCTGAGAAGTTACTAGGAATAACCCCCTGCAGTTAAGGGCCTGACCCAGCACGAATTGAGCTCAGAATTTTTCACTGATTCCTATATGCTCTGGACCAGAAAAATTCATTGCTACAGAAGAACTCTTTCTCAAGTAAGTAATTCAAAGTAAAGTGTTCTACATGCCTGGAAATCTGCACCTGGGCCCCAGGGATGTGCAGTGCCATCCTCTGCCTCCTCCATGGCCTCCAGCTGCTCCAGAGCACAGACCAGAGAGGGCTCACAGCTTTTTTTATTCAGCTCTTTCTTACAGACAGCTGTAGGAAGAGAAAGGTAAACCACCAACTGGAAACCAAGCCTTCCTCCTATGAAATCAGTCTGAAACACCCCTGAACATAATGAATATTCAAATAAGACTATTTATTTACCCCAGCATGAGACTCAGTGATGCAAGTGGATTTTTTCCCCTACTGTTTAGCTTCATTTTATGCCAAGTTAAAGGCAGACATCACCTATAGTTTATGCACAGTTTCTTTCTTCTTCTTTCTTGAATTAATGTTTATGTAACACAAAAATTGTTAAATTGTAGCAAAACACCAAATCCACACAGTTTCTGAGTAAACAGAGTCTTGTTTTGGGATCATCTTCCTACTGCTTTTCTCCTGTGAGTCACTGGCTGTGTGCTGAGACTCTAGCAATTCCTAGGTGCCAGAGACATTTCTGAAACCTCCTCTTGACAGAATCTTTAAGCATATTCATTCTTAAAAAGACACTTTACAAGATCCCCTCTCCCTGAAACTGAGGCTTAAAAAAATCAAATATGATGAATAAAATAAATGAAAGGATACAGAGTGTGGGGGAGTTCCTTGTAAAAAGTTTTTAAAAAAGGAAGAAAAAAGGAATTTGAAGGCTGCAGTGCAGGGAAAGTATTGTTTATAGCAAACTGTGATATGCAAAGAAAATTGGCCAGGTGAAAGCATATGATTGTGTTACAGCAAAAACCAGCTAAATGAATATCTGGCTCTAAATAAATCTCTTAATAAAATTGCTGCACTCTAGTACCCTACACATTCTGCATATGTAATAAAACTCTTTAAAATGAATAGCTGATAAGAAAATGAACCTGTTCGGGGAATGAATAAACACACTTTTGAATATACACACAGAAATACCAAATGGTGAAACATACTCATAGTGATTATCAGACTGTTAAAATAATAACCCTCTGAAACAAATAAATCTGCCCCACAGCAAATTATGTCTCTGCTGTACTTACAGTGAAACCTTCTACAAACACCTGATAAAGGAATAAACCTTTTAAAGGAATAAATTGACTGTACAGTAAGGTTATCCACAGATTTACACTGGACTGCAGTGATAAACCTTCTTTTTCATTAGTCCAATAGATCATAGGATATACAGTACTTACAAATGTTTCAGCATTAAATATAAGCTGGAATGCTCTGCTGTATGTATGCATTTGAGGGCAGGGGGTCAATAAATAGACTGAATGTTGCTTCACAAAATATCTGTCAGTGTGCATTAGCAGAATACCTGATGGAGAGATGAGCTGGCTGTAAAATATCCCCTGCACACCCAAACCTCCAGCCCACAAACGCTGAGCAGGGGCTCAGCAGGGCTAAATATCACACAAATTATTTAAATACTTAACACCATGAACACAGAATTTAAAAAAAAATAAATTTTAATATACATTTCTGCTGATGGGTTTTAACATTTTCAGATATGTCTGGCCCAAGAAATGGGCAGCTCCAATGCCAGAGACCTATGCCAGGCTCTAAAAAACCAGAGATGCTATGAGCAAAGGTTACAGTGGAGCTACAAGCTGTCCCCATGGCCATCATGCCTAACAGTTCCTTACATTGCTCCAACACAGGAAAGGGAATGAGTCAGGATCAGGCCTCAGCTCCATCTTGAGGGACCAGAGCTGTTTCTTAATCATAATTGCTAATGAAATGCAGAAAAAAACGTTTCCTTCAGGAAAAAAAAAAAGCCAAAATCATACTATTGGATAAGCTGTTATGAAATGAATCTTACATTAAATATGGACAGCTTTGAGGGTCAGAAAAAAAGAGATTCATCACTCTGTTCCCCACTAGTCAATGAAAAGGAAGACAGAAACGATCCCAGTTCATTGAATTGTACAACGGTTCGGGTCAGAAGGGACCTTTGAAGGCCATCTTGTTCCAACCACCATGACAAGGGCAGGGAAGCCTTCCACTAAACCAGGCTGCTGAAAGCCTGCTCCAATCTGACCTTGAACCCTTCCAGGGCTGGGGTATTCCATCCCAATTGTCCCTACTGATTTCTGGCAGGCACTGCTTCAAGTGGCAACATTTGAGATACAAATGCTCAGAGCAGCAGGACCACACAGAGGTTCTGCATGGGAAGCACCAAGCAACCTCTGCCTCCAGTCCTGCCACTGTTCCTCCTCAGGCAGCCAAGCACTTCCTTAACCTACTGGTGTAAACCACGTAACTAGGTTTAATAAATTCATAAAAACACACCCAAAAATGCAAAAACTATACACCTATAAATTCCTAGGCAGCAGAGCCAAATGAGCCTCCAACCTTCTGGATCAGTCTGTCCATTCAGCTCAAGCCCTGAGCTAAAAGAATGTGAAGAAAAGGAATAAGAAAGAATGAGAAAACTTCTATGTTCTTGCCACTCTTCCAGAAAAGGGGAGGGACAAGCAAGTAATGTGGAGAACAACTAAGATGAAATGTGGTGTTGAAATGAATAAGTAAGTTCATTATATTCTACAACATGATAAGACTTTGCAGGCCTGATTACAACATTAAGGGAAGGTGCTGCAATATTATAAATTACAGGGTGAAGCACTCCTGTTTCTGTCTCTATATTTCTAAGGTGGGAGAAGTTAATTATTTTTATAGGTCTAGATATTGCAAGGATGAGGATATCAGAATATCTTGTCATCAAGTCTAAAGATAGCACTGAAGAAGAGGAGGAGGGGAAGGGGGGAACCACCCCATTTAAGGAAAATATTATAAAAATACTAAAAATTATATATAGATTTTTTTGACCTACATCCATCATTTTTACATACCTAGGTACTTCATGCCTTGTCTCCCTAAACCATCATTCTGTTATTTTTCATGAGGCTGAGAGTAAACAGCCAAAACTTAAGACCCGGAAATAAATTTTTAAAAAATAAAATAAAATAAATACATAAATAAAATCAACATGAGCAAAAAGGTTAATGGGNTGTGGTACAATCAGTAACCCTGAAGTATATTCAGCAATCTTCTTTTTTTTTTTTCAATTGCCCACCGCAGCCTATATTACAAATACATAAATCATAATGTTTCAACAAAAGCAAAATTTAATTTTCTCCTTTCAGCTGTTATCTGGGCCGGGTGGTATATGGCAGGCTGCGGCCGAGTCATTTATTACACTTGCTGAATGGATAATGGCAGGGAGAGTCTATTATACCCAGCTTTGTTAGGGCTCTGAATGTGCTACTGAAACCTGTGGCAGTCTAAATCTCTTTACATCTGTAATAGATACACAGCACTCTATTATTTCATGCCAGAGCAAAATTAAATAGTTGTGGGGAGGGGGAAGGGGAGGAAGCAGGGCTGGGGGGAGTAGAGGGGCTCTGGGGATGGTGCAGGGTGCTCTGCTGGAAGTGTGTGAAAGGCAGTGGGGGCTCCAGGACTCGTGCTCCTCTCACTGTCACGTTTTTGGTTTGCTTTTGAAGAAGCCACTCTTAAATGCTCAGCTCATGCAGTGAGAGGCATCTCCTCCAAGAGACGTATGCAGGATATTTACAACATTCTCATGCCCAGCTATAGTGCACCCCAAAAAAATCTTCTCTTGTGCCCATGTACCTCCCTCCCTGAAGGTATCTATTTGTCCTTGGCATTCAGTATGTGGGCAGCACCTGCTTTACCAGCCTCAGCCAGGCACCCTGTGCAGGAAGGGGATTGCACTGAAGCTGGTGGCCATAGAGCAGTGCTCCCAGACTTGGGGCTGCAGAAGGGTCTCCTTCCTTTCATCATATGCTAACACTGGCTCAGGAAAGCACTGCCATCCCGTTTTCCCTCCCTTTCCCACCAGAAATTACCAAGAGCCAGCAGGCAACCTCACATCTCCATTGGTAGCTCCCTCACCAGTGGCTTGTCTGACAGCCTGGCCTCAGCCCAGGAGACCTGCAGCAGCACCCAGTGCCATGAGATGATGCTCGTCAGAAAAAAAGAAAAACTTTCTGCTAATTCTGAAAATAGGAAACTCTAGATTTCTAGACAAGTATATTATTATTATTATTATTAATTGGGTTTTGTCCTTGGAGGGTTTGTTAGTTGTAAATTTTATGGGCAAATGCATCATCAGATGAAGTTTATGTACAAACCAAAGTTCATACAACCTCCTCCGGCCACAAATTTGTGTTTGGTTTGAGTACAATCCCAACCTGTAAAGCAGCCCCCAGGCAGAGGTATGGGCTGCAGCACACTGGCACAAACACACAGACAGGAGACTGCAGGAGCTCTCCAGCTCAGTAACCCCTCATATGGGATTTGCCTGGGTGCCCAGCTCAGGAAGAGGAAGGGCTGAGTCTTCAGAGCAGGAAGGTGTTTGGTTGGTTATTAGACCTGCTGTCTTCTTGACAACAGAAACCAATGGCAGGCAGAAGGCAAAGCCTTCTGTGACAGTGTCTGTAATAGCCTTTTCAGAGTGTTTGTGGCAACAGCACTTTTTTACACTATTCCTGTTCTGCTCCAGCACGACAGAACGTGCCCTCTATACACACTTAGAGGAGACAGGATTGCATCCTTCCCACAGTGCCTCCAACCAACAGCTGCAGAAAGAGAGACAAAGCAGCCCACTGGGGCCTCAGCAGCCCTCACAACACCAGCTGGGTGGGACTTTGGGAAATGCAGTCCCTGGGTTGTATTTGAGGTGTAGAATCTTATTACCATACAATGGTTTGGGCTGCCCTGGAGAACATCAGCTGTGCAAGAAGACTTTGCACTCATGGAGAAGGTGCACACGACTGACTGGGTTAATGCATATGGTTGCATTTCCCTCTGGTGGCTGGGATCGGTGCCTGTGGAAATCTCTAGCAGAGTTGTCTCCAAAATCTTCTTTAGTTTACATGGTACAGACCCATGTCACAAGTGTGGTGTCTGAAAACTACACATGAGGTGGTTTTCATTAGATGAGCATATCTCCTAGACAGCACCTGAGCCCAAGGATGCAAAGCAGGGGCCTCTAAATAAAAATTACAAAAACCAGCTTTTTAAGAGCCATTTCCTAGGAAATACTCCTAGGAAGCAGCAAAAGAGATGGGTGCCTTGAAGCAAACAAAACTGGCTGGACCTCTGCTGCCCTGCAGAGCATCCATGGGTTAACATAGCAATGCCCTTTCCAGTGTCGTGCCCAAGAGACCCAAAGACAAGCAAATCAGAGACAAAATAGCAAATTTCTCTAAAGTTAGCCCAGACAATCTTATTATTCCCCCAATAAAAAACAGAGTTTATCTTTTAGCTCTCCTTAACTCTATTATCAAGCAAGAATTCTCTCGCTGCTTTACTTGTAATAGCACTGTCCTCCTCTCAGATAACAAGAAGAGACTTACCCCATCCTCCTACCTGCCAAATCTTCTACCAATCTCAAGCAAAAGGATTAAAACTGCTACTGGGTGATGCTGCAGTTGCTCTGTGCCTGCTCACTTTTTAGAAAGCCATCTTATCTGTGCTCAGAGAAGTAAAGGCTGTTCCCTCAATGCTTCGCTTTGTTATCGTGAACGGGCTCTTTCACCATCACGCTTCCGAAGCAGATTGATTCAATCTGCAGATAGCAGTGTCCCACTCCCTGGAGGAGCTAAAAGCCCCACAACTCCAAATGTTCCAGTAGAACATTTTGTCTTTTATCATTATAAGGGCTCACACAGGGGAGGAGGTTGTTTAGTGCTTTTCTCTTGGAAACAGAGCTGGGGAAGGGCTGATATTTCCTTGATTTTCAGGGAGAATCTATTGACTGTTAGACAATGACTCCCATTTCTTTCCATGCTCTGAATCATAGGATGGTTTGGGCTGGAAAGGACCTTAAAGATCATCCAGTTCCAAACCTCATGCCACTGGCAGGGATACCTTTCATTAGATTAGGTTGCTTAAAGCTCCACCCAAACCTGGCCTTGGACACTTCCAGGGATGTGGCAGCCACAGCTTCTCTGGGCAACCTGTTCCTGTGTCTCACCACCCTCACAGTAAAGAATTTTTTTCCAGTATTTAGTCTAAACCTATGTTCTATCTGTTTAAAGCTACCTCTTTTGTGCTATCACTCCATGCCCTTATCAAAAATCCCTCTCTAATTCCCTTGCAACCCCTTTAGGTCCCACAGGCTGCACTAGTGAGCAAAGAAGTGAAAGGAAGCATGTTTGATCCATGGACTTTTAACTCCCTTTCTATAACCACTGCACATCTCCCATACAGATGGCTGTCTGTCCCCATGTTCTCATGACTAGAAAGCCAACATTTTGGATCCTGCACAAACCTCACTATAATCAAAGAACAGCAATGCCTGAGCTTACAGATAAACTCATGTCTTTATCCCTCCCAGCTGCACAGTTGTACTGAAACATATGACAGGGTAGCACTGATGCTCCCCCAAAGTATCAGAGCCCAGTCCTGAGTTAAAAAGACCTTTTGGACAGATTTTCTGCATCTTTTGAATTTTTCAAGGGCAAGCATGCAAGCACAGCTCCAATAATAAATGTATGAGATTGTACATATTACGTCAGGCTGAAATAGAGGATTAGTTCTAACCTGGATTCAACATTTGAAAAAGTTGGTTTGCATCAGATAGTTTGAGAATTTCACCAATTTTGTGCTTCTTACTCATGAAAGAATTGAAGGATAAGTAGCACTACAGGGCATGAAAACAAACTGTTCTTGTTGATAAGCTTGCAGAGGTCAAGTGCCTCTACAAGTCACCCCTCACATTCATGGCATTGCATATGTTCCCAAGACTGTTTGGCACTTCCTTAGGGTTTTGTGAATTTGGCAGTGACAGAAAGGTGAAAAAACTGGGATCTGAACATCTGCCCTCCTAGAAAAAGACAAGGGTACAACTCCTGCTTCAGTATTCTAGAGTTATTATTTTTATTCCTAACGCTTCACAAAATGGTGCAGCCAGGCAGAGGAGGATAATTTGCCACAGCATCAAAAATATTCCCCTTTGCAAACTTTTCTTTTGAGACAGTCTGGTATTAAAAGATGACAAGAATGCTCAGAAGGTTAAGTGTTCAATATTCTCTGAACCTTCCTAAATTGCTGCCAATTATATTATTATATAGAAATTAACATCAAAGAATAACCGTCCCTTGTGGGACTTACTCTGGTTTGATAACTTTCTTTTCGTTGAACACCACCTCATTCTATCTCTCATCACCTCTTTCTCAGACCAAAAATTTCCCACTTATTTTCCCCCCACGTTATACTCACTTTCCTGGCACTTCTTGTTCATTTCTGCTCCAGATTCTCCTATAATAAAAGTGTACGGGATTCTAAATACTGTGCTTGAAATTTTTTTTAACTTCTTATTCCACTTAAAATCTTTGTTAAGGATAACCAGAACTCAAGAGTATATAAAACTATCACATTATATACAAAACTGAAAAAGCAGCTGATGCATCAGTTGACAGCAAAAAACTAAGAAGGAATGGTTAATTGGCTTTCCACACTACTTGAACCCCGCTACAGAAGGGTTCTGGTGTTATGAGAAGCTATCACAGAAACGGCTGTGGTAACCCAGTTTCTGGACTAGTGGAGGACCCAGATTCTTACAAAATAAAGACATTTGAGCAAGGCTCCAGAAATTCAGCATGAACATGATGCAAACCATCAGACCAGGGGCATCTCTGTAAACAAATCTCCTACTAAAGGGCCAGGTCATCTCTACAAGCTTGCAGGGATTTTATCTCTACTATGTCACACAAAAATGTGATGGGCACATTTATAGTAGTGAGATTCCCCAAAGGAATCTAAAAGTGGCTGTCCTCAAGTTCATTTGAAAGTCTGTGGAAATTGAGAATCTTCCTCCCTGCAGGTCCTTTTGGAAAACTCCATCCTGAAACATTGAAGACTCCTATCTTTACCTCATGACATATTGTGTGAAATTTTTTTTTTTTTTTTTTTTTTTTTTTTTTTTTTTGTTCTATTAT